>JANIJU010000005.1:361939-389950 GCA_025504685.1 Leucosticte australis
ATAATATAATATAATATAATATAATATAATATAATATAATATAATATAATATAATATATTTTTATAATATATTTTTATATTATGTTTATTATACTATACTATATCATATTATACTATTATAATTAATAGTATAACATTAATTAATATTAGTATAACATTAATTAGTATAACATAATGTTATATATTCCTGCAGGAACAGGCACAGCCCTGCTGTCTCTGGGGGTGTTGGAGCTCAGGAGTCTCCCCTTGAGGCTCCACCTCTGATCTCCTGTAGGACACGAAACACAGGACAGCACACACCGCTGCTCCCAAGGTGAAAAGGGAAGTTTAATTTCTGACTCCAACATTTATAGATTTCCAAAAGTGCCCCTGGATTGGAGGGTGACAGTGCCACCTCTCCAGTGACACTGGACAGCCCAACAGCCCATCAGATTTCTCCTCCTCCATAAGAGAATGGAAAACAATCAGTTATTGACAGAAAGTGTGTGAGAAGGTTCGTTACAGGAATGTGAACATCAGAAGGCTTAAAAGAACTTATGAATTAATAAATAAAATAAATAATAAATATATAAATAATAAATAAATAAACATGGCAACGGGGTCTTTGGGGGATCACCTGTGGGATCTTTGGGGGATTTTTGGGGGACCTGTGGGGTCTTTGGGGGATCATCTGTGGGGTCTTTGGGGGATCCTCTGTGGGGTCTTTGGGAGATCTGTGGGGGATCTGTGGGATCTTTGAGGGATCTGTGGGCTCTTTGGGGAATTGGCTGTGGGGTCTTTGGGGGATCTGTGGGGTCTTTGGGGGATCAGCTGTGGGGTCTTGTTGCTTTAGGACATGAAATAAAACCACGTGGACACTGGAATCCCCAAGGTAAAAAAGAAAGATGTTTAATTTGACTCCAACATTTATAGATTTCCAAAAGTGACCCTGGATTGGAGGGTGACAGTGCCACCTCTCCAGTGACACTGGACAGACCAACAGCCCATCAGATTTCTCCTCCTCCATAAGAGAATGCAGAACAATCAGTTATTGACAGAAAGCGTGAGAAGGTTCGTTACAGGAATGTGAACATCAGAAGGCTTAGAAAATCTTAAAAAACCAGGGTGACACACTCTGACAGTCCCTGGTGCCTCTCCTTGCCCCCCTTGGCTGCTCTGTTTCCCCAGCAGCTCCCCGAGCCCCTGCGCTCAGCTCCTTGCACAACAGCACAGCTTGGCAGCGCTGGGCTGGCCTGGGGACACTCCCAAGCCCCAGGAACAGCACACAAAGGTTGTTTGCTCAGCAGCCAGGCTGCTCTGGGGTCTGCTCCCAGCAACCACACACCCTGCAAACGCAGCCAAAGGTGCAACAGCCGCCCCTCACTGCAAACCCCTGGGTGCTGCGGAGTAAATGGCATTTTACTTCTCTCTCCAAAGAGAGAGGCAGCAGAAAATAAAAGAGAACTCAGGGGTTTCTGTCTCTCGTGGTAGGGCTGTTGCTCAGATTGAAGGCCTGGGACTGCAGGTTCTGTGCCAGGAGTGGGGACCCATCTGTCACCGGCTGGGAGGGGCTGAGCTGCATTCCAGGCTGGGGGAGAGGAGGGGGAATCCCCAGCTGGGCCTGGCTGGTGATCCCTGATGGGTTTGAGCTGGAGATCCCACTGTGAGCTCCATCCCAGGGTCACCACCAGTGAGGGGTTTGTGCTCACAGAGATCCCACTGTGAGCTTCATCCCAGGGTGATCAGTGAGGGGTTTGAGCTGGAGATCACACTGTGAACTTCTTCATCCCAGGGCAATCACCAGATCAGTTTGTTCTGGTGGAGATCCCACTCTGAGCTCCAACCCAGGGTGATCACTGATGGGTTTGTGCTCACAGAGATCCCACTGTGAACTTCATCCCAGGGCAATCCTGTATCAGTTTGTGCTGATTGATGGAGATCACACTCTGAACTTCATCCCAGGGCGATCACTGGTGGATTTGTGCTGGAGATCCCACTCTGAGCTTCATCCCAGGGCGATCCCTGTATCAGTTTTTGCTGGTGGAGATCACACTCTGAACTTCATACCAGGGTGATCACAGATCAGTTTGTGCTCACAGAGATCTCACTGTGAGCTTCATCCCAGGGTGATGAACTTCATCTCAGCCCTGCCTGGCCACTCTCTGCCTGCTTGGCAGCTGCTCTGCAGCCTGCACTTGGCTGCAGGTCAGTGGCAGGAGAATTCCTGGCTGTTTGTCACTGTAAAGCACTCTGGGATCAATGGTGGAACATAAATGTGAGGCTGTGATGAGGCTTTAGGCTGTGCTGGAATAAGGAAGGAGATTTAAATGGGCTTTTTCTCCCAGTAAGTTTTATTTAATAAGGAGGGGTGTCAATCTGTCACTGTCTTGCTCTGAGTTTCCCCCACCCCCAGCTGATTTTGTGCACTGCAGGGATGAAAATGGTTGGCTGTTAATAACAGTGATCACACAGCCCCCTGTGCCTCACAAACCAAACTGGAGTCAGTGATCATCAAATCCCAGCTCCAAATGTTCCCATCCAAACAAGTCTGTGACCCTGAGCCTACAAGTCTGGGTTGCACAAGATGTTCAGAACTGCTGGGTGAGCTCTGGGGTGGCCCAGGAGGCGCAGCCCATGGGCTCAGGGGGATGGGCTCCAGCTGAGCTCTCGGTGCCAGGACACTCCAGAGCCTTCCAAAAACCTGTGCAAACCCAGGGCAGCCAGGGAATTTCTCTGTCTGCTCTGGGGTGCCCTGACCCTCAGGGGAGCTCTGACTCTGACCCTCACTCATGGAGAAAGTTTCCCAGACTCCAAGATAGACTGGAATCCACAGAAGTGTGCAATAGATTCTAGAGAGCAGTGTGGGTGTGTCACTGGGTGAGAAATTGAGGGTTTGGGGTTTTTAGTGTGTTGTGGATGGAAGCAGGATGGAGAGCACAGGGTGCTGTCCTGGGTTTCTTCTTCATGCTGCTTCTTCCTCCTTCTCCATGGGTTTGGGTGGCATTTTGTAATTGGGCAGAAAAGTCCCCACTGGGGGCTCTGTGGGATCAGTTATTGGGTTAAAAGGGAAAATAATCCAGGTGTCAGCTCTTAATTGGACAGTTTAGTCTTAAAAGCCCTTGTACCAAGGGATTGTGGCCATTTTGTGCCTGCTAATGAAAAGCTGCAGAACTCACAGCAGTGAGACTGTTTCACTGATCAGAAATAATAAACACCTGAGTCTGAACATGAGCTATCACCTCAAGTGCCTTCAGTCCAGACCCAGAGAAACTGATATGTCCCCCAAGAGAACTCTGCACTGACCCG
Source organism: Leucosticte australis (assembly GCA_025504685.1). Taxonomy (NCBI): domain Eukaryota; kingdom Metazoa; phylum Chordata; class Aves; order Passeriformes; family Fringillidae; genus Leucosticte; species Leucosticte australis. Next base: position 365,225 of record JANIJU010000005.1, read on the forward strand.
AGGCCATGGAGAAGCTTCCAGAATGGAATGATAGGACTGGGATTGTGGCTGTGGAGTTTGACTCAAGTGTGTAATGTCACAGTGTGGAAAACTTGGAGTTTAAGGTTTTGGAATATAGCAATATATATGGGGCAAGATGGAGGTTTTAGGGCAGAGGCTGCTCCTTCTTCTTCACCTTCTTCTTCACCTTCTTCTTCACTTTCTTCTCCATGGGTTTGGGTGGTGTTTTGTAATTGGACAGAAAAGTCCACATTGCCAACTTTGAGTGATCAGTTATTGGGTTAAAACTGAAAATCATTTAGGTGTCATTTCTTAATTGGATAGTTTAGCCTTAAAGACCTTGTACCAAGAGATTGTTGGCCATTTTGTGCTTTCCTGATGAAAAGCTGCTGAACTCACTGCTGTGAGACTGTAACAGAGATGAGAAACAATAAACACCTGAGTCTGAGCATGAACTATAAGAAATAATAAACACCTGAGTCTGAACAGGAGCAATAAGAAATATTAAACACCTGAGTCTGAGCATGAGCTACAAGAAATAAACACCTGAGTGTGAGCATGAACTATAAGAAACAATAAACACCTGAGTCTGAGCATGGGCTATCCTCTCAGAAGTGGATGAAGTGGTTGAAGTGCCTTCAACCCAGACCCAGGGAAACCCACAGCTGGGACCCTCACAAAACCCTGACTTGGAGTCTGAAATTTGGGACCTTTTGCCTGGTGCTCAGTCCCTCCTAAACGAAGCCACATCTGATTAGAGCACCTGGATTGCTCTGAGCCTTGGGTGCCTGGATGAGCAGAGGGAAACGCCCTAGGATGCAGCTCTTGTTTTTCAGCCTTGTGATTCAGGGGCTGCGCAGCAAAGATCCCATTTCCCTGGAAATCCTCCCCAAAAGGAGCAGCACCTGCCCAGCTCCTCCTGGGGCACAGATCTGGCACTGGATGCTGCTGGTGTGTCCACCCTGGGCATCTCCATGACCTGTCCTGGTGTTTTTCCTCACAGCCGCCCCCTCCAAGGGCTCCCAGCAGATTGCAGGGCTGTGCCACAGCACCAACACCTTTGATGTGCCAGAAACCAGACAGAAAACAAAGCAGAGAGCTGAACTGTTTATTACAAACACAGCTTTGGGTGGGGTGAAGGACCTGGGAGTGTTTCTGATCTGGTTTTGTGCCAGTTTGGGGTTAAACCTGTCCATAACCCTGGTGATCCTTGGAAACAACCCCAAACCTTGGGGCTCTGAATGAGCTGCTGTGGCTTTAACACAAAGGGCTCAGTCAGTTCTTTTTTTAATTTCAGGCAGAAAGGAGCAGCCCTGGGCATGATTGATCACCTTGGTGACACTCGTGACAGCTGGGGCAATAGGGGATGTTTGCATACTCTGGGTGCAAGGCCTACAACTCCTTAATTGTCAACAAGAAAGGACTGAACTCCTTCAAAAGTGCCTCATTCTCAATTTCCAGCTGATGAGGTGAGCTGCTTTAATTACACAGGCCTGTTGGAGCGAGTTCATGGCAGAACTTCCAGTTCTGTGTGTACAGATGGGCAGCAAAAAAACCCCAAAAACCAACCAGAATTATGGATTTGATGGGGAGGAATTCACCCTCTGCTTCCCTGTGGGAGAGGAGCTGCTGACTCAGAGCGGTGAAGGTTCCAAATGACAAGGGCTGCAGAGGCAACAGGCACAATTAGGTTTGAACTATTGTGGTGCTTGTGCAAAAACAATCAGATTTATTTTTAGCTCGTGAATTCTGCTGGAAAAAAAATTTTTTTTTGAGGTGTCACCTTGGCAGCTTGATGTTGTGATCACAGAAACCTGGCAGAAATTGGGATGTTGAGTTACAGAAGGGTTAACTGAGACTGAGACTGTCAGGTCTGCCAGCCTAAAGTGATTCTATTTTTGGGTTGTCTAAAACAAATTCATAACACTAAAACCCTAATTATTCTACTCTTTTAATCCAAGCTGCTGTTTCATTGTTTTGATTATCTGATATCATTGCACATCCATATTTATGACAGCCCTGAAGACTCCGGAGTCCAAAGCTTTTATTTCCTGGGCAGACACAACACAAGAATTCCAAACAAGACACACACACACAAACATACACAATATACATTTCAACAGTGCCAAAGAGGTAGTACCATTAATTAAGAGAGAGATAATGAGCATTTAAAATACTGAGACAATTCATTGCACCCCTTTCAAGTATCACAGGAGCCTACAGAGAGATTTATTCAGCATCAACCGAAATTTTAAAGTGCCCTCTCTTCTCTGATATGATTTTATCTGGAATTTTTTATTGGTGGCCTTCAGGTGAGTAGCTGAAGGGGACAGAGCTTAGTTCAGAAATTAAACATGATGGTTTGTTAACAACTCAGAAAATGAGCTTTGAATTCTTCACCTACAGGAACCAGAATTCTCTGTGCACCTCAGGATGGAAAATTAGACATGAACACCAAATATTTAATTTTTTTTTTGTTTTGTTTTCTCTAAAAAGAAAACAATTTCATGACTGAGGTTTGTTTTGGAGAGGGGAAAAAAAAAAAATATATATATGAAAGTGGATGGGTTTTATTGCTGCCCTGAACAAAAACTCCAGTGCAGCCTTGAAGTTCTGCTAAGAAACTGCAGAATTTGGGTTTTATCAGGGAGAAAATACATGAACTTGATCTCTGAGGAGACAGAACCCTGAAAGTATTGAAAAATAAAGCTGGAAATGCTCTAAGTGGCTTCCCAGTGCCTATTTAGGAGCATCCTGAGGGGCAGAGAAGCTGCAGGAAAAGTCGGAGTTGTGAGCTCTGCCAGACCTGGCTGATTATTCCAGAACATTCCTTGGAACTGAGAGCAGCTGGGAGGGTTTGCTCTCTGAAAAGTGCTTTGGGGGAGAAGAAAAGGATTATCAGCTGTAGAGGGTTAAGAATAAAAAGCAAAATAGAGCCCAGAAAATGGACTTTGTGTTGGCATTTCCAAGGTGGATCTGCTCAGGCAGAGTCCAGGGAAGGTTGCAGAGAAAGAGCAAGAATAATTCCATTTTTTTGGATTTTTTTTCCCCAGATTTCCTGATTTTTTCCCTGTTTTTAAGCTCTGATGAGCCAGCAGGTGAAATTAAATAAATCCAAAGCAAACAGCCAGTGCAGGGAAGATCCTGCAGGTAGAATTTATCTGATGAACTCCTCCTCAGAGGTGCAGGACGTGTCTTCTGTGCTTTCCTCCAGGGCTGGCAGGTTGCCCCACAGCAAAACATTCACACCTGGTGGGAAGGAGACAAAGGAGGGGCAAAAAAAGAGATATTTTTGGGTTGTGACCTTATTTTTAAATTGCACAACTGTCTATTTTGAGAGAAAATAATCCCTGCAAAACCCAGGAAGTCAGGTTCATGGTGAATAAATCTATTTTCTGTCTTCCTTCAAAGTGAACTTGGGAGTGTTGTTGTTTATTTTTCTGCCCAATTTAGAGGATAAATATTATATATGTATAGATTATATTTATATGAATAGATACATTTATATATTTATATAAATATATACATTTATATATTTATGTTCTTCTATATTTATTTATATAATTTTATTAATGTTTATATATGATATATTTACATATATACATTTATATATTCTATATTTATTCATATAATTTTAATTAATTTTTATATTTTATATATTTATTTATATATTTATATAAAATATACATTTATATATTTATATTTTTATAAATAGATTAATAATGTATTGAATATATTATTATAGATTTATATAATAAGATAAAATTATATAAAATAGATAACAGAATTTTATAAAATAGAAATATTATATAAATAATATTATAAAATGATATAACATTATATATAATATATTATATATGAAATCATATATCATTATGTTAACATATAAAACATATAAGATATATTAAATATTATTTAAAATATAACATATATATAAATTATAGAACAACTATATGAAAATAACAAATATTATTTCTGTTAACACATTGAGAAGAAGAAAGTTGAAAGTAAAAAATAAAAAAAGAAAATAAAAGTGAAAATAAAAGGCAAACAAGAAATTTAGAATGAGGTATTGCAAGTTTGTGTGTTATGATTAGCTAAGAAAACTCACACTGTGGCATAAGGCAATAAGACAAAATATTTAAAAATTAAGTTAAAAACATAAATATTTATGTTAGCAGTGTTTTATTAGTTAACCAATCTTTACAAAGTCTTGTAATGAACCATGCAGTAAAGATGGAAACCAAACTCACCCCTCCTGTCTAGGTAAAAAATCAGCAAAATAAATTGCATCAGCTAAAAAACTCCAAATTCCCATCTCTAACTCATTCAAAATTCCTTCAAAATCCCCCAGTAAAGCCACCCACCATAAATAAACCTGTTTGTACTGGGGGGGCCAGGGAAGGGAAGGGAAGGGAAGGGAAGGGAAGGGAAGGGAAGGGAAGGGAAGGGAAGGGAAGGGAAGGGGTGCTCATCACCTCCCTGGTTTGAGAGGAAGAGAAGGTGTATTCATCATCTCCCTGGTTTGAGAGAAGGGAAGGTGTGCTCATCACCCCCATGGTTTGGAGGGAAGGGAAGGTGTGCTCATCACCTCCCTGGTGTGCAGCAGAAGGAAATCCTCCTCCTCCTGGTCCAGAGGAGGCAACGAGGCTGATGGTGGGTTTGGAACAGCCCAAAGCCCTGTGAGGAGCCCCTGAGGGAGCTGGGGGTGCTCAGCCTGGAGAAAAGGAGACTCAGGGCTGCCCCCATCACTCTCCCAGCTCCTGAAAGGTGCCTGTGCTCAGCTGGGGCTGGGCTCTGTCTTCAGGGACTGACAGACCCAGAGCTCACAGCCTCCAGCTGCACCAAGGGACATTTAGGCTGGATATCAGGGAAAAATTTTTTACAGAGAGGGTGATAAAGTTCTGGAATGTTCTGCCCAGGGAGGTGGTGGAGTCCCATCCCTGGGGTGTTTAACAAAGCCTGGATGTGGCACTGGGTGCCAGGGTTTGGCTGAGGGGCTGGGGCTGGGCTGGACTCGATGATCTTTAAGGTCTCTCCCAACCTGGTGATTCTGTGAATTCTGTGATGGGGGATGAGGATTTTGGGGAAAGGGAAAGAAGCCAAGGTGTCCCTCACCAGAAGGGTCCAGCCTGTTGATGCCAAACACTGCCTGGCTGTGGAACATCCAGAGGTGGCCGTTGTTGCAGGACTGCAGGCAGGGCTTGCAGGGACAGATGACATGGTAGCCAACAACATTCCCACTGGAAAGGCAAGGGCAAGAGTCAGCCTGGGGAAAAGGTGGATCTTGGTGGCTTTTTCCAGCTCCAGGGCATTAAGTAATGCTGGTGTTTTGATAGAGGGAATGGGGTGAAACAAGTATCTGAAATATTTAGGAACATCTGTTGGGAGTTACAGAATATCTGAGTTTTAGATCTTTGGCACACAGAGAAGCGTTTAGTAACCTAAATTGTGTAACCCAGATTAGATGACATACCAACAAATGCTGGTGGATTTCTCTGTTTGTTTTCCTTTGGAAGGGCAGTGATTCCAAGCAGCAGAGAAGTTCCTCACACCCAAAATCCACCTGCACAGGAGGCTACCAGCAGCAGGAGGGATGAAACTGAGAATTGTGGAATGGTTTGGCTTGGAAGGGACCTTAAAGCTCATCCAGTTCCACCCTCTGCCATGGGCAGGGACATCTTCCACTGTCCCAGGGTGCTCCAGCCTGGCCTAGGACACGTCAGGGATGGGATGGGGCAGCCACAGCTGCTCTGGGCCAGATTATTGACCCTTACCAACTCTCCTAGACTGAAACCATAACAACCATTTATCCATTTTCACGTGCTCCGATGAGATATTTCTGTTTCTCTACTTCTATCTAAAAACCAAAATATTGTGTCCTTATCACAACTCCCCCAGCTGTTCAAATCTGAGAAAGGTAAAAATCTCAATCAGGGAGCTGAAAGAATTCTCTGAGATAACTGTGAGCTATTTGAGAGTTGTTGTTTTCACCCTTAAATATCAGGCATTATTAAGGAGCATAAGAGAACTCCAAGAACTTTAGTGACAGCATGTTCCATCTGCTCCCAACAGCCCAATCTGCCAAGAGGATGTTCCATTAATTAGAGAATGAGTAACTGCTTCTTGCTGGGGCCTTATTCACAGAGAAATCTCAGTGCTGAGGCACACATTCCATCGGGCAGGTGGCACACAAGCTTTCAGGAACCTCCTGAAAATGCTGTCACGTTTCCACTGGGGACTCACAGAAATACCCTGGCAGCCTGGGTTTCTCCCCAGCAGCGTTAAATCTGCACCAGGGAAGGCAAGCTGTTCCTTCAGCCCATGGCTCCTGCGCTGCAGGAGGTGACAGAGGAGGGGACACCTGTGGGCTGTGGGTGAGCTCACCACTTCAAGCAGGCGATGTTCTTCAGTTTGCACTTGCAGATCTCAGTGAAGTAGCAGCTCCCGATGAAATCGACAGTTCTGGGGGAAGGAAATGTACAAAAGTTTGGAGCTGTGGTGGTCACAGCCTCAGGGTCACAATGACACCGGGCTGAAGTCACCACAAAGTGATGCTGCCATTGGTCCTGGGTGGTTTAAACCACATGGTTTCATTGTTTTCCTTCTGACTCTCAGCCCCACTCATATGGAAACTTAAATAAGAGACTCACGTGACATTGCATGAGTATCAAAAATCCTCTTAAAATAGCCCAGAAAAGCAGAGTTTGGTGCTGGAACCCTGAAAGTATTGAACAATAAAGCTGGAAATGCTCTAAGAGGCTTCCCAGTGCCTATTTAGGAGCATCCTGAGGGGCAGAGAAGCTGCAAAGAGCAGGAGATCCCAGAGCCTTGGTGCTCAGGGGCTCAGTGTGGCACTGCCATCAGAACCCTGCTCAGGGACATTGCTGCCAAAGCCCTGCTCAGAATCAGAACAGAACCTCAGGGATGTCTAAACCCAAACCTTTGATTGCTTATCTCCTCTCCAGCCCTCACTTTCTGATTACCATGCCATTTCACAACCTGATTTCCTTACTATTCAAATCTGACTATGGGAAAGCAGCGCTGACTCCTGGCAGCAGTGACAGATCAGGTTTGTTCTGTTTGTGGATCTTTATTTCAAATTCTAATCCTCGCTTCGGGAACGAGCGGGAGGAGCTTCCCGCGCCTGCTGAGCCTGTGTCATCCCTAGGGATGGATTAAATTCAAATTTGGGTTTGCCCTGCACGGCACAGCCTCGCTTTTTGCTGCCCTGCCGTGGATTCCCGGGGATGGGGATGCGGGGATGGGGGTGCGGGGATGGGGGTGCGGGGATGGGGTGACCCGTGCTCTGCAGGGCCGTTCTCCCGGTGACAGCGGATTCCGGAGCCATGCCGTGTCCTCCGGGGCTGGCAGGACCCCGTGCCCCTGTGGGACTCACTCTTTCCCCCTTCCCGGCGCTTACCCCGAGGGCGGCATGTCGGTGGAGTAGAGGTCGGTGTCGGTGTCGGTGTCGGCGAGCAGCACCGCCTGCATCCCCCGCCAGCTCAGCACCTGCCGGCAGAACCGGCAGCACAGCACGCTCACGCACCGGTCCGCGAAGGTGCAGCCGCTGGAGGACATGGCGGCTGGGACCCCGGTCCGGTCCGGTCCGGTCCCTGTCCCTGTCCCTGTCCTGTCCCGATCCTGTCCCCGTTCCGATCCCGGTCCCGGTCCCGTTCCGGTGCCAACGGCCACGCTCCCACCTGTCAGTTTGAATTCCCGACCGCGCCCTCCCATTGGGCACCACAGACCACGCCCACTCCATTGAAAAATCCGGTGGCAGCACACCTCCCGCCTGGCTATTGGTGGAAAGGCGCGCAGTTCCTCGCTTTTATTGGTTATATCTGCTGTCAGTCACACTCTCGTCCTGCCCCTGCCCCGCGCTCCGCCGGCGGGGCGGTGCCACGGGCGCCAAGCGGCGGGAAGAGGGGGCGGGCTCATCTTGGGGACGGCAATGTCTGATTGGTTACGACGCCCGTCGCTCGTACCCAGCGCTCCGCGCCCATTGGCCGAGGCGCTGGGCGGGGCGGGGCGGCGGCGGGCCGGTGCGGGGGACCGGGCGGCGGGCGCCAGTGGCCGGAGGACGCCCGGCTGCGGGAGGCGGCTCCGCAGTGCCCAGGTAATCGCCCCGCCCGGCCGCCCGACCCCCGGCCCTCCCGTGCCACCCCCGGCGGGCCGCGGGCTGCCCTCCGCCGCCGGCCCCGCCGCTTCCCCAGCGCCCCGAGCCGCTTCCCCCCAGCCCCGGCCCCCCCTTCGGGACCCCCCCACGCTTCCTCTCCCCGCCGCCCGCATTGTTCTTCCCGGGCGGGATGCGGATCCGGCGGGTGCCGTGTTTATTTATTTCTTCCTCCCGTCCGCGCATCTCCCGCGGGGGGCTGCGGCCGCGCGCCCTCCCTCCTCCCCCCTCCTCGCCCAAAAAAAACCGGGGAAGAAATCCAAATTGGAAAGAAAAGACGGGGGAAAAGTTGTGTCCCGCCCTGCACAGCGCAGCGGGCGCTGGAAGGAACCCTAAGTCACCCCCCCCCAAAAAAAAAAAAAACGAAAAGGGAGAAGCTGCGGGCGGAGCCGCCCGGCGGGGGCGCGCCCGGTGTGCCCGGGGCTGCCGGCGGCGCGGCCGAGCCCGCGGTCAGCGGGGGATGCTGCGGACCCGGGGGAGCCCCGCACCCCTGGGAGCCCCCACAGCCCCGGGAGCCGCTCCCCAAATTCTCCCCCGGGACCTGCGCCCCAATCAACCCCAAATTCTCTCCCAGGACCTGCACCCCAAATGAACCCCAAATTCTTCCCAAGGACCTGCACCCCAAATGAACCCCAAATTCTCTCCAGGGAACTGCACCCCAAATCAACCTCGAATTCTCTCCCGGGACCTGTACCCCAAATGAACCCCAAATTCTCTTCTGGGACCTGCACCCCAAACGAACCCCAGCTCCCACTGGAGCCGCATCCCAAAGGAGCCGCGTCACCCCCGGGAGCCGCTCCCCAAATTCTTCCCCGGGACCTGCACCCCAAATCAACCTCGAATTCTCCCCTGGGACCTGCACCCCAAATTAACCCCAAATTCTCTTCCGCGAACTGTACCCCAAATTAACCTCAAATTTTTTCCAGGGACCTGCACCCCAAACGAGCCCCAGCTCCCACTGGAGCCGCATCCCAGAGGAGCCGCGTCACCCCCGGGAGCCGCTCCCCAAATACTCCCCTGGGACCTACACCCCAAATGAACCCCACCGGAGCCCCATCCCAAAGGATCCCTGCTCCCCAAACCATCCCCTATTCCCCCGGGAGCTGCACCCCAAATTATCCCGGGATATCCCAGAGGAGCCGCCGTGCCCGAGCCGTGCCCGGTCCCGGTGTAGGCGTGTTCCCTCGGTCACCTGGGGGCTGCAGCTGGAACCTCACACTGCTGCTGCTCAAAGGACGATTTGCAATGTCAGGGTGTCAGGGCAGCTTTGCTTCCCATCACAAATTTGGGCTGCGAGCAGTGATTTTCTAAATATAAATATATTATTATTATTATTGGTTTTTTTTTTTTGTATTTGTAGGCAAGCAAACCAAAGCTGCTTCTCCTCTGCTGCTGCTCTCGTTTGGGATTTGATTTGCATCATCTCCGTGCCCATTAAAAGAAATAATTAAAAAAAAAAAAAAAGAGGAGAAGAGAGGAAAAACAAAAAAAAAAAGGGCAAACCAAACCCACACAAAACATGTGCGGAAGGACTTCCACTCCCTGGCTGTGCTATTGAGGATCAGGAAGAGCCTTTGGGGCTGCAGGATCTCGCTAGGCTGATGCTGCTGCTCAAGGATTTGGTGCAGGGAGACAAAACTGCTGCCTCTTCCATCCGCTGATCTCAACATCTGCATTTTCCTGCTGCTGTGCTCCCTCTCACACCCTCTCTCCATGGACTGATTTTTTGATTTTTTTCCCTTTTTGCGGGGGGGGGAGGGAAGGACGAGCAGAAAGCCAAGGCATCGTGCTGAGAGGAGCGAAAATTCCCTTTTATATCTCGCGTTCTGGTGGATCTCTTTCGAGGTTATTCAGCTTTTTGGGAAAGAAAACATGACGTCGCCAGCAAAATTCAAAAAGGATAAGGAGATCATAGCTGAATATGACACTCAAGTTAAAGGTAAGGAATGGTTTTATTTCCATCCCTTCGCTGCAAGCCTGCCTGGCGATTGTAGGAGTTTGCAGTGGATGTTTGGGTGGGGAAGAGGGAAATCATTTGCAGATTGCCTGGAATTTGCAGGGTGTTTTTTGGGAATACAAAGCTGGGTCGGGTTTGCAGTGCTGTGTCTGTCTCCGTGGGGTAGTTCCTGCTTTGGTGCTGCCGTTTTTAAGGGGTTTTTTTTTATGGAATACCCACATTTTTGAGTTCGGGGAGATCCATCTTTTCCTGCCTGCCGTTCCCAGAGACGGCTTTGCATGTGAAATATGAGAGGCAGGGAATTGCTTTTTAATCCTCTGCCTGTCATGGGAATCTTTGAACAATCTGTGCAGTGTCACAGGAGCATATTTCCACTGCTGCTGATGGGGGACTGTGCTCCAGGGTCCCTGGGAAGCTGTTTGTGCTAGAAACTTCCATTATTCAGGATTTTCCTCGGGGTGAGTCCATCATAATTCCCTGCTTTTCCTTGCCGTGCTGGAGTGTAACACCTCGAGGCTGCAGTGTGGGTGTGGGTGTACACACACACACAGAGAAAAAAAATGAATAAAATGAATAAAACTCGTGCAGCAGCATTATTCCCATAATAACCAGGTTTAAACAGTGGGCTTTGCAATGACCATGCAAGTCTCCTGCAGAATTCAGCTGGCCATCATGTGCCCTAGGTTAAAAAAGAATAATAAAAGATGGTGAAATCCCCCCCGGAGCTGCTTATTTTTGTGAAGTTTTTGGGATAAGACGTATTTAAAAGAATAATTAGGGCTCGTGCATGGCTTGATACGTCGCTGCTGGGAAGTTCTGAGATTCAGTGATTTATCTAATTGGTTGAAACTTGCTTGGTATGCTCGGAGCACGCAGGAAAGATGGCCTTCGGGCAGGGTTGATTGAGTTAAATCAATGCAATTTGGGAAAAAAAAAAAAAAAGCCAGATTTAAATCTGAGGAGGAAACCTAGATTCAAATTGACAATTTGGATATTGTTTTGCAATTAGGTGCTCAGTTATTTTTCCTGCTGGGGAGGGGGGTGTCTGCTTGTTGGTTGCAAATCATTAGAACGTGTTGTCCTACAAGCCATGTCCTACCCTGACCCCTGTGCCCTGCACCTAGAAGCACTTTGGGTACTTACGTTGAAAACTGCTTATTTGAGCAAATATGAAGCTGTGCTGAGAGTTTATTTTGATTTTTTTTTCCCTTGCATATTGAGGTTTTTAAAGTTAGAAATGGAGAAGGGCGTGTTTCTCTTTTACTGGTTTAGTTTCTATTCCTGTTTTCTTGCTGTCTTTGGAACTGGGAATTGCAGTCAGCATCAAATTAGAGGCTTGTGGGCTCTTTCATTATTTACCCCATCAAAATGTGCATGATAGATGCGAGCTGGCAGTCACAATATTTGGGAATAACACGGAAAGGAGGCTTTGGAATTAGCAAAGCACATCCTCTCACCTCTCAGCTCTTGCATAAATTAGAATTCCTTCCTTTTCAGACAAGAGAGCAGGAAAATGGGAAGAAACCTTCCTTGCTGCTGCCAGAGCTCAGCTCACCTCTGGGGCTGTCACTGACCTGGAAATGTGCTCCCAAAAGTGGATTGCAGTAGTGGCACATGGATTTTTTTTTGGTTATTTTTTGCTTTTTGGCCTTATAAAGCATTGGTGCAGGAGGTTAAGGAGGGCGGAAGGGATCTGGAGGAGCTGGGAGAAGGGGGTTTCCTTCCTGAATTGGGGTGAGGGCAGGGATGCCTTCACCTCGGGGTGCTCCTCCTGTCCCTCTGGGGAAGGAGGTGCTGATCCATCTCCTCAGAGGGAGCTGTGGAGGGACCAGCCAGCTCAGAAATGCACAGGCCAGTCCTGTAGCAACCCTGTCCTCCAACCCCTGGTTTGTTGTAGAGCTTTTCCTTTCCCTTTCCACCCAGCCCTGACCTTCCAGGAGCTGCTCTGACAACGGGAATCCTTCTCTCCCTGCCTTGAGGTACCAGCTTTGGAGGGAGACTTTGCTCCTTTCCCAACACCACAAACCTTTGCTTGTTTTATGCTTTTACATCACTCCCCTAAATGTCTCTGATGCAAAGCCATGACAGCCCCACAGATAGCTCAGTCCTGCTGTGATTCCTTGGGGAATCTCTCAGCTCTCATTCCAGCCACTCTCACTGCAGGTCTCTCCATCCCATGGCAGGCTGAGATGCTGCTGAACCCATTGAAATCCACGAGTGTGGTGGTGCTGCCTGCTCACCAAACACACCCAGGTTCCTGCAGGGTGATTTTGGTGTTCTGCTCCAGTTCTGCCCTCAGCTGTGGGAGCAGCATGGAAATGTTAACTCTGAAATCCTTTCCCTGAGCTGGGAAGGGGAGCAGGGGCTGTGGGGGTGAGATGAATCACGTGTTGGCGTGCTACACGAATTGTGAGGTGGCATCTGCTCCTCTGATGAGAAAACTCAGATATTTTTTGCTGGCATTTAGAAACTTGGGGCGTTTTTTGTGCTTGGCTCTGCGCTGGGAGCCGTGTTTAGAGGCTTCCTTTAAAACCCTTAATCCACAAACACCTCCTTAAGCACTTTAAATGATTGCTAATGGAATGATGGAGCTTTGTTTAAAAATTTAATAGCCTTAAGTGGTTAATCAGAAGCCATTTAAAGAATGGCTTGATTAATAGATCATCACGAGGCAAAATTTTTGATTTTCTGTTGCTGAATGAGCTCGGTGGTTTTTATTGAAAAAGGGGTAGCAGGGCAAAGGATCATGGAATGGTTTGGGTTGGGAGGGACCTCCGAGCTCAGCTGATGTGCAGGGACACCTTCCACCATCCCAGGCTGCTCCAGGTGTCCAACCTGACCTTGGGCAGTCCAGGGATGGGGTGTGGGTGAGTGACACTTTCTGTTCTCCTGTAGCCATGAGCTGTAGGTATTTTTTGTCTCCCCACAGCCATTTCTCTGCCTCTTTTGGGTTGGAGCTGGCTCTTCCTGTGGTTTGTGCTTGTGGAGAGATAAACATTTGAATGAAGTCAATTTCTGACTGAAGATGTTTTTGATCAGGGGCGTGGAGGGAACGAGGAGCTCCCTCCTGGTGACCTGTCCCCTCTGGGTGTGCATCTGTGGAGTGGCTGGAGCCAGGCTGGACACAGCCTGCTCTGACCCTCTGACTGACCACCAGAGCATGTGCTGGATTGCCCAGTGACCCCCTGGTCTCCAGCATCTGGAGGTTCAGCTCCAAACCCACTCCTCTGCAAAAGGGAATTAACCCCAGACACTGATTTTCCCCAACACCTGCATTGACCTCCAGCCTTCCTCCATCGCTTCCATGCTTTGTCCTCTCTGCTCTTGGACAGGGACTCCTTGGAGTGCTTTTTTTGAGGAAAACTCCTGCAGGAATCTTGTCAAGCAGTCAGGATTCTCCTGCCAGGATGACCCAGGGCCAGCAGGGGAGGGAAGAGCTGCTTTGATACCTCCCGGTGCCATGTGCTCACAAAGCCTGGGAGCCCTGTGAAGCTGCAAAGTGAGATTCCCTCACTCCATATGGAGCCTTTGATATCTCAAGCTCATCCCCTTGTCTGGATTGTCTCTCCCAATTCCTTTGTGCAAGTTGTGGCGAGGCAGAGATAATTAATTTATGCTGTGCAGTGTGTTCCATGTGAGGTTGGGATGCTGCTGCCTCTCTGTGCCCGAGCGAGCACTGTCAGGGTGTTTTTTGGTTTAATATATTAAATTGGAGTGTACACTTGCTGAGGAAAGAAAAGCCAGTGATTTATCTCTTAATTCTCCTTTTCTTTCTCCTCGTGTCCCACGAGAGCCTTATATTTAATTAGTTTGTATAAAGCCTCAGTAAATAGCTCCATGGTTTGAGCTGCAGAAATTTAATACTGACATTTTTTTACACAGTGAGTGCTCATAAACCACTTCTGTCCTTGAGTAGTCGCTAGCAGAGGTTAAAATGCATCTCCTGCAGATCTTGCAGCCCAGCCCAAAAAGTGCTAAAAATATGACAAATGGATGAGGTAATTTACAGCAGGAGCAGGCAGAGCCCAGAGGTGGCTGCGTGGTTGCTGAGCTGAGTTTGTCTTTGCTCGGGGAAGATTCCTGATAAGAACAACTTCAGGCAACCTCCCAGCTGCCATCACACTCAGGCTACTGAAATATCTCAAACTTTTCCCTTAAACCTCCCCAAAATGGCTGATAAATTTTGGATAAATCCTTTTTCCCTCTCTGTGTTGAATAGCTTAGTGTGTCTGATCTGATTGTGATGTTTTTTGCCTTAAATGCTGTGTGGAAATCTCATTTGTATGGTCCATCTTCCTGAGGGATGCTGGGCAGTTTTTAATCCTGGTGAACTCTCCCAACTGGTCCAGCCCTTCAGGGTGTGAAGATGGCAAAAGCTGCTAGGATGGGGTCAGAGCTGGAATTTGGGGGCTGGAAGGGGAGTGTGATGCTTTTGGTGATGCTTTGAACCAAAAAATTGGCATTTCTCTCCATGGTTGCAGGGTTTTTTTACCTTCACATTTTTAGATCAATGAGCTGAGATCACTGCCATTTATTTTACTGCTGAACTTTGGGGTTTTTCAGTGGTGTTGATGTTCCACATAAATGTTGATTTCTCTTTTGTGTTCACCACCTGTTCAGGTCACCAGGCTGGTCACGGCACACCATGACCGATCCTTGGGTGGGATTCCCAGAATTTTTAATACACCCTATAAAGAGACTTTTCCACCCCTCACCCCGGTGTGGTTGAGTGAAACAATCCTGAATTCTGATATTTTAACTCTGCATGCGTTGGATTAACGTTCCCATTTAAAATGTAAAACTACCTTTTAAGGGGTTTTTGCAGTTAATCAGGGCTCTGTGCCTGTAAGTGATTCCATTTGTTTGCAACAATGACTTGCTCCAAACTCGGGGCTCTGGAATTGCTGTGGAATCATCTGGTTTTCTGCAGTTCCTGATAGTGATAATCCCTTGAGTTTTGGAGCTGGATTGGGCCAGCCAGGCAGCCTTGGTGCCAAAAAAGGGGGAAGGGGACGTTGGGAGACTGCCTTGATCTTCCAGCAATAGTTTGTGTTTTTGTGTCCAACTCCTGCTAATGGATTATTAATGAGGATGGAAAGAGGTGAAGGAATGCAGAGTCTGCCTTCTTTCCTCTCCAGCTCCAAAATCCCTTTTTTTTTTGCAGTTTCATCAGGTGTTGGAAGGCTGGAGAGCAAAGCTGACCAAACCACTCCATCCTCCTAAGTGCTGCAGCTCCCTCCAAAAGCAGAGGGAATTGCCAGTGTAACTCCAGTAGGATTCTATAAAAAGTTTACTGGTAATAGCCAGTTTTCCCTGACTCCCAGCTAAGGGACAGGACATTTTTCCTCAGCTTTAAATGATTTCCTTTCGTGGTGAGGTTACAAATTAGTATCTTTCCCTTTTCCTGTCAGTTAAAAGGCTTGACTCCTCTTTCATTCTTTTTTTAAATCCTTGCTAATTTTTTTTTGGCCGTTTTGGGGATTTACTTGGAAGAATCTCTTTGCCTGGTCAACTTTTTTTTCAGCTGTCGTTATGAAGAGTGAAAAATCTGAACCTTTGTTGAGATGGAAAGTATGTTCAAACACATGTTCCCTTGAATGGCTTTCACTGTGCCATGCACAGTTGATATTCATTACTCACAACTTTATTTAGTTCATTTTTTGGGATGACTTTCACAGATTTCATGGTTTCTCTCTGAGAATTCCTGCAGCATCCCGGGTGTCCCGCTCTTGGAACGCTGTCAGTGCTTTGCAGGCAAGGGAAACAAATGCAATTATGAGATTTATTGGGGGATAAAAGTGGAAGAAAATGGGAGAGAGGATCTTAACCTTGCAGTAATTCCATCAGTAGAGACCAGTCTCCATTTTTG
Organism: Leucosticte australis; assembly: GCA_025504685.1. NCBI lineage: Eukaryota > Metazoa > Chordata > Aves > Passeriformes > Fringillidae > Leucosticte > Leucosticte australis. The sequence goes on from JANIJU010000005.1 coordinate 381,227, forward strand.
CTTTCTCTCTCCCCTTTTCTCCCCAAATTGCAGCACTCCAGTAGACAAACCAGGGCCTTCTTTCTGTGGAATCCCTGCCTAATGCTCACTGAAACTCTGGGTGTGTTGAAGTTAGAAAGCAGATGGATGTAATGTGAGGAAGCCCAACTGGTGTTTTTTTCCAAGAAGATGCTGGAAATGGATTGGAACCATTTAAAACTTTGTCATTTTTTGCCATCAGAGTAACTGTGTGCTGTGGTTTGACTGCAGATCTCCTGACCCAGTTGTTCTGCTTTGGAGTTCAGAGTTAATCACAGGTGTTGCTAAATGTGCTGCAGAAATTCTGTGGTCTTTAAGGATTTCCAGCAATAATTCACATTGTTTTGTGTGAAATGGTCTGAATTAGGCCTTTTTGACTCTTGAGAAGGAGCCAAAAACCAGATTAACTGCAAACCTAGCGTGGATTTCAATCTCCAACCCCGACCTGCTGCAGCAGGGCGAGTTGGTTGGTCCTGCTACATCTGACGTTGGTTTGGTTGTTTTATTTTTATTTTTTTCTTCAATCACAGGACTTTCCAGGAAGAGCTTCTTGGCTTCTCCAAGCAGGGAAGGATTTTGGGTTTGTTTTTGTACCGCTGTCATTGGAGGATGGTTTTCCTGCAGGGAGGAAACCAGGGAATGATGCAATTTATAGATGGGGAGTGCTTGCAAATTGAATTTACTTAAAATATCAGCAGTAGTTGCCTGGGAATGAGTCCCTGAGTGTGTCCTGGGCCAGCAGTCCAGTCCCACTGCAGGGCATGCTCTAAGCTTGTGAATTTAGGAGGGAAAACTGGGAAATTCCACAGCATCCTTTTCTTTAAGCAAGTTCACACTGGAGCAGGGCTCTTGCTGTCCTGCAGCTCTGAGTGTGTGGTTCTAAAACACATTTGATGTGATTCTGCTGCTTCTAGGGAAAAAAAAATAAAAATAGGGGTTATTCACAGGTTTCATTAGTGCTGTTTGTGGTTAAATAGGGGGAATTTTTGGGGGTAGGATTTTGTATCCCAATCCACCAGGTGTAATTCCCCAGTGTGGGCAGGGCTGTGGCCACCAGGGCCAGCTGGTGGCTGCTGGCTGTGACAATTCTCCTTCTTCCAGCCCAGCTCCTCTGGGAAGGGCTGCAGGAGTGAGCTGCTGTCTGAGTGTTTTCCTGGGAAGTGACAGCTGTGAGGAGTGAGCTCCTCCCGAGGCCATGGGTGGCACTGTGGGTGTCCATCCCTGAGTGGAAATGAAGCAAAGCTGATGCTCTCCCACCTTCCCGGGAAGCCAGAGCTGGATCAAGTGCCTGTAAAGCAGAATCAGGGAATTGTGTGGATGTGCCAAGATGCTGACATCCCTTCCCTCTGGCAGGGCTGCTTTCCTGGCTGGAGCATTGAGCAAATCCACTGTCCAAGTCCCATTTAGCTCCATATTTGTCTATTTACTTATATTTTATATTTTTATATATATAATTAATAAATATATAATACATATATCTATTAATATATAATAAATAAATGTATAATACATACAAGTATAATAATATAAAATAATATATAGTAATATAAAATACATTATATTAGTTTTATTATATTAGTTATATTTTACTATGGCTTTTATATTATAGCTTTGATATGATATTATATTATATTATAGTATATTATAGCTTTTATAGTATATTATAGCTTTTATAGTATATAATAATATAATATATTATTATATAAATTAATATTATAATTATATATCATAAAATAAGAATATATGTAATACATATAAAATAATAACAACAATAATAATAATAATAGTAATAATAATAATAATAATAATAATAATAATAATAATAATAATAATAATAATAAATGTATTATTTAGGTTATTGGCAATTGTAAATTCAGACCTCTGACCCATGAAGCAAATTATCACAGATGTGTTTTGGCAAGTCTGATGAACCTGAAATGCAATGAAATCTGAGGACAGAAAAGCTCATTAATAAGAAGCAGCCATTGTTGCTGTGAGGAGGAAAAAAGTCTCAATTTTCCCTCATCTGTGCAGGGGCTGAATGAGGGACAGGGACCCAGCAGAGTGTGGGGTGCAGCCCCATGGAGGTTTTTCCCCAGTGTTTGTTATCAGCCCCTCAGAAATTTAATAAATGAAGCTCCCTGTGAAGTGGTTTGGAAAGGAGCCTGGCTTTGCTTTGGTCTCTTTCATGACTGGAGCCCTTCCTGACTTTTCTGTCTTCTCTCCATCTGGTGAGGGAGGAAGAGGCTTCATCCCAGTTTTCATCCCAGTTTTCATCCCAGTTTTCATCCCAGTTTTCATCCCAGTTTTCATCCCAGTTTCCCTTTTCACAAGCCCCAGTAGCCCCCAGTGTTTTTGCTGCAGAGGGGGCTGGGGCTCCCAGCTCCTGGGGAGGGACCAGAGCTGCACAGAGATGCTGAAATAGGAACAAAAGGCTTTGCCTGTGAAGGACTTTAAAGTGTGCAGCTGGAAAAGGGAGGGGGAAAGGAGGGAGAAATGCAGCACTACAAAGGTCACAGGATACACTGATGATGTTTGGATGGAAACTCAACTTGCTATGAATGAAATTGTGCTCTTGTGTTTTCCCCCTGGAGCTGAATGTCTAAAAACTCTGAATACTCCTTGTTCTGTTTCTTTTTTTCTTTTTTTTTTAACTTTTCTGTTTCTGGCACTTGTAAGCTGTGCTGTGGAAATGAAAAAAGAAAAAAAAAGGGAAAAAGGGAGGATGGACAGCACCCACAGACAGGCTGGGAGAGGCTTAAACAGTCTGAGCTCTGCCAGGTTCGTCAGAGCTGTGACATTCTGGGGTTCTGGTTATTTGCAAGGAAAAATTTTGTCTGTATAAATGTGTGAGGTTCCTTAGCAGGGAGCTGGTGCTGGCAAAGATTTCAGCTCTGCTGACCAGGGTTGGTGGATAAACTCAGAACTGGGGTGAGCACCCTTGGAGCAGATTTCTGGAGCCCTCAAGTGTTGATTTGATTTCCTGTGTGTGTGAAGGCTCGTTGCTGGTTGCTAAATTGCCTTTTCTCCCTCCTTATGCCATCCAGATTGCTTGTGTCTGCTCTGAGCTTGGTTTGAACTTTCATCAATCCATATGCTGGTGTTACCTTCCATGAAATGATTAATTTCTGACTGTAAGGATAAATTAATTTACACAAAAGTGTAAGAGAAGTCCTTTTATTAAGGCCAGTTGCCTAATGCCAAACACATTTATAACCATTGTCTTCATACTTAAGGAATTAATCTTAATTTAGGCTTTATGTCAGATTATTTTCCCCCATAGCTGAGAAGGGCTCCTTGCATCCATTAATTTCAATTTTTCACACTTTCTCCCTGAAAATCTTGGCTAAAAACACTCCCCACCAAACCTGCCTGTGGAAATTCAGGTGGTACTTTGGTTTCAGATTTAAATTGGGGGGAAAAAAATTCTGGCACTGCCCCCTCTGGAGAATCCCTGCAGGTAGAGCTTTGTTTTATACCCTGCACACAGTGACAGCTTTTGGCAGCAAAGGAAGTGTTTTGGTTTGGTTTTGTTGGGGCTTTTTGTTTTATTTTGTTCTGGAACTCCCAACTATTTTCTGGTAAACACCCTGGAACAGTTGGGCTGTGATTTATCCCTTTGCTGCCTGGCTGCTCCTGACTCCTTGATTTTCTTGTCCTTGCTGAAGTGAGAGGCTCAGAAGTGGCCCCAGACTCGAGGCTCCCATCAGAATTTTGGGGAGGAACAAGAAAAACCCACGTGAAGATTTGGGAAATTCCACAATATCCAACATCCCATATGGAGGGAGGAGAATGAATGTTGTTTTTGTGCTTCTGGAGGTTCCTTGAATTGTGAATTCCACACTAAACACTGGCTGGGAGCTGGAATAGCAGCTATAATTTTCTCCCAGCTCCCTCACATGGTTTGCAGTGGTTTTAGGATCAGGCTTCATGCAAATAATTCCCATTGCTCCCCACCCTGTCCCAAAGCCAGAGCAGCTCCACCAGCTGCTAGGGTTGGGATGAAAGTGCTGCTAATTTGCTGTTCCCTTTAATTGAAGGATTCTGCAAGAAGTTATTTATCTGTTGACTGTTTAAACACATTTATCAGTCCCAAAAGATCGATGCCTCTCCTTGCAAGGAGGAGTTTGCTTTGAGGTGTGTGCAGGGGATGGGAAGAGCCAGTAGATTTTTATTTATTTATTATTTGATTTTTAATGAAAGCCATCATCAGCATCCAGCCAGCCCTGCCTGGGCTGTCTTGTGGGGAGGTTGTGCTGTGTGTGCAGAATGACTTGGAGGCTTTGACAGCGATAGGGAGAACAAATCCAGCTCTGGGCAGTACAAGGAGAACAGGTTCCTTTTCCTTCCCACCTTTTTTTTTTTCATTGCTTCTTGTCTTGTGCCTCTCTAAAAGCTGATTTTGTCAATAAAGCACAGATCCCCCTGAAGTCTCACTGCTTATTACAATAACACCCAAACCTGTTGACCATTCACTTTTTTTAGAGCCCAAATCCTCATTTCTCTTACAGAGAATGGTTTTGGGGTTTTTTTCAGATAATAGGAAAGCATTTTGGTTTTGTGTTTAGATCAAAAAGTGTATGAAGTGTTTATTTCTCTGGGTTTGTTTGAAGTAGCCCAAACACAATGTTCTTTTCAATACACTAAAGAGCTCTTCAACTGCATCACAGATTTCTTGAAGTTTATATTTTATTACTGCATCACTTTCTAAATTTCACTCAGCATCTTATCTCTGCTTAGATTTTGGCCTCCTTTGCCTCTTAGTGTAAATGAGGGAGTTTATGAATCATATATAATAATTATAATTGAGAATTCTTGCATCTTTGATGCCTGAAAAACCCAAGAAACCCAAAAGCCAGGGTTGTCTTTCAGAGAATTCTGATTCTGAAACTTCCTGTAGCACATTTTAAATGCTCTAAATGTTATTTCTCAGCTGCCTTAAAGCTAAATAATCAAATTATTCAGTTTGATTTATTATCAAATACACAACTGCATGTGTATTATAACATGCATGCAATAGAAAATTGCTTTTTTCCTTTCAAATTAAATGCATTTTCATTTTGAAAAGATTATTTATGATCATTAAGAGAGCATCCAGTTGAAACTGTTTGTGGTGTGCCGCTGTCAGAGCTGTTCTTTGCCTTGGCTGAGGACAGGGATCCTCCTGCCCTTGCTCCAGATCTTTTTTTTTTTTTTTGGGAGTCTGTGTTCCCTGGCTCCCTGAGTTGGGGCTTTCAGCACATCTTGCTCAGCCGTTGTGTTCCAGGCAGCCCAGGAGTAGGTGAGGAGATTCAATGGTAGTGAATTACTCCAAATGACCTAAATCAAGGTCTCTGGTGAGATTTATGGGATTCAGTTACACATCTTGAAACATGCTGAGAGAACACTGAGCTTTTTTCTATCTTGTTTTGTGTCTGGCAGTGCAGCCTGCGTGGCTGGACAGGACGTGCCTCTTCTTTTCAAGAAAATTACTTGGACAGAGGAGATAACTGCACAGTGCTTTTACTTTGTGATTTTTTTTTTTTTTTTGTTCCTTTTTGAATTTTTGGAGGGGACAGAAGGACAGATCCCAGGGTGATGCTGAATGAGGTGTCTGTCCAGCCAAGGGTGCTCCCTGGATCAGCTGGGAACAGGGAGAAGGGGGATGCAGCTCATCCCTCCAATAAAACTGAGCTGCAAAAACAATCAAAAAACAACTCCAGGGATGAGTCAGAACTTTGTACAGTCTGGAATCAGATTGTCAGGAAGCTGAAATGTGTCTGCAGTTATCCCTCGCTTTCAGTCCTTTCTCCCTTCACTTTTTCCCTCTCTCTGATTCCTGCTGTTTTGGGGATTAAGAAGGAAATAAACACTCCCCTGAAATCTCCCAACACAAACAATCAGCTTTGCTATTTTTAAGCACCATTTTTTTTGTGATTCTCCCAAAGTTCTTTTTGCTCCACTGGGATTGAGTTTGAATGGCTGTTTTCTTTAAGTTTTATTTTTAGGAGTGGGAGGCTTGTGTGAAGTTCAGTGCTGGCAGAGATACTGGTTTGCCAGTCCTGGATGTCGAATTTATATTTTTAAATCTTGAAATCTTTTGAGCTGCCAAGAAGAGAGGCCAGGTGAGAGTGTGAAGGATGCTCATTTTGCCACCTCCTGTTCTGGGATTGTGTTGCCACTTCCCCACATCTTTTAGGAACCCTTAGTGTTGAAGCCAACCTTCCCTGTTCCCACTGAGCTTGAGCCTTGGGAAGCTTTTTAATTTAAACAGGAGGAAGTTTGGGAATGTTAAATGGGGTTTTTGGGGGTAGAGCAAGCACAGCAAACTATTTGCAGGCTGATTCCTTGTCCTTTCCTTGTGTAGAACAAACTCTGTTTCCTTGGAGTGGGGATGGATTTTTGGGGTGTGTGTGGGGAAGAGGGGCTGGTGCCAGAGCAAACAGAAGATTCCCTGTGCTGCAGAGACCTTCTCCTTTTTTTCCTCTAAATAAACTAATACTTTTTGGTGCCTGGTGCTGGGGATCCCTTCCTGCTTTCTGACCTGGAGGTGGAGGGACAGGAGGCTGCTCTGGTGCTGTCTCAGGCTGAAGGTGCTCACCTGAAGGTGCTCACCTGGCTTTTGCTGCCATCCCACACAAGGAAAACACTGCATAATAATCTTGGAGGAAGGGGAAAAGTGTGTCAGGAGCAGAGAGAAATCAGCTTTGCCCTGGCAGTAATTAGGCTGGACTTGAAATTGAGTGAGTGCCTGGTCCCGTGGTGATTTCGTTTTCTGTGTAGAGGTCAGGCTGCTCATCCCAGCATTTTCTGCACACTGGGAATTCTGTGCCAGTGGTGACACTGGGGATGGCTTCTATTACTGATGACAAATTGGTTAATAATGTGGTTACTCTGAATAAACTAATACTGCATGCTGCCTGGCTTAATAGTTTTTCTACACCTACTATTAACTTGCTGGTGTGGGGGTTTTATTTTTGGGTTAATTTTAGTTCTCTTGCTCAGCCAGATGCAGCTTTTTTGAGCATGTAACCATCCATTCAAGCCTTTGGAGAGTTGTAACAGCAAGCAGTGGTTCTTCCCTAGAAAGGCTTAAAATGCCATTTAATACTCCAGGCTGATGGCTTGAACTCACCCAGCTGCTTGTTAATGGCTTAATTGCTGTCATTTTGATTTGGGTAGAGGTTATTTTCAGTTTTCTCCTGTTGGCAGGGTTGTTGTAGACGGAGTCAGAAGTCCAGTGAATGCTGCAAGCAGAAGAGAATTGATCAGTGAGTTAATTTTTGAGGCTGTTTTTTCCCTTTGCTGGCTAAGAGGTTCCTTGATTACATTTTCTTTAATGCACTGTTCCCATACAGCAAAAGGGGGAAGAAGCAAAACCCAGTTTGGTGCATGAGAAGTTGGATGACTCAACCTTCATCTTTTATAGGTCCTGATTCAAATCCATTCCCTGTTTCTAGCAGTGGAAATGTCACCAAATGTTCCCACTGTTGGGAGTGACTCCTGCCTCGGTGCTGGAGTGCTCCAAGCTGCCAAAGGTGGTGGGCTCTGGCAGAAAAACGGGAGCCTGGATGCAGAGTGGGAGGATGAATCACTTTTCTGCTCCTTTTGGACCCAAACTGGAGCTGGAGAGGAGCTTTGGGCTCTGCACAGCTGCAGATAGGAGGAGAAATCCTGCCTTGGATTTGCAGATGTTTAAAGAACACCAAGGTGCTGATGGGGCTCCTGGGGCTTGAGTAACTTGGGTTTTTTTTTTTAAAGGCTGATATTTGTGTGACAATTACAAATCACAAAAATTCATGTTTATAAGCATAGCCTGAGCCCATGGCTTTGTTTTTGTCAGTGGGGTGTCATTCACAAATTCAGGAGTCGTGCTGACACGAGCAGCATTCCTGGGCATTGGCATTTATTCCCAGCATGTGCCTGGGTTTTGGTATATTTGGGTTTTCTTGCAAGTCACAGAGGTTAGCTGGTGTTGTTTTGTTCTTGGAAAGCAGAGTGGCTGCTGATTTCAGCCTCTGTGAAATTTCCTCTGTGGTTCTGTGATTCATGCAGTACCTGTTGTCTGTATCAGTGTAGGAATGGTGCTGGATCAGTGGGATTTTAATAATTCCAGGTAATTCAGGAAGTTCAGTGGAAAATTGACCCCTCATTATTTCAAACCCCACCAGTGTGCCGGAGGAGCACCTGAATGAGCTCTGTACAGCCCCTGGCCAGGTAATTCAATGGAAAATTCAGGTAATTCAGTGGAAAATCACTGGATTGTGGCTCAGTGCAGGCACACTTGGGATATATTTCTTGTGAGAGGATAACTTCAGTGTGCATCTCTGGCCTGTGAATCTCTGGGCCTTTATCCATCAGGGGTTCTCTTTAAAACCTTACCCAGGCTGGAAATGGAGGTGTCCTGGAGGGAACACCAGCCAGCTCCTGGTGGGAAGGTGGCACTTCATGGTCTGGGTGACACGGTGGGGATGGGTCTCAGCCTGCACTCTGATCCTGGAGGGCTTTTCCAAGCTGAAAGCTCTGTGATCCCATGTGGAGCTGAGTGATCCCGTGTGGAGCTGAGTGATCCTGTGATGAGGAGCTCTGTGATCCCGTGTGGAGCTGAGTGATCCCGTGTGGAGCTGAGTGATCCCGGGAGGAGCTGGGTGATCCTGTGTGGAGCTGGGTGATCCTGTGTGGAGCTGGGTGATCCCGTGTGGAGCTGGGTGATCCCGTGTGGAGCTG
>JANIJU010000005.1:389960-415466 GCA_025504685.1 Leucosticte australis
GGAGCTGGGTGATCCCGTGTGGAGCTGGGTGATCCCGTGTGGAGCTGTGTGATCCCGGGAGGAGCTGTGTGATCCTGTGTGGAGCTGAGTGATCCTGTGATGAGGAGCTGAGTGATCCCGTGTGGAGCTGGGTGATCCCATGAGGAGCTGGGTGATCCCATGTGGAGCTGAGTGATCCCGGGAGGAGCTCTGTGATCCCGGGAGGAGCTCTGTGATCCCGGGAGGAGCTGTGTGATCCTGTGTGGAGCTGTGTGATGCTGTGATGAGGAGCTGGGTGATCCCGTGTGGAGCTGAGTGATCCCAGGAGGAGCTGTGTGATGCTGTGTGGAGCTGTGTGATGCTGTGTGGAGCTGAGTGATCCTGTGTGGAGCTGTGTGATGCTGTGATGAGGAGTTCTGTGATCCCGTGAGGAGCTCTGTGATCCCATGAGGAGCTCGCTCATGGACTTGCTGTTGTCCTCTGCAGCTCTCCACACCTGCCCTGCTGTTTTCTCCCAGCAACTTTTCCTCTCCTGTTGTTTTTAATCACAAACTCCACCCCGCGCCCAGCGGGCAGCGCTTCCAAATCCACAATCTCGAGACTGCCTTGGCTCTTACTTCCCAGCCAGAGCTGACATCTGAGGAGAAGCTGTTTGGGGCTTTAAATAGCTCTGGCAGGGAGGTGGACAGGAGCACACAATGCGGCCCTGGGGCTCCGGGCTATTCTTGGCGGACAATGGCCGGAATGAGAAGCCGCGGCCGCTGCAGCACGTCGGGGCCATTGTGTGCTCTGATGTTTTTCATTCTGGGCCCTTCAGGACCTTCTCCTCTCGCTGGAGACCTCTCCCTGGTTTTCTTTCCTGGGGAGAGGGGAGGTTCTGAAGGGAAATGGCTCCTGAGAGGAGACCCCAGCGTGCCACACGAGCAGCGGCCTCGTCTGTCGCTGACGCAGTTTTGAGAAGAGGGAACTGAAACTTCCCGGGGAAAGAATTTTCTGTTTGTTCTATTCTGAGTGTGTTGTGAAATCAAGGAAAGGACAAGCTGATATTAAATGGAAATCGAGGTGGTTGGGGATGCTGCAGCCCTGATTTAACTCCATTTTTCATTGCTTGGTGCCACTCCACCAGCACGGTTCAGTCCCTAGAAAACACCACTAAAAATAAACAAAAATCCAAAATTCAGAGAGTCACAGAAGCCCAGACTGGTTTGGGTTGGAAGGGACCTTAAAGCCCATCTTGTTCATGGGCAGGGGTTTAAATTGACATTCCAGGTTTAAACTGGGGTTTCTCAAAGCCACTGGGACAGGAGGAGATGCAGGCACACGGAACCCAGAGAGTGCCGCACTCTGCTGTGTGTGCTGGCATGGGGAGGGCGTCCATCGGGCAGTTTGGGTTGGAGCCCTCCTCTTGGAGCATGATATCTGAAATCCTCTCTACAAAGGACAGGTGGGAGAAGCAGTTTCTCTTCCCACTTTATTTTTAAGGGCAGAGCTTTCAGCAAGGAAGCTGCCACATGCTTCTGCTTCCAGTGGCTGCCACAGGGGAAGCAGCTGCTGTCACCAGGCACCTCCAGTCCTTCCTCTGCACAGTTTGAGGAAGATGATTTGCATTGCTGAGTGCTGTGGCTGATGCAAACTGCAAGTGTGGAGCTGTTTGTGTGAGCCCAGTCCTTCTGTCCATCATCTGCAAGGCTGCTTAGTGTCACCGTGCCTGAAAATGAAGATTTTCAAGTTGGGCTGAGGTGGGGAACTGGGGAGGATCAGGCTGTCTTCAGATTGATTGGCTTGACTTCCTTCCCATGCAGCGGTTTCTTAGCTACGCTTCAGGAGATTAAAAGCTGGACATCCTGTTCTGGGGAGGTTTTACCCCTCTGCCTTGCAGTCTGGGTTACTTGGATGCAGGAATGCTGCAAGGATGGATGCCTTGTGCTTATCTCATTAATTCCCAGTCCAGCACAGAGCACGCTTCCAGCCAGGCTGTGCCAAGTGTAACATCAGCAGCGTGCTCTGAAATGCAAGGGCTTTCCTTCAGATTCATTTCAGTCTCCCCTGGCTGCTGCAGAGTGTCACTCAGGATTTCAAAGCTTGCACACCAACTGCAGAGTGTAATTCAGGAGTTCAAAGCTTGCACACCAACTCTGTCTTGCACAGGGTGTAATCCAGATTTTCAAAGCTTGCACACTGTCCTGCTCCAGTGGGTTTAATTCAGGACTTTAAAGCTTGCATACCAACTGCAGAGTGTGTAATTCAGGAATTCAAAGCTTGCACACCAACTCTGTCTTGCTGCACAGGATGTAATTCAGATTTTCAAAGCTTGCACACTGTCCCGCTCCAGTGTGTTTAATTCAGGACTTTAAAGCTTGCACACTAACTGCAGAGTGTGTCATTCAGGATTTCAAAGCTTGCACACTGTCCTGCTCCAGTGTGTGTAATTCAGCCCTTTAAAGTTTGCACACTGTCCTGCTGCAGAGTGTGTAATTCAGCATTTCAAAGCTTGCACACCAACTGCAGAGTGTGTAATTCAGCACTTTAAAGCTTGCACACCACCTCTGCCTTGCTGCAGAGCATCTGTACTTGCTGTGTAATCCATGTTCTTTGAGCAGATGACTGTGTCCAGGCTTTGTTGGTGTTTTTTTGGTTTTTTTAAACCATAATTTTATTCCTGTTTAATTACAGCATCCTCTGCAGATGTTGGGGTGTCATAAAAATGAAATGTGGAAACAAATGCGGAGTTGTCATGGCTTGCTCCAGATTCTGGCTAGTAATTAAGCTGTCGGGGAGTAGTGGAAAGTTTGTCTGCTTTATCTGTGTGTCCTTTGGCAAGTGACCTCTGGGCTTGTTAATGGGAAAGGCAAATGTGCAGTGAGCTGGATGCTGTGCCTTGGCTGGATCAGCACGTCTGCTCTGGCAGATAAAGGATAAAAATTACCCTGCATCATCAAATCCAAGATTGTGGGGGTTATTTCATAGCTGGAGCCATTGCTGATTGCTGCCAGGGCAAACTGAGGTAGAAATGAGCAAGAATACCCAGATTTGGGTGTTTTTCTGTTGGTGGGAGGGAGCAGTGGCATGGTGTCAGTGCTGGGGGATTGCTGGTGTGACTGGGACAAGCAGCTGGAGGAGGTGCAGGAGTGGCTGAAGGGGGGCAGGAGCAGCTCTCAGAGCTCCTTTGGTACCTCTGGGGACACTGCAGGACTTGGGGTGCCTGGGACCCCCAGAGAATGTGGGATTTGATAGCTGGAAAAGCTGGAAGGTGAAAAGATAAGCCATAAGTGGATCCCAGAAGGATCCACGTTTCCTCCCCTCTGTCTGCTTTTAAAGATTTTCCTGGCTGTCTCTAACACGTTCTACAGATCATTTTGTGTAATCCTGTCTAGCAATTTGTTTCAAGATGTTGGATTTTTTTTTTCTTTTTTTAAAGCTCTTGTCTGAATGTTTTGTCCAGATGGTCTCAGTGTGAGTCAGACTGGAAGGTGCAGTGGCTCGCTTTGATAAGGTTGCTCTCTGTGTTTGGAGAGTTGATGGCTTTATAGGAGTGAAAAACCAGATCTCGCTCATGTTAATGGGAAATTAACCATTCAGGCTTTTCAAAAACGAAAATAGGACCAGAGCAGCTGAAGCTTTCACTGCTCATTTCCCTCTGTAAGTTATTCTGATGTTCCTGTGAAAGTGTTGGATTTTAAGTGGTGATAACAAATCCATCTGTCCTGGCTCCTCACAGGAATGTCTCCCACAGTAAAGGTCCCCCACCATGGGAATTTACAAATGTCAGTCACAGCTTAATGGCACCAGTGATTTATACACCTAACGAGCACTAAGAGCTAATGAAATGTCCTGTATTGATAATTCATAATTCAGCCACGCCAATAACTGGATTTCCTGAGTGATCTGAGATGTTGTCAGCGTATAAATCAAATTTAAGCAAGTTTTATTGAAAGTTACACATGTAAGTTTATCAGTGGAGGTTTTACTACCCCATTTATTTGTGTGCTCAGTATTGTTAAGATAATATTTGTGTAGACCTTCTTAACACAGGCTTTTCCTAAGCACAGATATTTCCAACACCCCTAAAAAATGCTCTGTTATTTTTGATGTATTAATAAGATTGAGAAACATGGATATTCCAGGGTTGGTTGGATCTCTGGAGGAAGTTTAATTTCTTTACCTCAGTGGTTTTTTCTCAAGGAGGATGGAGAAGCTTCCCTCACTAATCTGACCCTGACTTTGCACTGGGGTTGCTCTGGCTGATCCATGGATCCATCCCTGGAGCCTCCTGGTGAATTCTGCTCTCTCCTGCTGGCCTCTGGGGCTGCTTGGCTTTTTTGGGTGTGTTGTTTTCAGTCCCTGCTCACTGAAGCAGCACAAACATTCCCGGTGCCTGCAGAGGAGCCTGTGCTGCTGTTTGATGTTGATTTTGGCTGGGCTTATCCCCAGCTGGCTCAGGGGCTCCTGTGCTACATGGCTGGGGCTTCACATGCTCAGGGTGAATAAGTCACACCCTTTGCACTCTCTGGGTTATTTGTGCTTCAATTTCCTCCTGTCCCAGTGGCTTTGAGAAACCCCAGTTTAAACCTAAAATGTCAATTTAAACCCCTGCCCATGAACAAGATGGGCTTTAGGGTCCCTCCCAACCCAAACCAGTCTGGGCTTCTGTGACTCTGTGAATGTTGGATTTTTTATTTTGTTTTTGGTGGTGGTTTCTAGGGACTGAACTGTGCTGGTGGAGTGGCACCAAGCAGTGAAAAATGGAGTTAATCAGGGCTCAGGCCAAGGCTGGACTGTGCAGAGGACACCCAGACCAGCTCCTTTCCTGCCAGGCTCAGTGCTTGGAAATGCAGGACAGGGAACACTGTGTTAATTCTGTTATCAGCTGATGTTGGGAAAATCCAGATTAATGCCTGGATCTGTCTCGTACTCTGGCTTCAAATTATTCTTTTATTTATACAAATATTTGTAAAATATGGGGATTTTTGTTCCCTTTCACACCTAGTGCATGGCTGCAGTTTGTGTGGTGGGTTGCACCTGAGTTTCTTTGGAAAAAGCTTTTTTTGGAAACTAGGTGATTTTTCCCCAGGGGAACTAGGATGGGATCAGAGAGGAAAAGAAAAAAAAATCAGATTTAGACTTTAAATTTATTGTAGAAATTACTGTTGTACAAAGACTGGGCAGAACCCTGTGTACCTTCCAAACAGTGCATGTAGTAAAGTCCTTTATTGAACCTTGAGTCATTTATTGTAAATGCTGAAGCAACAGAAAAGGTTTCTAAATGATAAAGCACACGTGTGTGTGTGTAAAAAGGAGGACCTACCTGAATTTTAATGTCAGTTCTCTGACAAAGGCTTATGAAAAATAAGCATCTCCTTGTTCTTGCTCTGGTCTAAGCTGTGCTGATTAATGGGTGTTGCTGTAGCTGACAATGAACTGATAGAAAAATGATGATTCACATAATTCGAGCTTTGCAGGCTCTGTCAAATATTCATTTCTTCCTTTTCAAGAGGTGCTGGGGAGTAAAATGAGAGTTCCTTTTGAGACAGCAGTGCTGCACTTACCCAGCTGAATATTTACACCTGAAGGAATTAGTGCTGTGGATTGGATAGGAAAATCCTGCTTGGGACAGCTTTGCTTTCTTTGAGCATTCCTGCTGCAAACTCCTTTTGAATGTGAACAGACTCAGCCAGAGAGCAACAGGGAGACTGGAGCAGTTTTTTATTTTTTTTAACATAAATGAGTTTTGTGGTTTTCAATTAGGCTCCTGTCTGGCTTTTAGGTGTGTTACATCTGAATTAAAACAATGCTCCAATTTGATTTCTTATGCAAACAGTTAAGGCTGATTTATCAGGGACTCTCCTGCCAGCTGAAGGAGGCATGACTTTGATTTTATGGGGTTTTTTAATGGCAGGTGTTGGTGGGGAAAATGAGAGGCTGCTCTGGAGGAAACCAGCTCTGTCATCACTGTCCACTGGTACCCTGGGCAAACAGCCTGGCCCTTTTTGATGTTGTTCAAGTCAGCTGTGAAGTGTCTGTAATGATGCTCATTATTCACCTCCCCTGGAATGCTCAGGGTTAATTAACAGCCCTGAAATCCTCCCAGAAGCACACGCAGGGCCAGGCAGGGAGGCTCTGTATATTTGACTCACCCTGTTGACTCCTGGGGACAGTCTGTGTCCTCTTCCTCCATGGGCTGAGAGCTTTTCCTGCTGCTCCAGAGGGAAGGAAGGCAAGGAGGAGCCCCAGGAGATCCTTCATGGTTCAGCTGTCCAGGGCCAGGGGCTGCTGGCCTGCCCCAGGCTGGGCTGCTCGGGACAGACCAGGTGGGTTCACCTGAAAGGGACCCAGGTGGCACCAGGGAAGGGGGTCAATCCCAGGATTTCATTGCAGGAGCTTCTGGAATGGTGGCACTAAGCTGGGCTGCCCCAGGCTCGGCTGCTCAGGACAGACCAGGTGGGTTCACCTGACCAGGACTCAGGGAAGGGGATCAATCCCAAGATTTCATTGCAGGATGCCTCTGGAAGGGTGGCACTAGAACCCAAGGTTGTCTTCCCCTCTTACAAAATCACTGGATTTTAAAATGGTCCAGGGCCTGCTGGGCTGCTCAGGACCAGCCAGGTCCTGGGAGGGACCCTGGTGGCACCAGGGAAGGGGCTTCATTCCCAAGATTCCATGGCAGGATGCCTCTGGAATAGTGGGACTAACCCAGGGTTATTTTCCCCTCTTATATAATTAGTGGATTTTCAAATGGTCCAGGGGCTGCTGGGGACAGACCAGGTGGGTTCACCTGACCAGGACTCAGGGAAGGGGATCAATCCCAAGATTTCATTGCAGGACACCTCTGGAATGCTGGGACTACCCCAAAGTTATCATTCACTCTTCTATAATAACTGGATTTGTAAATGGTCCAGGGGCTGCTGGGCTGCTCAGGACTGACCAGGTCCTGGGAGGGACCCTGGTGGCACCAGGGAAGGGGCTTCAATCCCAAGATTCCATTGCAGGACACCTCTGGAATGCTGGGACTACCCCAAAGTTATCATTCACTCTTCTATAATAACTGGATTTTAAAATGGAGCCTCATCCTCTTCTCCTTTTTTTTTTTTTTCTGCATCTTTAAGAAATATTCCTAAAGAATAAATTGGTAAATTTATTTTTCAGTTGATAATTTTAATTTTCAACACCAGGTAAGTTGGTGTTGGTTCTTTTTAGCACAAAGCAAGGATGGGAATTGTCCATGTGATTAAAAAACCAACCCCACGTGTGTCTGACTTTCCCCTCACTGCCTGAGACAGCCCTGGAATTTGGCAGCCTGCTGGAAGTGATTTTGAAATTGAGTTTGCTGTGCTGTGCTTGAGGAGTGTTTACATGTCCCCTTTTGTTCCTCTCTTCATTTCTTTCTCAATCATTTATTCATGTTAACGTGTTAGGTACCAGAGGGGAGAGGGAGGCAGAGAAATCCTGAGGTGAAATTCAATTAGACACCAACATTAATCATTCTGTTTGTATCTCTAAATATCTGACATAATTCACCAAAGGATTTTCCTTTAATTGAAGAGATTAAGGCATGTAAGTTGTAAATTGCCACTTCTGTTCTGGCAATTTTATTCATTTGACAAATTTACTTGATGTTACTTTGCATGAAATAATTGTGTGTAAGAGAGAAACTCTTCAGGTCTTGTGAATTGGGAAGAAAAAGTGATTTTTTTCATATTAATGCTGTTTCTGGGTTCTTGCATCTCAGATTCTTTAGCACTTCCAAACTTTGAGCGCCCTTGACAGATAAATAAAAAATTAGAATATCAAATTAACGAAGTTTTTGCAGAGGCAGCTGGGAATTGGGGCTGGGGAATTTGATGCATCCCTGGACTGTTTTCCTGAAGAAATAATTAGGACTGTGGAGGATTTAATCTGTGTGTGTGTGTGGGTGCTGTGTTCTCACCTCTGGCTGTGTCTGAGGGTGCAGCACTGGAATGTGGCACTCTGGGGATGTGCAGGGAGCTGGAACTGGGATTCCTGCCGTGAACTGAGAGCAGATGGGAAATGCCAGAAATAATGAGCTCATCACACCTTTCTGATGAATAATTCACTTCAGTTTAGGGCTTTAAAATAAACCCCTCACAATATTTGACACAGCACAGCTGAAACACTTGGAGGAGAAATTTTGCAAGGCGAAAGGAGCCCTTGTTTAACTTCTGTTTTAATCAGCAGCAGCAGAGGAAATCTTAACTCTTAGGTGGAAGACATTTGTAAAGTTTTAGGATGGAGTTGTGGCTACTAAACAGCTGCTACACTGTGGAGCAGAGGGAAGGACAGGGAGGTGAAGGGCTGCAGGCAGAAACTCTCTCTAAAAGAAGCCAGGAAAGCACAGCAGAAGCTGCCAGAAGCAGGAGTTGGGAGAAATGTGCCAGAATTGGTTTTTAAATAAGAAATAAGTGTGGTTTTTTTCTTTCTCTTAACCCTAAAATCCGCCATTCTGCAGCAGAGATTTAGGGTGAAAGAAAACAACAACCAAATATTTCTGGGCTGTTTTGCAAAGAGTTTTGGCAGCCCTGGCTGGCTGCAGGGCTGTGTTTTGGGGAGAGGGAAGTGCCTGAGCACCCTGTGGGGAGGAACCTTGTCCTGCTGCCATCCAAACCCCCAGACCCTGCTGCAGATGCATCCAGAGCAGGATGCCTCTGGAATGGTGGCACTACCCCAAGGTTATCATCCACAATAACTGGATTTTAAAATGGTTCAGGGGCTGCTGGGCTGCTCAGCACCAACCAGGTGGAGCATCCTGTGGGGAAGAACCTTGTCCTGCTGCCTCCAAACCCCCCTGAACCTGCTGCAGGTGCATCCAACAGCTCCCCTGGGATGTTCCCAGCAGAGGAGCTGGAGCTGCACAGGGACAGCAGCATCTTCACTCAGCTTTTGTCTCCTGGGGTGTTCCCAGCAGAGGAGCTGGAGCTGCACAGGGACAGCAGCATCTTCACTCAGCTTTTGTCTCCTGGACCTGTTCTGCTGCCTCTTCCTGCTGGGTTTCTTGTAGAACAAACAGATTTTTTCTGTTGAGAGCAAGTGCAGCCTGTCCCTGTGCCCGGGAACCTGAGGTGCTTTGTGAGCAGGGCAGCACCACATCCTTCATTCAAATCTGCTCCTGTGGAGAGGGAAGAGCCCTGGCTGCCTCCCTCCCCACACCCATGGCTTGCAAATGAATTATTCCCGTGGTTCCTGCAGGGTGTTTCTGTGCATTTCCCACACTTTTGGGGCACTTGGATTCATTCTTGCACTCTGATGCTCCATGGGATTGATCAGTGCTCAGCAGCCTTCCCCAGACTGGAGAACTTTTTATTATTCCTTCATAACTTTTGGGTTGGGGTTTTTTGGGGTTTTTTTTTTGGTGGTGTTTGAGGTGTTAGAGTGGTGTCAGCGGGGTTGGAAGTGGAGGGTGGTGGGGCTGGTGGAGGAGCAGGATTAGTTAAACTTCCCTTCCTTGGAGTGTGACCCTTGTGCAACACCCGCTGGAAATCCCCACTCCTGCCCTCCCTGCCAGACAGGATCCAGAAACATTTCACATTTTTACATTTTAGTCATAACCAGCCTTGGTTTTGTGAGAAATCATGAGGAATTTGATTGAAAATGTGTCCAGCACATGCTTAGCTTCACTCCTTGCTGTGTTTGCTCCCTGCTGTTGTGACTGGGAGCACATCTCCAGCTCCTTGCACTCATAACACCTTTTATTCTTTTTTTTTTTTTGTGATTAACACAGGTTTGAGGGAAGAATCTTTTCTTTCTGAGCAGTAGGAGAGTGTGATGGAAAATACCACTTGAGTTTGGTGCTTCAGGGAGACTTGGCTTGCCCTAGCTAGAAGCAGAAAGGGAACTAAAGCAAGAAAAAAACCATTTATATTAAAAATATTCACCAAATTTTTGGCCATATCTGCAGTGTTGGCATTGTCACCCTGCAGGAGGGGAAACCATTGAAATAACTATGAAGAAGTTGTTTGGAGAAAATGTTATTCCAGGTTGTTTAGTGGGCCCAAAGCAATTCCTGCCTCCCAGGGCCACACAACACTCAGGGTGCTCATTACAGGAGCAAAGAGTTACAAAGAATTTTTTTAGTTCAAATTATTCTCTGAATATTGAAAATAAGAACTGGGGGATAAGTGTCTGTGTGTTGTCTTTGATTGCAGTAATAGTCCGTGTATCAAAATGACTTTTAAATTGTTTATTCTGTAATTCCATGCTGCAAAACAGTGATAAAATGTAGTTTTACTACTTGGCCGTGGTGTTTTTTCCAGCATTCAAAAATTGGGAAAGCATAAGCAAAGCTTTGCCTGAGGTTTTTTTAATTTTGGCTTGGTGTCAGTTGGGGGAAAACCTTTAACTGAGCACAGACAATCCTAAAATAGCTGTGAAACTTCCTGGAGAGGAGGAGCTGCAATGCTCCTGCTGTTTGCACGTGGGTATTTGAAATGTATTGATAAACTTTTATTTCTTTTGAATAAACAGTTGTAAAACCTAAAAATAGACTATTATTACCTCATGTACTCAAACACATTCCCCTTATCAGGCTTGTTTGGAGGAGTTGCTCACGTTCTGCTGTTGGAATTAGGGCCATGAATCCCCGCCCAGGGGAATTTAATCTGAGTTCTGCTTTGAAACATCCTCCCCCAAAGTCAACAGCATGGGCTGTGTTTTGATGATAGCAAAGGGGACCTTCATTAGACAGAAAAAAAATATTTAATTTGAGTACTGGATGGATTAAATAGCTTGGCAGCTTTGTCAGTGTGGTTAATTGCAGAATTTTGAGCATCTTTTAAAAGCTTTGCAAGTCTGAAGCCTCACATCAGTTAGCAGTCTGGGAATACCAGATGAGTGGTGTGTTTGGGGTTTTTTTTTTGGTGTGGATATGGAAAACCAATGTCCAGGCTGGCTGTGGGATTTTTTTAAAGTGGGATTCTTTAAAGTTATGAATTTTCCAGGTGCCAGCTGTGCTGGAGGCATCACTCAGGGCAGAGGCAGCGGCTGCCACGCTCCAGCAAGTGGCACTTGTGTGGTGCCTGGAGAAGCTGGGAGGGAGCCCCAGGTAATTAGTGATGCACATATATTAGGGTGTAGGTGAGGAAATAAAAGCTGAATGTCCTCAGTTCTTCCCTGAGACCGAGACCAGCCTTAATTTTTGCTTTTAAGCACGTCTGGCGTCCTCTCCTTTCACTTCATTAATGCAAATCTCCCAGCACTCGTCTTGCACCTCAAAACAATTTCATCAATCTCTGCTGGAAAGAATTTCAGCTCCCAACACCTCCAGCTCTGTTTATATATTTATAACTACAAAGGGATTCTTGTCAGTTTGTGTTACCCGTCGCTCTTATTTCTCAAATGGAATATCTGGCTGTAAAAGGAATATTTACCTTTTCCAGGGCTTACAGTGGTTGTGAACCTGAATCTCGCTCCTGGCTCTGGTCTCAAACAAAAGGCTGTATTTCCTCCTCTTATATCATTTTCACTTCAAAGCCAAGCTTTTAGATTACCAGGGAGATTTTTTTTTAAGGCTGTGATGATCAACAGCCTTTGGCTGGTGGCACAGCTTGTTCCCTGGAATTCTGGCTGTTAATATATAAAGGCTTTTCAAAGTCATTAAACCTCCCAGCCACGTTGGGGTGGCTGGGCTGGGTCTGTCATTAGTCACAGCCCTGTTTGTAATCATGTACCAATAAAAATAGTCAGAAGTACCAAGTCCTTCACTCTTGGAGTACAGCCTCTCATGTGTGATGGCTGGAGAAATGTGAATAATTTAGTGATGTGGTAAGAACATGTCAAAATATGTGATTCAATGCATTCTCCCAAAGTTACTTGTATATTTAAACAGTTCTTGCTTTTACTCACGAGTTGTGTTGGATGGTTTTAACTTTTGGAAGCTGAATGGAGTGTTGGATTTAAACTCAGCTGTAGTTTTTAGTTTGACTTCCCTGGAGTCTCCAAAAGTGGATGCCCAGACATCTCATTCTGATGTTCAGCACAAGACTGTGTGGCAGCTCCCAGGAGATGAGGACTTGAAAAGGACGAGACACAAGATCTAAAATCACAGCTCCAGCTTTGAAGTGGAGATTTAATTCATTTTGCCTTTTCTTGCCTTTCCTGTGCTGCGGGAGCCTGAAAGATCAGCTCGTGTTAGGCTGGGTGTGCAGTTTAGGGTGGTTCCTTCTTAGTCAGGGCGACCTGAGCCACACACCCCTGCTGCTGCCACCTTCCCTGGGCTGTCCCTTGTCTCCTGGCCATGCTGAGGTCCCATGGTTGGGGACAGCTGCAGAGCCACCAGGCACAGCTGGCTTTGGAGCTGGGCTCTGCCCGCTGCGGCACATCCGTGTGGGTGAGAGCTTTGCTCTTTCATCTGGGGCTTGGTGGTTCTGTTTTGCTGCCATCCCACTCCTTTCCCAAGCTTGTCATCTTTTTATGCAGCGTGGCACTGGGGATGGGGCGGGGAAACCTTTCCCTTCCTTGGGAAACCCGGGGTGCAGGAGATGGGTGAGATACTGAGCACAGCTGGGGCTGCCCGTGCCTCCTCCTGGTGCCCTGTGCTGCCAGCCTGTGATTCACCCTGCTGCCACCCAGCTAGGGCAGTGCCAGCTTATCCCTGAAACCCTTCCTAGGGAGGGACAGGAGCCCTTCCTAGGGTTTCAGCTTCCTTCCCATGATCCTGCTCAGAGCAGGAATGTTGTTGGTGTCCGTGAAGGAGGGCTCTGGGCTCTGAGGTTACCCTTTCTTAGGTCACTGTGTGACCTGTGGGAGAATAAACAAGTTGGTACAGAAGATTTGGTTCCACATTCCAACTTTATAGATGTTTAAGCCTTAAAAAGTCAAGTTTGGGAAGTTCTGTTTCAGGAGATGGATGTTGGGTGCTGTAGCAGAGCAAGGTGCAGTCCCAGGCACTGTGGATATCCCCCTGCTCCAGGTGGACTTGTTTGGTGAAAACACAAATTCCTGCCAGGAGCTCTGCAGAACTCTGCTGTGTTTGTGGAGTTTGGGGATGCTGAGGATCATGGAATGCTTTGGGGTGGAAGGGACCTTAAAGCTCACCTCATTCCCCTGTGCAAGGGGTTGCTCCAAGCTCCATCCAACCTGGCCTTGAACACTTCCAGGGATGGGGCAGGCACAGCCTCTGGGTGGGGAATGGCAAATGGGAGTGAAATACAGAAGGCAGAAGATCCTTCCTTCCCCTCTGAATTCTTTATAAACTGGACCTGACTCCTGTGTGCTACGTGGGATGTTGAAAAGGATCAAAGTCAAGACAGGCAGCTGCCCAGGATTATAAACAGTCTGTCCCTTGGTGACCCAGGTGACTTTATGATCTGGTGGTGGAAATGAATAAATGGTTTGTTTGAGGTGGATGGAAAACTCTCTGTGGCCACTGAGGATGTTTGAATTATGTAGAGTTGTCAGCCACGCGAGTTCAAAATACAACAGACAACATTCAGTGATACAGGGCAAGGCTTACAATAAGAATAGCTGGTGTTTAATCCTAATTTTGCCACTGGCATCTTCACCTTGAATTCATCATGTGCTTATTCACCTTCAGGCCCTTGAACGGAGTCTTCAGGAGGTTGTTCCTTGTCTTCAGCCACCACAGTGGGTGGGATTGCCAAGCTCTAAAGGAAAGGAGGGGGAAAAGGCTTTTTTGGTGTTTAAAGTGGCTGTTAACCTAATAACCTGTGCAAATTAAAAGATGCAGAAGCAGTGGATTCGGGACTGGAGTGCTTGTTGTGACTGCAGACATGAAAAGGCCCCGTGTAATTCGGTGACCCCCGGGTTAGAGCACGCACGGCCCCGCCGCCGCCGGGGGATGTGCTCGGAGCAGGCCCGAAGAAAATACCTTCTGCTTGTGTAAGCAGTGGGAAAACAAGCAAACACTTTATACTCTGGAAGGCCCAGTGAGCCTCAGGAAATTCCTGCATTCTTGATTTGATTTTGTGGCAGAGGGCTGCGGGGTGTGCGTTTGAAAGATGAGCAAGGTTGCCCCGCTCGGGCGCAGCGCCGCGGCCCCGATAAGCCGGGGCTGAATGGCTCATTGTTCCTGCGGGAGCCCGATCAGCTGTCGCTGCTCCCCTCCAAAACACTGCCTTTATTTATAAAGAAAAGTGCTGAGATCGCCTTTCACACTGCAGGAGAAGCTGCTGGTTCTCCGTGCTGTTCAGCCAGAGGGTTGTGTGTGGAGTGTCCCACCTCGAGAGCCGAGAGCTTGAGCTGCCTTGTGGTTTTCTAATTCAAACACTCGTGCTCTGATCTTCTTGTCTTTCAGAGCTGCTGGTTTTTTGGAAGTGGTCTTTTGTAGTTCTAGTTTTGCTCCAGAAGGTGGTTTTCCAATTGAAAACATCATGGGCAATGAACAATTTGTTGCCCTCATAAAAATCCATCAATTGAGGCGCCAAGGAGGGTGGGTGGTCACTCCATGAACCTGCCATTCCATGAACCTGCCATTCCATGAATCTGCCATTCCTTGATCTGCCTGAATCTGCTATTTCCCATCCCTACCCCGATCCTCTCCTCTAACAAGATGTCTGCTGCTCATCCATGCTAAGAAGGTTGCTGACTTCTGAAAAATTGCAGAAATGCACAAATAAAAACATCTCAGGCAAAATTTGCTGCATTTGAATCCTGACTCTCTTTCTTAATGTGCTTAACAGAAAATACCAGCTCTGCTCAGGTATTTTCTTTCAATGAGTCCTCAACTTACTAAAATTAGTGTCTTTGTCCAGTAGCTTCTGGAAAGGTCACAGAGTTGTTTCTGTGTTGGGAACATCCCTTTTGGTGAGGAAAGGGTGAAGGAGAAAACCCAAAGGGAGGAAGAGCTTTCTGGTGCTTCTTGTGTTGAAGGACGTTCCTTTTTGGGTGTCAGACCTGCAGGTGAGTGTCAGGTTAAGGGTCAGGAGAACTGAGTGATTGCAGCAATGAAACACCACCTCCCTGGCACTTCTGGTGCTGTTATCACCTCCTTGGCTTTAAAAAGTTGAAATGGCAAAGACTCAGGTGGGATGGGGGTGTCTGGTTTGCATTTCCCTGGTTAAACCTGTCCCTGGTGCAGAGCCTTGCAAATCCTTGGGAGGGTTTGGGGCTGGGGCTCGAGCTGAGTGTGTGCAGCACGTGTTGAGCATCAGCAGCAAAGTTTTACCTGAGTGCTGGCAGGTCTGATGTGTGTGAGCATCCCAGTGGCCCTGCCAGTCCTGAAACACCAGCTGGGATGGGGCAAGCAACAAAGGCAGCTCAAAAGCAAAGGGATCTCTTGGGGTAAATAAATGCAGCGTGCAGATTTCACCTGCTGTGGCTCCTGCTTCCCTGCACATCCAGGCTCGGGTTCCTCGTGGATTTGTCTCTTCCTGGGGTGATCCCACACTCTTCCCACCTGAGCCTGGGGAAGCAGCAGAGCTGGAGTGGTTTTGGTTAGAGAGGTGCACAGGCAGCTCAGGTTGATGGATTTGCCTGTAGCTGTGTTTCCTGATGAAGAAACGCAGGTGTTCTGCTTTTTAAGATTCTCTCCTGGGGGAAAAAAATAAACCTGACCAGTTTTGCCCCCACATTGCAGTGTTGACTCCTCCCTTTCAACAACCTTGCTGGCAGTATTTCTTCCTTGGAGCAAAAGCCCCTGGGTACCACAGGCTGAGAAGTTTGGAATGACCAAATTCAGTGCTTATCAAGGTCATCTTCAAGCTTGAAAACCCCACATTTGTGCAGATTATTTTGTAAATGTTTTTTTTCTTTTTGGCAAGCCTGACTGGGAGCTGTGTTTTCCTACATGTGGTTTGGGTTTTGGAGTCCCTAAAATAAAGATGCGGGGTTTTGTTCACGGCAAATCCCAAATTCCTTAAAACTGTTCCCGCAGATGGGAGCACGATCCGAGGCAACTGATCCTGGGAGTGCATGGCAGGAATGAAACCATGGAGGTCCAGATGTTTGGGTTTTTTTTAATTTCCTGGGCAAAGGGACAAACTCACAGAGGAGCCAAGCTGCTCTCCGTGATTTTCCGTATTTCAGGAATCAGCGGTGAAGTCGCTGATTTCTAAAAAAAACTGAATTTGGGAAATGCTCCCTCCCCTCCTTCCCTTGCCGTGCTGGAGCTGTGGGCGCCTGCAGTCGCAGTGTGGAGGTGTGAGGGAAGCTGTGAAAGCTGAAATTTTATTGAAACCTGAAATTTTATTGCTGGTTCTGGGTTCAGCCTGGAACAACACATCTCGGAAAAGCTTTGGAGGGAGCAGCGCTCGCAGTCAGGCCGTGGCAGATCTCTGCAGTTTCACTGCTCAGAGACCTTTAGATGAAAGGGCATATTTTATTGATTTCATGTTGAGTTTATTGCCTGTGTAAAAGCCAAATAGCCTTTGCTGGCTGCATCACTGAATATTTCTGCATTTTTAGGCTGTGACTGACACACTTCTGCTGTGTTTTCTTGCCCTGTTTGACTGTGAGTGAGTCATTTTACTACTCTGTCCCTCGAATTCAGGATTAGTGGGATAAGGAGAACACGTGGCTCATGGGAGAAGCTTTCATGTTTGCAAAATGCTTGAAAATAGTTGGTAAAATACTGTGTTAACATAGAGACATTCATAATAATTATGCAGTGATTATTATGAATGTGTATTAATAATTAATTATGATATTAACACCTATGTCTGTGTGCTTTATGGGGTCCTTAGATGGAAATATGTTACTTGCAGATATTTCAAAAGGAAAAGGAACCTTCCTGGAGATGATTCCCTAATGGGAAGTGCTCTGGTGTTGGCTCTCCAGAGGGGTTTCTTCATCTCTTTCATGGCTTGGTTTATAATGAGCTGCACAGCTGGAGACTCAGGAGCAAACTGAATAATCTGAATTTGGTGCCTTTGGGGAGTGCCCCAGAATGTGCAATGTCTTGTTTCTGCATCAGGAGCAGTTTGCAGAGGAATTTGATAGAAATTCCCTGAAGTGCTTTGCTGAGCTGACGTGGGGGATTGCAGCATTCAGTCCTTTTTCCAGACTGAGATTCAGTACATTTTTAGGCAGTGACCACTCGTTCCCCGTGCCAAAAATGCACTTGACACTTGTAACTGATGCACTTTTCAGCAACAAAGCTTTGCTGTGCACCAGCCTGCAGGGTTTGGGATGGATTTCCTTGCAGTTGCACCCCCAGTCGTTTTCTGCCTGCACATACTCACCACAAGGCAGCCTGGCTGACACCAGCGAGGGAACACATTTTTAATGGTGTTTTGTGCAGAATTGTGATGGTGTTTTCTGTGATGGGACTGTGTTTAATCTGCAGTGCTTTTATTTGTTGCAGAGATCCGTGCCCAGTTGGTAGAGCAGCTGAAATGCCTTGACCAGCAGTGTGAGCTTCGGGTCCAGTTACTGCAGGACTTGCAGGATTTCTTCCGCAAGAAGGCAGAGATTGAGATGGATTACTCCAGGAATTTGGAGAAGTTGGCTGAGAGATTCCTGGCTAAAACTAGGAGCACCAAAGACCAGCAATTCAAGTAGAGTATTTCCCTTTTGTTTCTGCTGCTTTTTTTTTTTTTTTCCCTGCTGTAGATTTGATTGCAAGGACAGCAATGGAAAAGAGAGTTGTTAAAAGTGGATGTAGGTACCAGCACTGCTCTGAATTCCAGAGCCAGACATTCCCCAAGTTTGTGTTGGACACAGAAGCCATTCCCTGACTCTGGGTGCTCACTGTTGTCAGTAATTCCTGCTTGGTTGTGTGTTGGTAATAGGCAATGGGATGTGGAACTGGAATGTGCAAAAAAGGAGTCATTTTCTTGGGAGAGGTGGTGCCAGATTTGATGGACAGGATTTCCCTCAGTGTCAATGGCTTTGGTTTTCTGAAGGGAAGCTGTTCCCAATCTGTTCCCTGCCGTCAGTTCTCTGCTTTTGGGATCCCACACACGCTCTGTGTGGGAGTTGTGTTGCAGTTCTGCTACTATCACTTCAAACAGCAGGGAAATAAGGCCAGTAGCACTTCCAGAGAGAGCTGTGCCACTGTGGGTGGGGGAATCCCTGGATACCGAGCTGGGGGACTCGGTTAAACTCTGAACATGTCCTTACTGTCAGTCTCTTCAATCTGCTGCTTTAAACATCCTTTACAGCTGGCTCTGGCCGTGCTGCTGGGTTGGTTCTTCCCCACTTCTCTGATGCAGATGGATTCATGGGTTCACATCCTTCTGGTTCTGCTGAGGGGCTTTTCCCAGGGGAAGGGGCTGCAGGAGGAGGTGTGGGGGTGAGGAAGGGGCCACGTGAGCCCAGCCCCATGTGGGCAGTGCTCAGCCTTGTTGGGTTGTGTTGTCAGGGCAGCAGCTGGGGAAAACAAGGAGCAGCAGCAGCCTTGGGATCTGAATCATTTCTGAGATCTGAGAGGATCCATCTGGGCGAGTGCAGCGTCACTCTTTGCATCGTTTGGGTTGGGACTTTCTCCCTGTGTTTGTGCTGGGCTGTTGCTGTGTTTGGAGGGATGTGGGGACACAGCAGCTTCCCGTTTCCAGCAGCAGCTCCCTCTGTGGAAGCCATGAAGGAGGCACCATTTCGGTTTTCCTGTCTGCACAGCTTTGATGTCACTCACTTGGGTTGTCATTTAGAGCACACGTCGTGCTGCGCTCTCAGGCTCCAGAGCAGAGCTCTGTGGGGAAGAGTTGTTCTGCACATCCATGGACCTGTCAGAGCCTGAAGGGGTTTTTCTTTTCCTTTAGAGTGAAAGTGTTGTTACAGCTATAAACACTGCACATCCTGCAGGTGCCTTTAAGATGGCACTGAAGAGATGATGTCTAGATTACAATTTCCCTCTGCACTATGATGGGTGTTTTCAGTTGATTTTGTTGTTATGATGTCTAGATTACAATTTTCCCCTGCACTATGATGGGTGTTTTCAGTTGATTTTGTTGTTATTTCTGGTGAAAACTGAGGTGACTTTCTTTATATGACATGATATGAAACAACCCATCAGAAACAGTTCTGTATTCAGCTTGAGAAAGTTGCACAGAACTTCTGCTTGGGGATTTAGAATGGATTTATGATGTGGAAGTTTTGACCAGAGTTGAACAGAATCCTGCAGGATTTGCAGGGAGAACAAAATCCTGCAGATTTTGCAGTCTGGTGCTGCTTGGGCTCCTGATTTCTCTTACTTCAGCAGCAGATTGCCAGAAAAATGCCTTGCTCTTGGAGTATGGTATCCCTGCAAGGTCTGAGTCATAAACACACAAATTAATTTGGCCAGGAGTTGGAATGAGTGAAGAATAACACAGACTGAGGCTGCTGGGTGAGTGGGCAGTGTTGGCCAGCAGTGGCATGGGTCAGGCTGGCCATGCAGCCCTGGTGTGCTGGCTGTGCCACTCAGGAGAGTGCCAGCATGCCACAGGCATCCCCAGGGAACAATTCCCTTTGTCACCACCTGTCCCCAGTGCTGCCCTGCCTCAGTCACGGGGACTGTCCTGGCTGGCATCTCCTGGGGAGGTGCTGGAGCTGGAATCCCACTGGGATTTGATCACAACCAGCCATCAGCTCGCTGCTCCTGAGGATTGCAGTGTGGGAGAGGAGCCTGCTCTGTAATTGCCTGCCTGACCCTATAAATACCCCATAATAGCCTGCTCTCCCCAGAACTGGTAATTATGGCAGAAGGTACCGTGTCATTCCTGCCTGCTCCCCGTGGCACATCCCCTCTTTAGATCTCCTGACAGGGAAATCTGTCAGGCAGCCACCCTGCAATTTGCATTTTCCTGCTCTGCAGCTCCTGTGGGGTTGCCCACTTGCTGCCACTGTGTTCTGCAAGGGAATGTTCCCAGGGCAGGAGGCTTTGGGCTGAGCCCTGGAACTGGAGTGGGTGGCTTCCTCCATGCTGGGAACAGCACAGGCTTCAAGGAGAGAGCAGAGGTGCAGGCTTCCCAAAGCCCAGGGAGGTTTATTTTATTTTATTTTATTTTATTTTATTTTATTTTATTTTATTTTATTTTATTTTATTTTATTTTATTTTATTTTATTATTTTATTTTATTTTATTTTATTTTATTTTATTTTGTGTTATTTTATTTTGTGTTATTTTATTTTATTTTGTGTTATTTTGTGTAATTTTGTGTTATTTTATTTTATTTTATTTTATTTTTATGTTATTTTATTTTATGTTGTTTTAAGTTATTTTATGTTATTTTTATTTTATTTTATGTATGTTATTTTATTTTTATTTTATTTTTATTTTATTTTTATTTTATTTTTATTTTTATTTCATGTTATTCTTATTTATTTTATTATTTTATTTTTATTTTTATTTATTTTATTTTTATTACTTGATTTTTATTTTTATTTTATTTTTTTATTTTATTTATTTTATTATTTATTTTTCCCCTCCCACTGTAGATTTGATTACAAGGACAGGAATGGAAAAGAGAGTTATTGGAATGATTGCAGGCACCAGCACTGCTCTGAATTCCAGAGCCAAACACTCCCCAAGTTTGTGTTGGCCACAGAAGCCATTCCCTGCCTCTGGGTGCTTCCTGGTGTCAGTAATTCCTGCTGGGTTGGGTGTTGTTAGTGGGGAATGGGATGTGGGAACTGGAATGTGCAGAAGGAGGCCCAAGTCTTGTAAGTGTGGCTTGTTTGTGCCAGCTTTGGTCCCTGAGGTGTAAATCAGAGCATCCCTCTCCCAGGTGGCTCTGGGGGCTGGGGGTGAATTCCAGCCCCCCACGAAGGCTCTGTCCCTCTGCACTCAGACCCTGGGACCTCCAACCCCAGCCTTCAGGTCTCTTACTTCATGGAATTTTCATCCTGGAGGCATTTGCATATTCAGATCATCAGTCAGCAACATGAAAACCATGGCAAATCTTGAGTGATTGCTTTTGAGGGAGAAAATGGGAAAAAAAAAAAAAAAACAGAAAAAACCCCCAAAAGACAATGCTATTTTAAGGCCACATTTTAAATCAAGATAATCTTTGGAAGCAGGATCCTGAGTAGCAATTGTCAGCTGGAGAGCTGAATGTCCAGGATATCCCAGCATGAAATTCAGATGCCTTTCTGGCAGCCTTTGCCTTGAAGTAGAAGATGAAGAATAAGTCTGGCAACCTTCAGGCTAAGCACTTGTAAACAACAGATGTTCATAACTGGAATCTTTTGGAAGAGAAGGGCAGGGAGCAGCATGGATGTCCATGCTTGTAATTCTCAAAATTTGCACTTAACACTGAGCTGTGTCAGGGAAAATCAGACGTGGGGTTGAATGAGCAGCTTGCAGAGTTCAACTTGAATTTTCCTTGAAGTAAAATGATTTCTGTGCAGCAGGGATGATCCAGGTTGTGAGGGAGGGATTGACAAAAGCATTTGGATCACGTGGGCTTCACTTACATTATATTATTATTATTATTATTATTATTATTATTATTATTATTATTATTAATAATAATAATAATAATAATAATAATAATAATAATAATAATAATAGTAATAGTAATTTTTTGTGGTTCTTTTTGCTGAAACAGAGTCCTGCACATTTTATTCTGAGGCTGTCAGATAACCCCATTTGGAAGCTTTTTGTAAGCATTAAACATTCATTGATTCAGTGACCTGTGTGCCTGCAGAGAGCCAGGGATGGGAAACCTCAGGGAGGATTTTGGTGCTGTTTTTCATCATCTCAGTGATGCCAGTCTTGCACCACACTGCTGTGGTTGTGGCCTCTCTTGCCAGGGCACACTGCAGAGGACAAAATTCAGTATTTAGGGGAGCAGTGAAATCTCTGCTCTCACACTTGGCCTGCTCCAGCCCTGGGGGTTTGCACACTTGGCTCTCCTGGGATACACCAGCTTTGGGAAAGCCTGTGGGACACATCCAGGGAAAATCTGAATATTTTGGGGAGATCAGGAGGTGGAACAGGAGATTTCTGGTGTTGTGTTAAGCAGCTCACTCACAGCAGGGATGGTCAGGGATTTTCTGTTGCCATGGACAGTGGGACATCCCTTGAATCCTTCATCAGGGCAGGGCAGGGCAGGAGTGATGGGTTCAAATCGGAATTTAGGTGAGATATTGGGAAGGAATTCCTTCCTGTGAGGGTGGGCAGACCTGCCACAGGGTGCCCAGAGCAGCTGGGGCTGCCCCTGCATCCCTGGCAGTGCCCAAGGCCAGGCTGGACAGGACCTTTCCCTTCAGTACTATTTTCATTCTCATCTGATTCATTCCTGCACCTTCTGCTCCTTATGGAAACACAAGGTTCCTATTCCTGGTTTGTGGGTGTGGCTCTAGGTTATTTTTTTTAATTTATTATTTATTTTGTTATTGGTTATTTCTTTATTTGAATCTGTTTTGTAAGATGACTTCTCTCCTATTTCCTTGCAATGCCCAACTCAGTGTCACTGCTGTCTGTCTCTCTGCCCTGCTTGCCTTGAAGCAGATCAATCTTGGATTGCCTGCAAGTCCCTCATATGAATGAGTAATTTAATTAAGATACTTGAGACTCCATCTTCCCTTCTTATCTTTTTGAGACCCAGCTGAAACCTTTGAAGTGGGAGTTGCACAGGACCTGATCGAGATAACACCCGAGAAACCACAGGGCTTCATCGTTTGTGGTTCCCTAAAAATCTGTGCACAGCTTCCTTTTCCTGCTGCCAGCCAGCCCCCGTGGCTGTGAGCTGCTGTCATTCAGGCTAACCTAAATAAACTCTCTCCACTCACTATCTCCACACCATCTTTACACCAGGAGAAACAGTGCTTGAAATAAACCTGGATCTTGGCATCTTCCTCCTCCTCCTCCTCCTCATGGGGGAGGTTTGAATCAAAAAGTTGTTGTCAGTGTGAAGGCACCAGCGCTGTGGGAAAGTTCATATTCACATGCTAAAAGTTTTTGGGTTGATCTCATCAGTTTTGCCTCTCCAGGGTGAAGGGGGACTCTGTCCCTGTGCAGAATGTGTTACAGCCCCAGCCCCCAGTGATATTTCCCCTCCCTTTCCCATCCCTCCCCTGTGCTGCCATGGAGCTGGGAGCAGAGTGCCTTTGCCAGCTCCTTTGAGGGTTCAAGTGGTTCATGGGACTCCCAGTTTGCTCCCTGCCATCTGCTGGGGTGAGGATGAGGAGGTTCTGTTGGGAGCAGTTGTAGAATTCCTGCTCCCTGTTGGGAAAACTGCACCTGTGTCCCAGCCCAGGGGAAGCTGCAGCTCCAGAGGTGCTTTACAGGTTAATCTTGTGGAGTTTTAAAGGACTTTGAAGCAACTGTTTCCTTTTCTGTTCCATTTCTGATTGAATATCAGCCTTTTGCTGATAGCAAATAATCAAGGAGAGGTTTTGCCTCAGAAATGCTGGATCTGTACAATAGCAAGGCACTGAAGGGGTTATTAAACAGCAACAACAGCAAGAAATTAAAGGAATTTAAAATGACAGTCTGTCTGTGTGTGGCTGGAGCATCCTGAAGGTGACAGTCCCAGCTGTGCACTGGGAGCTGTGGGGTTTGGGGTGACTTTTCCTGCAGGATGGCCTTTCATGTGTGACCACAGGGAGCGTGTCAGCACCCATCTGGCGCCAGCCAGCACCAGGGCTCCCCTCCCAGCCTGTCCACAGGCTCCTGGCATTCCTGCTATTTGTGCCTTGGAGCAGCCAGGGCTGCTGGGGCTGGGACAGCTGGGCTTCAGCTCCCTCTTAACTCCTGCAGCTCTCCTGCTTCCCTTTCCTGACGGGGTCTCTGGTGTTGAGATGACCCCGAGGTGTTGGAAAGTCTCTTTTTCCCGGGAGTCCTCGGCTCTCATTCTCAAAGTTGTTTATTATTTCTTATCTATAAAATTCTTTCTCTGCCCTGCTGAGATCTGTCTGGCAGGTCGGGTTGTGGCACACTGACACCCTCAGGGTGGTGTTGGCTTTTTATACTAAAAACTACATGCACACAATTTATAATAATTTTCCAATACCTATCACCTAGGTTAGTCTCTACTCTAAACCAACCCAGAATTGTCACCATCACAGCAGAAGATGGAGGACAAAAAGAAGGAGAAAGACAGAACGTGCCCAGGTTCCTCCATCTTGCCTCCTGAACCCCCATTCTAAAACCCCCAAAATTCTACATTTCCACCTGTGATAAATTCCCTATCATTCTACTCAAACTCTTGTGGCCTGTACATCTTCACACAAAGTTGGTGATTGTTTCCATGGGCTAAAATCCAAGGCTCAGGTGTTTCTGACTCTGTGCCAAGGTCTCTGAGCCCCCTGCCAGGGTCTCGAGTCCTCCAGGGCAGCCAGAGGAATGTCCTGGGTTCCAGCATTTCCCTGGGGAATCAGGGCTCTCCTTCTGCTCCCTGCTCCTTCCCGTGGCTCCTGGCAGCCAGAACTGGCATTGTTAGGTCAGATGTGACAGACAGACAGACACACACACGTGATCAGGGTCCAAGAAGTAAAAAGTTTTTATTCTGCATGTTTTCCAGCTTATATACTCTTAACACAGCATGACCTTAAGTCATTAACTACATCACAGTAATTTATTTTTATATTTTATATAATATATATTATAGTTATATACTATACAGATTTATATAGTATATATAATATTTATATATTATATCTATATATTTTATATATTATATTTATGTAATATTTTATATTTGTATATTTTATATATTTATATTTATATATTTTATATATTTATATTTATTGGTGCAAAGCAATTAGTGTTAATATAATTGGCCAAAGTTTTACAGAAATTTAATAAGGTACATACACACATCTACTCATGCACATAGTTTAGCTTACAAAAATTTTCATGTACCTTTTCTAATCTGTTTTCATGCTGGTGGCCTTGTCTTTTTCTTTGCTATGGATACACTCAAAAATCATCAATTAACTATCAATTAACTAACTGTTAATTCAGCTTTGCTTGCAATCCAGCTGTCAAGCCCCTCTGTACAGAACTCTGGTGCTGGTGGGGCTCTGAGGGGTTTTGAGGCAGGATTTTGGTCAGCTGCTGGAGAGTCTGGGCATTTTTTGTTGCTGTGTTTCATTCCCAAACTCTTCATGGTAGCTGGGTAATTTCCACTTGTAGCTCTGCCAGCTCTGGAGGGCAGAGATGGAGTCAGTGGGTGAAGCAGTCCAGATCACAAGCTGCAGTCCGTCCTGAGCTTTCCAATTTTTATATTTTTTTTTAAAAGAATAATAATTCAAGATCAGCTGTTCTGAAACGCTTTATCTAAAATTATCCATATTGCACAAATCCAACTGCTGGTGTCACGAGAAGGGTAATGAAACTGCCCTGGGTCAGTTTTCCCATTTTCCCAATGTTTCTTGCAGCAGGGAGTGCTGTCCTTTCAAGTGCAGAATATTCCCCTTTTCAGTGGGAATTAAACTGCATTGCTTTTGGGAGGAAAGAAATCTGATCAGAGTCTTGTCCAGTAAATAATCAGGGCTTTGCAGCTCAGGTTTTACTCTTTTCTACATAAATATTATTGGGAATGAAGGGTGGGAAGGGAATGCTGTCAGGGAGGCTCCACCTGGACCTGCTGCTCTCAGCCAGGGTGAAATGCTGCCCTGAGAGACAAATTATTCCTTCCAGTAAATGAAATGCTGACCCAAATAAAGCAAGGATCCTCTCCTCTCCCCTGCTGCC
>JANIJU010000005.1:425369-440905 GCA_025504685.1 Leucosticte australis
AGTGACACAAATCCACTAAACCCCCACCAAAACTGGGATTTCTCCTGCTCTTGCTCCCTGCCAGCCCTGCTCTGAGCAAGAGAGGAGAAGCCACTCCTTGGCACCAATTATTGCAATTCCAAACTCCTCCTCTCCAGCCTGAGCATCTGCAGGGCTGGGAGGGGAGTGAGTGTGAATTATTCAGGATGTTCCCCTCACTTTCCCTCTCATCTCTAAATCCAGAGTCTCTCTGAGTCTGGGACCTCTGCTGATCGCTGCAGCCCAAATTGTGAAAATTGTGTTATGTTCTGCTGCAAAACAGCTGGAAATGGGTTTTCATCTGAAATAAATCAGATTATTCACAAGTGGAGCCTTTATTGCTGCTACTTCATGAAATTGTGCTTTGTTTTATTTTTTTTTTTGCCCCTTGTGAGTGTTGTATCTTGTTTGTTTTGGTGAGGGATTCATATTGCTTTGCATTTATGGATAAAAAACTGGTTTAGACCTCATGTCCTTTGCTGCTGTTTGCTTAACACAAATCTAGACATGAATATCACATGAAATAAAAGGGATTTTTGTGACTGAGGGTGGGATATTTATCTATATTCACTAATAAAAATGTGCTGTAATAGAAGTTGTCCATACAGCAGAGGGTCCGGCTCTCCCTAAAGCCAAGAACCACACTTGATTATTAATTTATTTAATTTATAATTTTTAATTCATTTATAATTTCATTATATATTTCATATATTATATTTATTCATATATTTCTAAATATATTTATTAATTTTATATATAAACTATATTTTTATACTTATTATTTTAATATGTTTTTATATTTATATTTATATTTATTTTAAATTATTTTATATATTATTTATATTGTATACTTATTTTTAATTTATTTTAATTTATTTTTATTTATTGCATTTATTTTATATTTATATTATGGATTTTTATTTTAGATTATTTTTATATATTATTTATATTGTATATTTATTTATATGTCTATTTATATTTATTTATTTTTATTTTTAATTACATTTATTTTATATTTATTTTATATTTATTTATGTATTTTTATTTTAAATTATTTTTATATAATATTTATGGGGGTTTTATATATATATATATATATATATTTACTAAACTATACTATACTAAAATTCTACTAAAGAACAGAGAAAGAATACAGACAGAAAGCTTAACAAAAATGATAATGAAAACTCCTGACTCTTTTCAGAGTCCTGACACAGCTGGCTGTGATTGGTCATAAATTTAATACAATTCACATGAAATCAATCAATCTCCAACCACATTCCAAAGCAGCAAACACAGGAGAAGCAAATCAGATAATTGTTGTTTTCCTTTTTCTCTGAGGCTTCTCAGCTTCCCAGGAGAGGAATCCTGGCTGAGGGATTTTCCAGGAGATGTGACAGTGACCCTGCGCTGGGAGTTGCCCTGAGTGGGTTCCTGTGGTTCAGGTGCTGTCCCTGCCCAGGGGCTGTGTGCAAATCCCAGACAGGACAGCACTGCTGGGAACAGCCCTGGGCTGGTTTGTTTTCCAGCATCAGCCTCATTCCATGGCCATGGCAATGGGCAGGTGCCAGCAGCTCCCATCCCAGGCAGCAGACCCAGAACTCAGTGTTACAGCTCACTTTAAAAGTGTTTTGCCCAATCACCCAGAGCAGAAGCACACTGACAGTATTTATATCTGTACAGGATACATTCTATACTGACAGTGGCTCCATCCAGCCACTCTAAGCACAGGTACCTTTGCTTAAACAATGCTGGCTTATTTCAAATACAACACCTGCTTGTGAGCCTTCAAACACAATGCTCAGAGCTCCATTATTAAGCTTAGAACTCCCTAATATCTCTCTAAATAAACTTTTCTGCAGCTTAGGGAGTTATTCTAGACAAGTGTTAATACACAGACCATTGCTCTATTTGTCCTTGCTTTTCTACTTCTTTTTTTTAAATTTTTCTCTGACCAATCTCATGGCTACTGCTCAGCTCCAAGCACAGTTCTCTGTCCCTGAGGCCTTTTGCAGCTTTCCCAAACCCTCTGATTTTATGGATTCCCACAGAGCGTTGGGTTTTGTTGCCTGCAGGTGATGAAAACCTACCACATGTACAACGCTGACAGCATCAGTGCCCAGAGCAAGCTGAAGGAGGCAGAGAAGCAGGAGGAGAAGCAGATTGGGAAGTCAGTGAAGCAGGAGGACAAACAGACCCCACGCTCCCCTGACTCCACCTCCAACGTCAAGTTTGAGGAGAAACACGTCCGGAGGAGCTCCGTCAAAAAAATCGAGAAGATGAAGGAGAAGGTACTGGCAGGGCCCTGCTCAGAGGCAGAGCTCACTCTCTGGGCAGGTTTTGTTAACAGCCAGCTGAAGGGAAGGCAAAACCAGCAGCAGATTCCTTTAGGACAAGAAGGTGCAGTTTGTGGTATCCCAGGGAATGGGATGTGCACAAAAATGGGATGTGGATAAAAATGGGATATGCATAAAAATGGGATAACCACAAAAATGGGATGTGCATAAAAATGGGATAACCACAAAAATGGGATGTGGATAAAAATGGGGTGTGCATAAAAATGGGATATGGATAAAAATGCGATGAGCACAAAAATGGGGTGTGCATAAAAATAGGATGTGCACAAACATGGGGTGTGCATAAAAATAGGATGTGCACAAACATGGGATATGCATGGCACAAAAATGGGATGTGCAGAAAAGTGGTGTGTGCAGAAAAGTGGGGTGTGCACAAAAAGGGGATGTGCATAAAAATGGGGTGTGCATAAAAATGGGATGTGCACAAAAATGTCATGTGCATTAAAATGGGATCTGCACAAAAATGGGATGTGCACAAAGAGCTGAAACCAGGTTCGAGTGGGAAAGCAGCAGTTGGGCAGGAGCCTCTGGTTCCCTCCTCAGAGGCAGAGCTCACTCTCTGGGCAGGTTTTGTTTTCAGCCAGCTCAAGGGAAGGCAAAACCAGCAGCAGATTCTTTTAGGACAGGCAGGTGCAGTTTGTGGTATCCCAGGGAATGGGATATGCACAAAAATGGGATGTGGATAAAAATGGGATGTGCACAAACATGGGATATGC
Organism: Leucosticte australis; assembly: GCA_025504685.1. Taxonomy (NCBI): domain Eukaryota; kingdom Metazoa; phylum Chordata; class Aves; order Passeriformes; family Fringillidae; genus Leucosticte; species Leucosticte australis. The sequence goes on from JANIJU010000005.1 coordinate 428,461, forward strand.
ATGGCACAAAAATGGGATGTGTGGAAAAGTGGGATGTGCACAAAAATGGGATGAGTACAAAAATGGGATGTGCACAAACACGGGGTGTGCACATAAATGGGATATGCATGGCACAAAAATTGGATGTGCATAAAAATGGGATGAACACAAAAATGGGGTGTTCAAAAAATGGGGTGTGCAAAAAATGTGATGTGCACATAAATGAGATAGGCACAAACATGGGATGTGCATGGCACAAGAACTGGATATGCAAAAAATGGGATGTGCACATACATGGGATGTGCACATACATGGGATGTGCACAAACATGGGATGTGCACAAACATGGGATGTGCACAAAAAGCGGAAAGCTCAGAGGCTGGAGTGGGAAGGCAGCAGTTGCCTGCTGGAATTCCTGGTTCCCGTGGTTGTTTTGGCTGTCCAGAGCACAAGGCCTGTGCTCCAGGGAGCCCAGCAACCCCAGGTGGCTTTGAGGGCACAGCCAGTGGCCTCACTGGGGACTCCAGCAGTTCAGCTCCAGGGTTCCAGCCCATGGAAGGGAAGGGGTTATTTTTGGATGGATTTAGGCTCTGGAAGGACCAGGTTCAGGCCTTGGAAGAGGTGGGGTGCCTGTAGCAACCCTCAGACCCTCCTGGGCTTCTCTGGTGGTGCCAGAACCTCCTAAACCCCCTTGTCCCTCCATTCCTCCTTTAACCCTCCCCATCCCACAGCCTCAAGACTTTCAATCCAGTGCAGCAAGGCTTAAACACATCTAAATAATTCATCTGCAATCATTCATTCATTCATTCATTCCAGTTTTACCAAGACTGGAAATGTGACTTGGAGTCCTGGAATTCAAACGGGCAAAATCTATGTGAGCAGAGTCAGATTTGTTCAGTGTCCTCTGGTGTTACTCACCTCTTTTAATGCTGTATTTTTTTTGTTTTTAATGCTATATTTTTGGGGTATTTAATGCTATGTTTTGGGATTTTAAATGCTATATTTTTGGGGGTTTTATGCTATATTTTTGGGGTCTTTAATGCTATATTTTGGGGTTTTTAGTGCTATATTTTGGGGGTTTTATGCTATATTTTTGGGGTCTTTAATGCTGTATTTTGGGGTTTTTTTGCCTTTCAGCGCCAAGCAAAGTACACAGAGAACAGACTGAAGGCAATCAAGGCAAGGAATGAGTATCTGCTGGCCCTGGAAGCCACCAATGCCTCGGTGTTCAAGTACTACATCCATGACCTGTCTGATCTCATTGATGTAAGTGCTGCTGCTGGGGCCAGCAGCCTCCCACTGCCCTCTCCTCCCTCTGCACAGCTGGAAACCTCTGCACAGCTGGCCTGGGCAGCTTGGGGCTGGCAGTGGTTTGAGAATTGGTCATGAAGCTGTCCCAGGAGCTTTTTTTTCTCAGGTGGCCACCTCTGTTCCACAGACAGGGAACTTTTCTCTCGCTGGGAGGGGGAAGAGTGAAAGTGAAACCCAGCTGCAGTGTCACACTGCTGCCTGACATTTTCATGGGGCTGTTTTTAAGCAAAGCCACAAGATTTTAACTCAGCAGCACGTTTGAAAGAAAAAGAAAAAAGATTTTTAACTAGAAACAGTCGAAGGAATTTGGTAGAGAGGGGGAGTTCAGAGGTGTTTCCTAAAGCTGCTTGTTTTGGAAAAGTCATTGAATTATGGAATAATTTGAGTTGGATCCCACAGGGATCATCCAGTCTGGCTCCCCAAAATCCCCCCTGAGCCTGGGGGTGCTGCCCAAGCACTCCTGGAGCTCTGGGAGGTTTGGAGCAGTGCCCAGCACCCTCTGGGGGAAGAACTTTCCCTGATCTCCATCCCAGAGCTCCCTGACACAGCTCCAGCCCTTCCCTCTGATCCTCTCCCTGCCCACAGGATGTATTTCAGTCTCCCCAGTTCAGGGGGCAGCAATTCTGCTTTTGGTAAAAAACGCACTGCAAAAACAACCCAAAAAAATCCAAAAAAACCCCCAAAATTCTGATTTTTGGAAACTCAGCAAAGCCACCCTGAGGCTGGAGCCACCCTTCAGGCTGGGCATGCTGAGAGAGGGGCAGTGGCTCTGTGGATCCCTCCCCAGGCCATCCCTGCTGGGAGCTGCTGGGGAGGAGCAGGGAGTGCTGAGCACAAGAGTCTCTGGGCACAGGCAGTGAAGAGCACTCAGATCTCTTTTAATTACTCAGCTATTAGAATAAGCAGCAGTCTGTGGGATGCATTTATTCAGCTGATGATAAACTCTCCTGGAGTGCTCTCATGCCAGGTGTTGGTTTAAACCTGTCCTTTGGAGGTCAGGGCTGGCACTGAGAGGGGGCTTGAAAAATGCTCTGGTTTCCAAATGTTTGCAGGATTGCTGCACTGCAGAGGCCTGGTTTGTTTGTTCCTGCTGCCTTTTTAGGAGCCCTGTTTTGGTTAATGTTTGCTCAGCCTGGGTTTTTAACAATTTAGAACTCTCTGTACATATTTCTATCGAAGCTACAAGGTTGGGATTCATTTCACCAGCATCAGCCTGATTTAATTGTTTTAATTTTTTTCAGCTAAAGCCCTGTCTCTCAAGTCTTCCCCCAAATGCTGCCTGGTTCAGTTCCCTGGTTTTGGTGTATTTTAATTAGTCACAGGTAGCAAAGAGTCCATGTGGGTTTCACAGCCCAGAATCATTTGTAAGCACAGAGCTGTTTTCTGCAGGACAGGACAAATCTGGGCTGCCCAGCCTGGCAGGCAGAGCTGCTCTCCCTGGGCAGTCCCAGCTGTGGCTGAGGCATGGCACAACCCACATTTCTGACTTCCAGGGATTTGTCTGTTCCCTCATGGCTCTGGGTGAGTCCCTGCCCTTGGAGCTTTCAGTTTAACTCCACAAGTTCCCATCATCTCCCAAATAAAAGTGTTACCTGCTCTGTGTTCAGGCATGGAAAAATGTTGGGAGCACAGGATGGAGTTCAGTTATCTCAGTGTTAAGACACAGGGAAAATAGATTTATTAATGCCTTTGATCCTGGAGGATTGAAAATTAACAGTTATAACCAGTGATGGTTATCTGAGCCATCTGACTTGAATAAAAATGGGATTTTTAAGCCAGGCTGTAATGCCTTCCCTCGATCTAATAATTTGGTGATATTGAATTTTGAAATAAAATATAAAAGTAATCTTCAAAGTTAACTTACAAGGAGATTGTGTTAGGCCAAACAGCATTAAACTTTATATTTAATGTCATTTTTAATTTAATGTCATTTAAATTTATATTTAAATTTTATATTTATCCAGCACATTGTTCCCTCTGCAGTGTGCAGGGAAGGATAGCAGGGAGTTAATTCTTTGTTGAGAGTTAAGAGCAATAAATTGTTTCTGCCATAGCCCAGTAGTTTTGAATTTCCTGACTTGGGGGACTGAGACAGCTCTTTGATGCTAATGAAATATTACAGTAATGGGGAAGTTTGCATTAACTCATATTTATAAAAGGGTCACTAGGACAGGATTGGAAAAAGAAAAAAAAAAGATAAAAATGTGTGTGTGAGTCCCAGAGCCTGCTTTGCTCCTCCAGGAGTAGGTGTTGCTCCAGGATCTCATCCTTGCCCTCCCAAATGTGAGTTGCATTTTAAAACAAAGGGATTTTTCCCCTTCAGTCTCCCACTTTTGAGGCCTGTTTGAAAGCTAACTGGCAAAGGGTTAATCAGCTGTCATGTTGGGAAGTGAATTTGAATGAGTTATCATTAAATTCTTATAAAAAATTGATTTCCTTGGAGAATGATTCCATCAAACATTTATATAACCCAGAAAAGGGATGGCAGGACTGGTGCATTTATAAACATGGAACCCTGGACTGAAAAAAAAAAACCCTTTTAAGTGGGGGAAATGTTTTGTGTCAGTGGCTTCAGGAGCACAGAGCCAGCGCGTTCTGCCTGAGCCAGGTGGGGTGTGACACTGGAACTGCCCTGCGGGCTCCCAGCCCTCCCAGTGCATTTCTGGGGACACTGGGAGGACAGACTGGTCACACTGGGAGGGTGCACGAGCACCTGTCCCACGGCAGGAATTGTGTCCCGTTCTGGGCTCTGAATGGGGGGTGACAGGGAGCTGCTGGAGAGGGTCCAGCAGAACCCCCAGAGATGATTTGGGGTCTGGAGCGTCTCCCTGATGAGGAGAGACTGGGGGGGCTGGAGGGGGGAAGGCTGAGAGGGGGTCCCATCAATCCAAAAAATCTCCCATCAATCCAAAAACTATCCCATCAAATCTCCCATCAATCCATAAAATATCCCATCAATCCATAAAATATCCCATCAATCCATGCCAATATCCCATCAATCCATTAAATATCCCATCAATCCATAAAATCTTCCATCAGTCCAAAAAATCTCCCATCAATCCATGCCAATCTCCCATCAATCCATGAAATATCCCATCAATCCATAAAATATCCCATCAATCCATATCAATATCCCATCAATCCATAAAATCTCCCATCAATCCAAAAAATCTCCCATCAATCCATGCCAATATCCCATCAATCCATATCAATATCCCATCAATCCATAAAATATCCCATCAATCCATGCCAATCTCCCATCCATCCATATCAATCTCTTGTCAGTCCATACAAATATCCCATCAGTCCACATCAATCTCCCATCAATCCATAAAATATCCCCTCCTCCCATACCAGTCTCTCACCAATTCATGCCAATATCCCATCAATCCATGCCAATATCCCATCAATCCATAGAATCTCCCACCAATCCATGCCCATCTCCCATCCATCCATGCCCATCTCCCCAGGGGATGTCAGGATGGTGCCAGGCTCTGTTCAGGAGCAGTAAACTGCAGCATGAGAAATTCCACCCCAGCATGGGGGAGAGCTTCTGCCCATGAGGGTGCAGAGCCCTGGAAGTGCTGCCCAGGGAGCTCCTGGAGTTTCCCTCACTGCAGCCACCCCAAACCCACCTGGACGTGTCCCTGTGTCACCTCCAGGTGACCCTGCCTTGGCCTGGGTGATCTCCAGATCACCCCAAAGTTGCAACCCCAAAAATTCAGTGAAAAGGACTGAAGAAAATTCAGTTCAGCTGTTAAATCTGAGATGATGTGATCCTGATCCTGATCCTGATCCCGAGCCCTGTCCCAGCCCCATCTTTCCCCCAGGGCTGCTGGCCCAGCCCTGCAGAGTGAGCAGGAGCTGTGAGTGCCTCTTGATCCAAGGCTGCCTCCACACGTGCACATTCTCAATCAAGCCTCTTTTGTTTTGCTTTTTGTTTTGCTTTTGGGTTGCTGGGTTGTTTTTTTTTTTTGCTTTTTTCTGATTGAATGTAAAGTCCCCTCATTCTCTGCCTGCAGCCCAACCAGCAACTGCAGCTCTTTTTCCAAGGCTTCCCACCTGCCACAGCTTGTTTGGCACCAGAGCCAGGCTTGCAGCACCCGGTGGCAGGAATTCTGTGAGAGCAGGGACTGGTCCAGCAGCTTCTCCTCCCTCTCCCCCAACCCCTCCTCCTTTTTTCCCCCCTTTTTCCCTCTGTGTTTGCAAACAATGACAGTGATGAGACCCAAATGATGGCAGAGGAGGAGTTTTCATGTGAATTCTGCTTACAGAGCAGCACAGCAATCAGGCAGATGGTCTCTTTCTTTCCTTTTTGGATATTCTCCTAGTGGATGTAATCTTGCTTGTCATTCCAGCAAGGTGGGCTCCCTGAAAAATCCAGGCTGGTTCTGATCTCATGCTAATGAAAAGCTCCTTTTTTCCCCCCCTTTCTGAAACATGAAAACTTGGCTCTGCAGCCTGGTGGAAATGAAGCTGCTTGATTGTGTCCCAGTGACATCATCCCAGTGTCAGCCACAGCCAGGAAATTCTTGACCATAACCACTTCTTGCTTCAAAGTTTTTTTGCTCTTCTGTTTCACCCTAGCAATGAAATCATCCCAAGTGCTGGCTGCTGGCTTTTGGGTGACTCTGTGTTCATGTCCAGGTCATGCTCCTCCTGCCTGAAGTGCCTGGAAGGAAGCAGTTTGCTGGAATTGTGGAATTATTTGGGTGCAGATTGGCTTTTATAAATGATCCAAATCCTGCGTCTTTGTCTCTCCAGCAGCACTTCAGTGCCTTGCTCTCCTCTTCCTTTGAGTGATGATATTTAAGGGTTTTGGAGTGTTTTCATAGGAGCAAGACCCCTAAAAGTCAGGGTAGAATTCAGGGAAATCCACTGGCCTGCTGTTGAACTTCACCACTTCATTGTTGGATGAAATGAGTCTCTGGTACTCCATGAAAAATTAATCTCTAAATCTCCGAGAAAACCCCACAAATGTTACAATACTTTAAGGTTCTATCACAGTTTATAATTTAAGCTATATAATTACAACCTGGTGATAAGATTTGCATGGGCTTACAGGCTGAGGTGCTCTGTGCAGACAGTGAGAGATGTGGCACCTCTCTGCCACCCTGCAGGTGACAAAAACCCCACAACTCATCCCCCGTTTACACAACTCCTGCCCTTTTTCAGATTCCCGTTTTGGAGCTTCATTCCCCTGGAATTGTGTGCATTCACCTGGAATTGTGTGTGTTTCTCCAGCAGTGCTGTGACCTGGGCTACCATGCCAGCCTCAACAGAGCCCTGAGGACGTTCCTGTCGGCCGAGCTGAACCTGGAGCAGTCCAAGCACGAGGGGCTGGATGCCATTGAGAACGCTGTGGAGAACCTGGATGCCAACAGTGACAAGCAGAGGCTGATGGAGATGTACAACAACGTCTTCTGCCCCCCCCATGAAGTTTGAGTTCCAGCCCCACATGGGGGACATGGTCAGTGTGGGTCCCTCCTGCAGCTCTGCCTGTCCATCACCCTCGTTTTTGGTTAACTGACCCCCTCCAGGCCTCTTTGGCTTTTTTGGGAGCCTCAAAGGTGGGAGATGAGGTAAAGATTCAGCAGAGGCTCGTGGCAGAGATGTCTAAATTTTACTTTTTTGGCTATCAAAGCGTGCTGATCTCCAGAGGTCCCTTGCAGCCCCAAAGATTCTGGGAAAAGGAGCAAGTGCTGCTGTTAAATCTGAGCTGATCTGATGCTGATCCTTGGCCCTTCACTGGAGGTGAAAATGCTTAATTAGGTTTAATATTCAGTACAAGTTGGAGACCTATTAGATTTCCTAAGTGTGAGTAGGAGACCTGCCAGGTTTGCTGGGTTTGCTTCAGCCCACAGGTTAATCCCCAGGACAGCTTCTGAATTTTGAGATTGGAAAGGTCAATATAAGAAACCTAAATGCTGGTTTTTTTGCAGCATCTGAGTGTGCAACCTGAGAGCACAAATGCTGCTTTTTGCATCCTCCTTGTGAGCCAGGGCTCTCAGAGGACTCCTCATTTTTGGCAGGGCAAACCCCTCTCTTTGATGGGTTTATCAGGATGTGGTTGCTCAGCTGGGAGCTGCTCAAAGTCCCCAGGCTGAAACTGCTTCTGGATGGGAGCACAGGCACAGTGTGACAATTTAGGTCATTTCCAGATTGTGCCCTGGGCACAGAGTGCAGGATGGGCTCTTGCAGGCAGCCTCTTCCTTTGGGCTGGGAATTGCAGCCCCTGCTCCAGGCTCTTCTTTGTCTCTTCCATTTTAAGTGAAACCTTCAGACTGCAAATGACCTTCCCTGGATTATTTTTTTTTGTGCTTCTGATGCTGTAAGATCGTGGGAAGAAAAGGAATTACCTGCAGTGTGTCATTCAGGAGCAGCTCCCATTCACTGAATCATTCATCTTGCTCCCTCTCAAGGCTGGAGGAGTGTTCAGAAATGCAGCTGATGCTCTTGTTGCAATGGTGCAGCAGATTAAATCAGAGTATGTGATCCTGTGTGTGCATGGGTGGGATAAAACTCCCCATTTCAATCCTGTCTCTGAAGAAACAGCCTCAGGCAGTGAGGTCAGTGTTTTATGTAGAAAAGCCACACAAAACCCAGAACAAAACCAAAGGGAAAAGCTGCCTCGTGCTGTGGGGTGAGAGTATTCCTGAGCAGCTCAGGGAGCCTGGGTGTTCTGTGCCTGTGGCAGGTCCCCAGCCTGAGCCCTTGGATTTCAGCTGCCCTGGATTCATCCAGGAGTGACCTGAGCCCGTTGTTGTGCTGTGCAGGTGGCTCAGCTGAGCCATCCCAGCCCCTTGTGCCCCCACCCCAGGATGCCAGGCTGAAGCACTGAACCAAACTCTTGATTTTTGATGTGATTTCCCCAAATAGGTGGGATAAAGCACCTCCAGACTTCCAAAGCACACTGTGAGCTGACACCACTGAAAGCAGCTGATGTTTTCTAGCTCTTCTGTGATGCTGAGCTCTTCTTCTTTGTTGATTGTGACAATGTTCACAGGGGTCCCAGGATGAGGGAAGAGATGAGAATCTGACTCCATGGTTCAGAAGGCTGATTTATTATTTTATGATATATATTATATTAAAACTATACTAAAAGAATAGAAGGAAGGATTTCATCAGAAGGCTGGCTAAGAATAGAAAAGGAATGAATGACAAAGGTTTGTCTCTGACTGAGACAGTTTGGACAGCTGGACTGGGATTGGCCATTAATGAGAAACAACCAGATGAGCCCAATCCCAGACCCACCTGCTGCATTCCACAGCAGCAGAGAATCATTGTTTGCAGTTTGTTCCTGAGGCCTCTCAGCTTCTCAGGAGGAAATATCCTAAGGAAAGGATTTTTCATAAAACATGTTGGTGACAGTTGATCATCTGCCTGCTGTTACTCCTCTCAGAGAGGGAGCTGCCCTTGGGCAGGACCTTCTCCTCTGGTTGGCATCCGACTTTCAACCTGGATTTTAAAACTGGGTTCGGTTTTAAAGCTCAGCACTTCAGAGAATGTTTGTGTCTGGTAAATGAAGGAGGGATTGCAATGCTCTGCTGTGCTGTTTCTCCTGCAGGAGTCTCAGCTCTGTGCCCAGCAGCCAGTCCAGAGTGAGCTGGTGCAGAGGTGTCAGCAGCTGCAGTCCCGCCTGTCCACGCTGAAGATTGAAAATGAAGAGGTCAGTTAAAAACCAAAACTCAGCAACCCCCCTCAGCCACTTCCAGTGGTTGTTGGGCACTGATTATGGAAGAATCCATAATCACAAGGTTGTTGTGATCCTCTTGTATTAACATTTGTGGTAAAATTGAAGGCCAGAGCATTTTGTGCATTAATTGCGGTGTGATCTCACAGGAAAGTTGGGTGTGTGGAGAGAATCTTTTAAAATACCCCCCATCTCTCTCTTCCCATCCCTGCCTTGATAAGACTGGCTGTGTTGCCAAAGTTGAATTTGGATAGCAAAGGGAAAAGGAGGAATTTAATGTTTTGAAGTGAGTTTGCATAACCTGAGTTAAGGTGATTTTTGTTTAATTGGCTGTCCAAGATGAGAAGAAGGCAGGAGTGGGGATCTGATCTCTGCACCTCTGTGTTCAGGAGCTTTGGGGCAAAATTTGCAACCCCTTTTATGTCTAGAAAGTTGATTCTGGCCTTCAATAAAAATGCAGGGTGCAGCAGAGCCTTGTTTGTAATTAACATTTGATGCCCAGTAGATGCAGTTGCAAAGACAATTAGAGAATCCTGGTTCCAGCTTTCTTTGCTTTGAGGTTAAATTTCTTTCCATCTCCTCCTGAGATCCCAGCTGAGATCCTGGCACGGAGTCCTGGCAGGTTCAGGGTGCTGCCAGCTCTGTGCTTGCATGGGCTGTGCTGCTAATGAGCCAGAATTAATTACAGCACCCAGGGTGTGAAACCCGTAATGTCTGTTTGTTAGCAGAGTGCTCCAGGGGCTCCCCTCCCTCTGCTGTTTACTCACCACATCAAACCTTGAGGTTTTGGCTTCTCTCCTCCTTGCTGGGCAGGTGAAGAAGACCATGGAGGCCACGCTGCAGACAATCCAGGACATTGTCACCATCGAGGACTTTGATGTCTCTGACTGCTTCCAGTACAGCAACTCCATGGAGTCGGTGAAATCCACGGTGTCAGAGACGTTCATGAGCAAACCCAGCATTGCCAAGAGGAGGGCAAACCAGCAGGAGACTGAGCAGTTCTACTTCACTGTAAGGACCTGATTTGGTTGATTCCTTGGCATTGAAGGGGGTTTTTTATTCTCTTTTGGGAAGTTCTCCCCTGTGAGGGTGTGAGACCCTGGTACAGCTGTGGCTGCCCCATTCCTGGCAGTGTCCAAGGAGAGGCTTGGACAGCCTGGGATAGTGAAAGTGTCCCTGCCCATCCCCTGGATGAGCTTTAGGGTCCTTCCCACCCCAGCCCATTCCATGATTCTGTCATTTTGAACGAGATCTGCTCAGCATTGCCCTCACAACAGAGTGCAAAGCGATGCTCTTGTCTAACAAAAACTCTTCTCTCACTGGTTTTGGGCAAGCAGAGGAAGAATGCTGGGGTTTAGAAATGTGTGCTCTCAATTCTGTGGAGATATTTTGGGATTTCTCTGTTGATTCCAGTGTAGTCTGTGGGTAAATTGTGTCAAATTTGATTTCTTCTGCATCTGAAAAGGAGTTTGAGAAAGAACTTGAAAGCTTGTAAACACAAAATTTCAAAACCAGTGCAAACTGAAAGAATGTTTAGCTCTTTCATTTTTTATCATCTTACAATTTCAGCCTGCTTAAGCTTTTCATTGAGTCAGTGTTTTTTACAAGATGCTTTTTGCTATTGGATTTCATGCCAGACTGGGTGTCTTTTTCCTACATCAGATTTATGTTAAACCATTGAATTTCTTTCCAGTTTCAAAACATTTCAGAGTAGCAGATGAAAATCGCGGCTCTTACCCTGGTTAATTTGTCATTCCTTTGGTCATCCTTCACCTTCTTCTTCCCAGAATGGTGTTGCTCGTTAAAAATCTGAATTTTCAGTGCAAATGGCACTGACTTGGCAGGATGGATCATTAGGCCTTGACTTAGAAAAATCCAAAACTGGATTGAAGGGGAATGTGGCTGTTGGGAGAAGTGGATGCAGAAGCTGCTCCAATTAAGGCTGGATTGACCACCCTGCCCAGGGTTATGGAGCTAGAAAAGTGATTTTTAATTGAACCCTGAGCATTTCCTCTCTGGAGAGAGCTGCTTTGAGCTCAGAAAGGAGCAGGAGGAGCCCAGGGCTCACTCTGGATGGATTTTTCTCTGTTTCATGCTCTTGGTGTGGTGTTAGAGAGGGAGGGACCCTCTTTAAGCAGCCTGATCAGATGCTGGATTGATCTGCTATTGACCAGGCTTATAAACAGCCTTGATGAGGATTTCCAGCTCTGCATCTCCCAGGAGCAGCTTTGTCAGTGTCTCATAAACCCCTCTGATGGGTATTAATGAGGCTTGGGGGCAGAGCTTTGTGTAGGGGATAAAAAACAAAGTGCAGTGCAGAACTGAGATTTAATTCCCTTTTACCTCGTGGTGTGCTGAGTGCTGGGGGAGAGGAACTTTCAGAAAAATGCTGATTTAAAAGAATATTCCATATTAATGTGACTCAAGGAGGAAATTCCATGGGCTGCATTCCTAGGCAGAGCTCTTGGGGTGGGAATTTAGTGGAAGGATGCTCACTGGAGTGAACATCTTATTTTTATTATTCCAGTCTGGAGATTATTCTATCTCCAGGCTGGAATAATCTGTATTTCCACTGGAAGCACATCCCAGTGCTGATGGATCTCTTGTTGGGCCTCGAAGGGAGATGTGAATTCAGGGTAATTTAATTTGTATTCAGGCTAATTTCAACTTCCCAGCGTGCAGGGGAGGATGGCCCCAGCCCTGAGCTGCTGCAGGTGGCTGAGGCAGGGAGGCAGCAGCGACTTCAGGGAGCCAAAATCCAGCCAAAATCCAGGGCTGTGCTGCTGCTGCCATGGTTACAGCCCTGCTTCCCCAGCCAGGGGCCCTGGCACAGCTGCCCAGCAGGGCACAGCTGGCACCAGCCCCACCTGGGCACTGGCAAGGGGGGGAATGGTTCCATTCTTCCACCTCCAAACCAGCAGAATTTGAGTTTTTAGGCCAAATGTTGGGGTTTTATCTCTGGGAAGAGGAGGAAGCAGAGCAGTGCTGGTTGGGTGAAGTGGTTTGGGGTTCATGAGGATTTATTTTTGCCTTAAGACTTGGGGAAATGGGGGATAAAATCTGCTGCTCCTGAGTCCTGCAGCTGGCTGCTGATGCTAGAATTGTCATCCAGCTGAATGCCTGGTTTGGAATTATTCTTGGAGGGGTGAGAGAGAGGAAAATCACTGTTTTCCTGACAGGAGATGGATCAGGATGTGGAGCAGGGGCAGAAATGGTTTTTCTGTGTCCCAGACAGGGAGGAAGGCACGCTCTGGGTGGGTTCTGCTTCATCCCACGTGCAGCTGGTTCTGCCTGGGAATCCTGCAGGATTTGGGCTCAGGGATGCCCACCTTGCTTTAATTTGGGCTCTGAGGTGCCCACCTTGCTGGGATTTGGGCTCAGGAATGCCAAATTTGCTGTGATTTGGGCTCAGAGGTGCCCACCTTGCTGGGATTTGGGCTCAGGGATGCCAGATTTGCTGGG
>JANIJU010000005.1:471178-486294 GCA_025504685.1 Leucosticte australis
TATTATTTTATGATATTATATTATATTATAATAATATACTAAAACTATACTAAAGAAAGAGAAAGGATACAGAGAGAGGAGAATTTACTCCAAGTTCTCAGAAGGCTGATTTGTTTTGATATGATATATATTATATGAAAATGATATACTAAATCTATACTAAAGAAAGAGAAAGGATACAGAGAGATGAGAATTGACTCCCAAGTTCTCTCAGAAGGCTGATTTATTATGATAAGATATGATATGATATGATGATATGATATGATATGATGATATCACAGCCGGGATCTCCAGGGTGCTCACGGGAATCAGGTGCTCAGGAGGAGAGGGAATAGCTGTAGGATGCAGGATTAGAGTGGGGGTTAGGAAGGAATTGTTCCCTGGCAGGGTGGGCAGGCCTTGGCACAGGGTGCCCAGAGCAGTTGGGGCTGCCCCTGCATCCCTGGCAGTGCCCAAGGCCAGGCTGGACAGGGCTGGGAGCACCCCTGGGTAGCAGAAGATGTCCCTGCCCATGGCAGAGGGGTGGAAGAAGATGATTAAGATCACTTCCAGCCAAACCATTCAGTGGTTTGAAGGACACTGGTGATTCTCAGGAGCCTCACACCGTGCTGCTGTACACTTGCACAGTGCTGGAGTGCAAACCCAGCACTGCTGCTGCTGTTGTGGTTGTGATACCCTCCCCTGCTCCTTCCTAGTGAGGATGGGATGTCGGAAAGGTCCAGCCCCAAGTCGGAGATAGAAATAAACTCCGAGCCACCGGAGGAGAAGGTGACAGCCAGAGCCGGTGCCAGCTGCCCGAGCGGGGGCCACGTCGCAGACATCTACCTTGCCAACATCAACAAGTAAGAGCAGCCTTGCATTGTTTCCCCTGCCTGTCAAGAGCTTGGTGCTGAGTCCAGTGAAATGCTTCCTTCCCTGGAAATGATTCATTAACCAGCACTGCCACCCTTTTCTCTGCTTCCCCCTCTTCTAACTCAGTCGCATTTTGCTGTCCCCTCTCTGTCACCGGCGTGGCCATCGCTCATTTGAAACCCCACTGGCTTCTCTTCCCTGTCTCCAAGGTGCCATCTGCTCCTGTTTTCCCAAATATGCCCTGTTTTGTGCCTTGAGCAGACAGAGGAAGGGAGGGCAGTGCTGGGCTGAGATCTGGTGTCGTTGTCCCCATCCCTCCTGGTGTTGTGTGATCTGTCACGTCTCCTCTGCGTTTACCACGTCCCGTTTGATGGGCTGGGGGGACAGTTCCTCCCGGAGGCTGTGTCCCAGTTTGTGATAAATGCCATACCTGCAGTCCCAACCATCTGGCACTGCCTGGAGCACTCCTTGGTTTCTGCAGCACTCCTCACCTCGGGTTACTAACCATATGCTTGCAGTGGAACAGCACAACCCCCTGTTGCTCTAACCTTGCCTCCTCCACCAGAAATTGTTGCTTTAGCCAACGCTCAGCATAATAAAAAGCTGGAAAATCAAGCTAGTAGCAGACTAAATTCCATGATCTGTTAAATAGTTTTTCTAGACAGATTTATCCCCTGTATATTTCTGATTATTTCCTTTGTGTTAAAGCCCCCACCTCTCTCCATTGTGCAGTGAAGGTTTTATGTGATAATTACAGTTTGATGGGAGGGGATGTTCTCAACCTTCAGCTAATTTAACACAATGTAGTCTATAAAGGCATTAGCACAAATGCCTCCTTTTAAAAGGTTTGGACCCTGCTCATGGCCTAGAGAGCCTGAGCCTTCCTTATGGGATTCAGCAGAGCTCCAGTGATATCTGGGCAGCCGTGTTAATCTGCATCAGCTTGGGATCTGGGCTTTCTTTTATGATATTTGCTGTCTGAGCCACTGGAGTGGCCATTCTGCCAGTTATGGAGAGATTTGTGTCATAACAGACCTGTGCTGGAGCTTCACCATCTGCTGCCTTTGGTAGAGTTGTGTCTGGAGGTTTTTAGAAGCCTGGGGAATGTCCACCCTAGTTTTTGGGGCTTTTTTTTTTTCCCCTTTACTAGGGAACCTGATATTTAGCAATAAGTAGCATAAGACTCATTTTGTTGTTTTTTCTTTAGGAATGAATCTTCTGACCTATGTGTGAACAGACTTGAGCAAAATTAAATCAGATGGTTTCGCAATGACAGTTGTGCCACCCACTGAATTATTATTTGGATGCCAAAATCCTACTGGAGTTAACACTTTCTTGCAGTTATTCATGGGGCTGGTGCTATATATAAATGGATCCTTCCCTGTATAATGGATGCCAAGCTTCAGACCTATGGCATAAAGTATTCTGCTGCATTGGCCTTCCCATGATTTGAGTGGAATCGTGCTGTCAGACCTCATGGTGCTGGGGTAGAAACTAAATTCTTTGGACCAGTTCATCCATTTGACATCATCCCTTTGGTTTATCTGTAGCCCATGCCTTGTGGTCCTGCCAAAGCCATGAAAAAGAACCATCTCCTACCACCAGCAAACATTGGAAATGATCATTGACCCCAAACTGGGGGTCTTTGCTTGCTGATCTCTGAAAATAATAACTTGATGCCTTGGGCCAGGAGCTTAGTAGACTTATACTGTGTCCTCCAGTCAAAGATTGTAGCTCTGCTCTTGGAATGTAATAAAAACACATCATCAAAACCTGTCGATGGCACAGAGGGTTTTTTTATGGTTTTTTTTTTGTTCCAGTATAAATTCTTCTCCTCTTGACCAAGTTAATCACCTTCCACCCAAGTTTTCTGGTTTTGCTATGAATGTGCACAGCTGCCAGGACTCAGCCTTGTTGTTAGAAGCGTGGAACTGGAATGATTTATAATTTATAATTTATAATTATTTCACTGTACCGCAATCACTCCTCAACCCCCCGGGTCTGTTTGTAATCTGGGTTACCTCTGTGTCTCTCCCCATTGTCCTGTGTGTTGTTTTGGGGGGGATATCTTCAAATGACAGCCCTGTACCTGCTTGTATTGACTTGTTTTGCTTTTGTGACTGAAGGCAAAGAAAGAAACCAGAGTCAGGCAGCATCAGAAGAGCGTTCCGCCAAAGTGACAGCCACGGCCTAGGTAGTTCCCTGGCAGAACCAGCCTCCCCCGGGGCCATAGCCGGTTCCAGGCCCTCATCTCAGCCCATAATGAGCCAGAGCCTTCCCAAGGAGGTTCCAGACAAATGCTCCATCAGTGGCCACGGCAGCCTCAACTCCATCAGCCGGCACTCGTCGCTCAAGAGCAGGATGGAGAGCCCACAGGTGCGCAAGGCACTCGCCGCCGGCCGCTCCAAGAGCTTCAACAACCACCGGCCCATGGACCCCGAGGTCATCGCTCAGGTGAGCACCAGGGGGGTGCCCGGGGCTCCCCGTGGCAGGAGGGGAATTGTGCAAACCCAGGGGATGTTTCTCTGTCCCCTCTGGGGTGCCCTGACCCCAGGGCAGCTCTGACTTTGACCCTCATCCATGGAGAAAGAATCCACCAAAGTGTGCAATAGATTCTAGAGAGCAGTGTGGGTGTGTCACTGGGTGAGAAATTGAGGTTTTGGGGTTTTTAGTGTGTTGGGGATGGAAGCAAGATGGAGGGTACAGGGTGTGGTCCTGGGCTTCTTCTTCCTCCTTCTTCACCCGAGGTTATTGCACAGGTGAGCACCAGGGGGTACCTGGGGCTCCCCGTGGCAGGAGGGGAATTGTGCAAACCCAGGGAATATTTTTCTGTCTGCTCTGGGGTGCCCTGACCCCAGGGGAGCTCTGACTTTGACCCTCATCCATGGAGAAAGTTTCCTGGACATCAGCATAGACTAGAATCTTTCCTAAAGACTTCAAGATAGACTGGAACCCACAAAAGTGTGCAATAGATTCTAGAGAGCAGTGCAGGTGTGTCACGTAGGTGAGAAATTTAGATTTTGGGATTTTTAGTATGTTGTGGATGGAAGCAAGATGGAGGGCACAGGGTGTCATCCTGTCTTTCTTCTTCGTGCTTCTTCTTCCTCCTTCTTCACCCTGAGGTCATTGCACAGGTGAGCAGCACTGTGGTATTTTTGGGGCTCCCCGTGGCAGGAGGGGAATTGTGCAAACCCAGGGCACAGGGAAAATTTCTCTGTCTGCTCTGGGGTGCCCTGACCCCAGGGGAGCTCTGACTCTGACCCTCATCCATGGAGAAAGTTTCCCAGACTTCAAGATAGACTGGAATGCACAGAAGTGTGCAATAGATTCTAGAGAGCAGTGTGGGTGTGTCACTGGGTGAGAAGGCTGAGAGGGGATCCCACAAATCCACACAAATGTCCCCAGGGAGTGTCAGGATGGTGGCAGCTCTGTTCAGCAACAGCACAAGGAGCCATAGGTTAAAATAAAAAGTTCAGCCTCACCATGAGGAGGAGCTTCTGTCCATGGGGGTGCAGAGCCCTGAGCTGCTGCCCAGGGAGGGAGTGGAGTCTCCCTCTCTGCAGACACCCCAAAGCCACCTGGATGAGTTTCTGTGTCACCTCCAGGTGACCCTGCCTGGACAGTGGCTTGGGCTCCAGAGGTCCCTTCCAAGCCCAGCATTCTGTGATTCTCTCAGTGCAGTATTAGCTCAGGACACAGCCCCAGCCTGGGCTTGCATCCTCCCTGTGTGCAGGCACTGAGGCTGCTTTCCTGAGGGAAGATAAACAGCCAGCTCCTTCCTCCATAAAAACTTGGCCCTGTTGGTCACCCAGAATTTCACCTCAGCACTAAAAACACCCATTTCAGAAAGTGACACAGATTCCAAAGCTGCCAGCAGAGAATTAAGCAACCATAACTTCAGACATGAGAGAAATGAAGTATTTCTTGTGGATTTAACACTCTCCTGTCAGTGGAGCAGGCTTGCCTGTGGTGTGACATCTCTGTCTATACTTTCATCTACTGTCTCTGCAAGATTGTGAGAACTTTCTGCAAATCTATTTCCTCCTCCTCTCTCTTATATGATAAAAACTTTTTTAATAGTTTTACCTATTATTTGCTGTACACACTGAAGTATGCCTGGTGTCACCATCAGTGTCACCACTAAAACACTCAGCACATACAAACCCCCAGCATGGGAAGCACATGGAGCAGCACAGCCCAAATAAAAGCAGGAGCAGACCCAGGCAGTGCTCCAGTGGCACCCTCACCTCCCTGCAGGGCTCAGAGTGGGATCAGCAGCCAGCTCTGAGCACAGCCCTGCTGCTTTTCAGGAGTTGGGCATTTACACAGGGGCATCGAAGTCGGGGCTGGCTACAAAAATGTGAATTTACAGATTTGCCTCTTCCAGAGGGCTCTTCCTGGGTGGATGTGCCTGCACTTGCATCTGTCTGTACCCCCTGTTGGCAGGGTGGGATGGATGGCTCTGCCTGCAGCCAAGGAATGCTCCAGGCTCAGGTTACAAAGGAGACCTGAGTGCTCTGCCTGGCTCGGGGCTCTGCAGGTTCCTAAGGAGCTGGGGGGGAAATATGAGAGAAATAAACTGAATTTTTATTGACAAAACAGCAACTCCACATGGTAAATAAGGAGCACATTAAAACTCAGTGGATTTAATGCTGATGGGAATTTGTGTTTTGCCCTTTTGAGTACCTTAAGCCCATTTGTTGGAGTGGAAATGTGGTGTACAGCTCCTTCCCTGTCCTTCTGAGGCTTTGGTTGATATAAATCAGATTCTTTGTTTTTTCAATTAGGCTCTGACTGAAGTTGTTCTGTCTCCTCTCCCTGCCAGAACCTTCACTCCATTGTTTCACTGGAGAAGAGTCTGGGGACAAAAAGGAAAGAGGAGGGGAAAATAAATATAAAAGAGGAGGGAGGAAAACCCAAGCTGTGTTAAATCAGTGTTTTTCTCTGTAGTGTCTGCTCCAGCACCACCCAAAAACCATCTTACATATTTCCCCAACTTCATAACGAAAATCTGCCTGGCCCCAAGATAGAGTGGGAGGCGTCAGATTTCTGCCTCTGCTTTCTTCCACCATTCCTTGACTGATTTACCTTCCCCACCCCCTGAAAAAGCTCTGAGGAAGCTCTAAAGCTGCAGCCAAAAGTGTGAGTCACAGCCAGGCTGAGCTCTCCTGCTACCCAGGGAGTTCTGTGCACCACTGCACTCCCCAGCAGACCATGTGTAGGTCCTGAGACAGAGCCCCATGGTTTTAGCTCAAAAGTTCTCTTCGTTTTTATTTGTTAATAACTGTAATGGTTTTTGAGAGGAAGGAGAAGGGCCAGTTTTGGTTGCTACACGTGTTTCTGACATCTTCTGTGTTTTCTGAAATTGTGAGTCCTGTGAAATACATTTCTGGGAACAGCTCAGCGGGAAAACCAGTGAGGCAGGAGCAGGAGCCCACGAGGATTTCAGCATTCAGTGTGTGGCCCAGTATCCAAGCCATGAGTGCTCCCTTCAGGAATTTACTCTCCTGAACCTCACGTGCCAAATAAACTGCAAGAATGGGCACCAGTGCTTTGCTTTCTGTTCCTTACTGCCATCTGGGGCTTTACTTTGAAGTCTGGGCAGCATCAGGAGCAGTGAAGGGCCAGATTAGCACCAAGGCAGTGCTAGCAATTATTTTGCTCCCCGTTGCTGGGAAATGTTAGTGATTATTGGCTGCAGGATGCGGCGCTGGGTGGTTTGGTCCCTGACACGGGGTTGGTGTTTAGAAAACAAAAACTTGCTCAAAACCTGCCTTTTACCTGGTGATCTGTGTGTCCGGGCCTTGCCTTCACTGGGCTCCTCTGCTGTGCTTGCAGGACATTGAAGCCACCATGAACTCAGCCCTGAACGAGCTGCGGGAGCTGGAGCGGCAGAGCAGCGTCAAGCACGCGCCCGACGTCGTCCTCGACACCCTGGAGCCCCTGAAAACCTCGCCGGTGGTGGCCCCCACCTCGGAGCCCTCCAGCCCCCTGCACACCCAGCTCCTCAAGGACACCGAGCCCCCGTTCCAGCGCAGTGCCAGCACCGCTGGGGACATCCCCTGCACCTTCAGGCCCGTCAAGTCCGTCAAGGTGGGCTCGCAGGTGAAGCCGCCGGCCACGCGGCCCAAGCCCGCCGTGTTCCCCAAAACCAGCGCCAGCACCCCCGGCGTGGCCTCCTCTGCAGCCCAGCAGCCCCCCGACAAGTCCTGTACTGTCTGACGCACCCCCTGCTGCTCTCTGGGTACAATCCTGCTGGTGCACACTGAGAGACTCTGGCAAAGACCTTGAAATTCTTATTTAATGAATGCTTGGATTGAAGGGGAGCTGCCCGCAGCTCCTGGGCAGCCACAGCCTCGTCCCATGTCCCCAGGACAGCTCCTGCCACGCTTGGGAAATCCACAACCCACGATCCACTGTGAAGCTGGGCAGGAAAACACCAAGGGATGAGTTGGATTTTGGTTTTGATGCCTTGTTCAAGTGTTCGGCCGCTGGAAGGAACATTTGGTGGTGTCCTGTTTTGGGATACTGGTGTAGTGACTTCTGTATTCTGTGTTTCATTTACCACAGGGAAACAATAGGATAGATTTTAGTCTATTGCATGTTTTGGTGCCACTGGTTACGTGGAGCTTGGACATGCCTGTTTCTTGTGCATTATTATTATTATAATTATAATAATTATTATTATTATTATTATTATTCCGTCGCCTGCTGGTGCCACGGTGGTTAAGGGTCTGTCTCGACTTCCATCACATCCTCTGGTTTTGTTTGTTTGCTCCCCATTCCTCCCCCTCAGGGCCAAAGCCTCTGGCCATCCAGCCTCATGCTTTATTTGTCATGGAAAAATCAGTTTACTCTGGAACACTCGTAGATTTTGTGGAGTTCTATGTAAGGCGTGTCTGTGCAAATATAAACAAACATCTTTTCCTGAGCTCTGGGAGCACAAGAAAGAGCCCAGTCGTTGCTCATGGACAATCTTCACTGGTTTCCCCCTTTGCTCTCCCATATTTAAAAGCAGCTTTATCGTTTCCAGTGGCATTTTCAGCCCATGGGCTCTGATGTGGTGTTTGCTCTCGGGAGACTGAATGTAAAACAAAACAAAACAAGAGATCATTTTGAAAAGAAGCATCCTCTGCTGGGAGCCCATCCCCAAGACACACACTCTGCTGGTTTGCCTGCTCCTCAGGACAGATCCTGACCCCCATCCCAGCGCCAAGCACTGTCAAAACTTCGCTCAGGAGTTCTCAGCTCCCTGCCTTGTCCCTCTCTGCTCTCATAGAGCAGTGCAGGGGACGCTGCTGGGGACAGGGGTGGGACAGCACTCTGCAGTGCTGCTCCCTGCTCCCTGCAGGGCTGACCTGTGAATGAATCCTCTCTTGTTTGTATTTATCCCTAGCCAGCAGCACCCACGGACTTTTTTGTACTCCCCTGGGAATTGCCCACAGTTGTTTAATGTAATAATTAAAAGGCTTGTGCCACTTGGCAGTGGAGACTGGCTGACCCTGAGCTCGCCTCGTCCCTCAGCTTTTCCAGGATTCCAAACAAGCTGCATGTCCTAGGCTTCCATCAAACCATGGATTCAGGACAAGATGAGGAAAAGTCATTTTTCTCACCCATTTTAGCTGAGTTTCCTTGCAGTTTGTGAGTTCCTGGTGACTGCAAAGTGCGTTTAATTGGCACTTAAATGACGCAGCAAAGAAGAGTTGCTGCAATGTCCTTTTCTCACGCATTTGGGATGAGACTTGGAGAAATGGAGCAGGGTCTCCCTGCATCCCTGGCCATGCCCACACGCACAACCCCCTTTCTGCAGAAGCAATCAGTCCAGAATTGATGACTTTGCAAACAGCCAGCTTCCTCTGGGCCCTGAGTTAAGGGCATGCAGGAGCTGGGGAGCACTGGGAAGGGTTTGGTGAGAGCTCTCCCCATTCCCCACCTCCCCTGAGCTGTCCTGGGGGACCCCCACGGTACGAGTGTGACTGTCCCCACCCCTCCAGGAGATGCCACCAGTGCCACCTTTGCTCTCAGGTTCTGATGGACTTCCACCACCAAGGAATCACTTGTTCTTTTGGGGGAAAAAACAACAAAAAAAAAAAGGAATGATTAAACTTGTAATTTTTTGCTCAGGCAGAACTTTCTGGCATTTCCTTTTTAGTAAGAATTTTTGGGTTTTTTGATTTCTTTTTTTTTTTATTTTGGTCTCAAATGACCAAATGATCTGTGTCAAGAGCAGGATCTCTGTAAATTGACTTTGCCTCATTTTAATGCCTTATTTTCTTTTTTATATTTTTATGCCTAGCATTCAATATTCCTAAGAATAAGTGTTCAGCCACGCACAGCACATTGGAGGAGCTGCTCTTTTCCAGCTTCAAGGTCTGAAGTGTGGAATTAGATGGAAAACAAAACAAAACAAAACAAAACAAAAATTTAAAAAAAAGACTTCAGGTTACTGTAACAGCAACTGTCTGTATCTGAATTATTACTGTGCTTCTCTAGCATCCACAGCTCTGGGACAATCCTGCTGCCAAGGGCAAGGTGCTTGCAGGATCACCTGGATTTGGAGCAACTCAACTGGAATTCTGGTGTGCACTGTGATTGATACAAGCAATAGGACGGGCTGAAGCTCCTCCTTCCTCTTCCTCGGGTGGAAAAATCACATGCTGAGGGGACGAAACAGGAAAATCACACAGGAAATCATGGGAAAAAAAGGAGATTTTCAGCTCGTCCTCCTCACTCTGAACACACAAGGCTGGGAGGACATTTGCCACGGGTGTTTTATGGGCAGTGGCTGCTGGAAAGGTGGGAAGGAGGAACTGGAAATGTTCCCTCCCTGAGGACAGGACTGACTCAGTGGTTTGCTTGGGGAGGTACCAATGTCACTCCACATCTTCATATCCCGAAGAAATTTTCGCTCTTCCAAGGAAATTCCTCTTTTTCGTGACTTTTCCTGTAACATTTGTGTGGAATATGAAGACAAAAGAAGTGTTTGATAACTGGAATGACGTCTGTCTGTTGGATAGTGCTTTGTATGAACCTTGTTCATCAGGTGTTGGATTGAAATAATCCAAAGCAAAAAAAAAAAAAACAAAAAAAACTAAAAAAACTTAAAAAAACTAAAAACTTTTAAAATGAAACGCGGTTTTAGGTGATCAATCTGAATGGTTTCTGAAGCTCAGACCTTTTCTGGGTTATTTCCCTAGTTGGGAATGGAGCAGTGTGCTTTAACCATTGCTTAATTTCTGCCTCTCTGAGGTTGTCCAAAGTTTATGAATTGTAAATTTGTCCTTCATGTCCGAGCAGTGGGACACGATCAAACCCTCTCGTTTTATCTGTGCTGGGTATTTTATTGCAACAAAAATGAGTAAATAATTAGAGTGCACTGTGACAGCAGAACAAAACAAAAAAAAAAGTTGTTGTATATGTCTGTATTTTGATACCTGTTCAAAAGGAGTCTTTGGGTTTCCTGTGCTGAATACCTCATGTGTTGGGTTTTGGGAGTTTTTGTTGATTTTTTTTTTTCTTTTTAGTTTTTTTTTCTTTCTTTCTTTTTTAAGGCAAGATTGTTCTTGCACAAAAGTAGGTTAAGATAACCAAGTTCTCATAAATTTATTTACTGAATCAAAACACTTCAGCTTGGCAAGAAATCCCATCAGTTGTGGTTCCCCACCCTGCACTTGGTACGGGGCTGAGCCGGGCCCTTGGAGGAGCTCCAGCAATCCTGGGACAGGAGAAGTTCACTGCAGGTGGAGTTTGCTGCCTTATTTCTCTTCTCTGTGTCAAAAACCTCAAACTCGGTGGAGCATGGTTTGGGGATTTTTGGAGCTTTTGGGAGATGTTCTGCTGCAAAAATCGACGTCTCTGGTTCTCAGCACTGCAGATCCTTCCCAGGGCTGTGGGAATGCTCCCGTGGTGGGATCTGTGTGGAGGGGACACTTGCAGGAGGTGATGCCACCAGGAAGGATGGGAAAATGCCCCAGAAATCCCCGTTGAGACAGTTGGATGGATTCCATGAGAGGCTGAGCTCAGCCCGGAGCACGGGAGGGAGAGGAAGGAGGTGCCCCTGTCCCCTCAGGTGTGGCACTGGTGAGGGGCACCTGTGCTTGGCAGGACCAAGCCCTAGGTGTAGAGGGATGTGCCCCAAGGTGCAAACACACTGAACTGCCCTGGGTAGGGAACTGCTTCAAAAACTGCTTCCAAAGCCACAGGAGAACAGGAGCACTGGGGCCTGAACAGAACAGGAAATTGAGCTTAACAAGCTGGGGATTTATTTATTTTCAGATTTTTAGCTTTCACAAAAAAACCCAGCCCTTTTTTGGGCTTATCTGGCTCTGGCTAATGCCCCACAAAGGCAGCTGGGGGCTGTTCCTTTAGTGGGCTGGTGGCACAGGAGGTGGGAAGGAGGGAACGTCCTTCCCCCAGGGACCAGCTCTGGGGACTCACCAGCACTTCATGGACTGAACTCTGGGGTTTGAGCTCCTTCCACATCGGCTCCCTGCATGTCTCTGTGTCTGTGTGACAACCTGGTACTTGAAAATAAAAATAAAACCAGAAATACTTGACCCTCTGCCTGTGGGCTCGGGGTGGCCCCGGCTGCACACGTGGTTCCGCCAACTGCCCGCCACAAGGCAGATGAATTCTTTTCCAGGCTGTTCTAGCAGCAAACCATCTATTTGGGTGGCTCTAGAGATGCCAAAACAGCAGTTCAAAGCCTGGAAAATGCAAGGGTTTCATTGGTTTGGCTTTGGTTGGTTTTTTTTTTTTTTCCTCCCTGTTAAATTTTGTGCTTCCTCTAAGGTAGTTTGGGACGAAAGGGTTTCTCAAGGATGGCCAAAACGAGGGGAAGGTGGAGAGGGAAGGCAGCTCCCTGCCGTGCTAATACTTGATCTGCCAAGCTTCACACAGGGTAAATATTCAGCAGTTTGCAGTGGGAATCGTAGGTGGGCCTGTCCTTTTTGGGGCACTGTAGTAACCTGACTCCTGAAGTGGACTTCACCAGCCTTTCCTCCAGCACAGCCTTGAGGTGTGAGGAAAACCCAAGCCTGGCTTGGACTCTGAGTGTGCCAAACTGCTGGAGCAATACTTGTGAGCAGCAGCTTCTCTGAAAGCCCAGCTCGATGTAGCTCAAACAGGGCAATTGCTGAAATCCATCCCTGATTGCCAGTGGTCCTGCTGTACAAGCAGGAGAATCGGGTTGCAGAGTGTAGGAATTGTGGTTTTCTGTCTGAACCTGGGGCTGTCAGCAGCAGTTGTTTTCATGGTGGGATGGAATGTTCTTGCTAAAACAAGTCTCCACTGTTTCATGTCTTCTACACCAATATATATATGGTGTATATATTAAACTGTGTAAAATTGTACTTTGTACATAGAGCTCTGTACAATATGGAGGTACAGCCTTTTTTTGGTTTGGTTTTTTCCCCCCTCCCTTTTGGTACAGTCTTGTACAGTATTAGGAGTCGATGTGTTGGAAGTGTTAAATCCATACTGGGGCAACAAAATGTATCCATTGTCATTAGCAATAGTTTTGGAGAAATAAATGTTTTGGGTATGGTGGAAACACTGACCTGAGGGTGCCGGTGTGTGATGTCCTGGGAGTGGGGCAGAGGGAGAGCATGGCCTGGGGGCTCCTGGAATGCTCAGGGATGTTGCTGGAGGTGCTGGTGAGGGGGTGAGGAAGGGTCTGCAGGAGCCAGGAGCTCTTGGTGCCATCCTGGGCATGGGGACACTCGATGGCAGCGGGGCAGGAGCAGCCTGGTGGCACAGAGAGAAGGGGGACACTGAGCATGTGGTGATAGGGCAGGGGAATGGCCTGAAGCTGCAGGAGAGCAGGTTGAGATGGGACATTGGGCAGGAATTGTTCCCTGGGAGGGTGGGGAGGTGCTGGCACCGGGTGCCAGAGCAGCTGTGGCTGCCCCTGCATCCCTGGGAGTGTCCCAGGCCAGGCTGGAGCACCCTGAGATGTGGAAGGTGTCCCTGCTGTGGGATGATAAGACTTTAAAGGTCTCTCCCAACCCAACCCTTCTTTCTGTGACCCCAGTGATTGCTGATTCCAGCCCCATTTCCCCCACCCTGGGCTCGCACGCAGCCACCACAGCAGGATCCCCCGGGGCAAACACTTCCCTGGCAGTGACCTGATTTAAAAATGCTTAATCCTCATCCTTTTCCTCTGGAGGATGGACCCCCAACTGGCTCAGGAAAGAGGATTTAAGGTTGGGATTATGGATTGGATCATTATTTTATCATTACCAGCTTTCCCCCATCTCGGTTTTCCACAGGCCTTTTTCAGAGCCTGGAGGGGGAACCTGGCAGGGCTGTTCACTTTGGCTTCCTTTTCTCAAGATTTGAAGGAATTCCTTACTTTCAGTGAGGTTTGATATTTAACTGAGGCATTTTGTCCCTGGGGTGAGCATCCCTGTGCTCCCTGTCCCACATCTCCTCTTGTAGGGATCAGCTGGAAATCCAGGATGGTTTTATTCCAAAATCACAGCAGCCTCTGTGGCACCACCCCAGAGCCAGCTGGGCACACTGCTGGTGCCTTTTTGTTTTTAAAACATGAAAGAGGACTCAGAGAGCAATGGGGTGGCACAGATAACGAGGCATTTTGGATTTCCCTTGCTCACTGTCCAGCAGAAGACGCTGTGATTATCTTTCAAACCCTCACCAAACCACAGGTGGGGTCAACCCTCCCTCACAAACCTTGTTCTGGTGGTTTTTAACAAAGAAATGGGTTTTGGTGGTTTCTAACAAAGAAACGCCGTGGTGAGGGCTGGGAGGGTTCAGCTCTCACGGACGTGTCACAGGTTTGTCACTGACACCAAGGGGACACGCCTGGGCTCGGGGGTTCTTGGGTTTTCTGACCCCAAGGACAGGTCCCTGCTGCACACAGAGCTCGCTGCTTGTCCTTTATTCTTCGGGCTTTGCTGCCACCAGCTGGAACAGTTAATTCTTGTCACGAATTGCTTTCAAGGCCGGGTTTTTTGAGAGGTGTGCTCTCCCACCACACCAGGGTTTATCCCCTGTGGGCACATCCAGTCCTGGGGTTCAGATGGGACTGGGGAGGAAAATCCTGCTGATGGGGCAACCAGGGAGAGGAAATGAGCTGGGAATTTTAAAAGGATGGCAGAAGAAAGCATAAAGGGGCTGGAAGAAGCCAGGCAGGTGTTGGGGGCACTCCCAGACACGGGCTTGGCCAGCAGCTTGGGGACAGACTGATGCTCCTGTTTCACATGCACAGAAAATAAAACCAGACACAATTTCAAGAAGTCACCCTGGCCCTTTCTCTTCCTGTCAGCTGAGCTGCAGCAGAATGACTTCACTCAAAGTGATTTCAGGTTTTGTGTGGTTAAACCGAGACTCTGCCATCCCTTCCCAGCCCTGGGCACCCCTGGATCACCTCAGGGGAAGGGCCAGGCTGTGCCCTCTGCCAGCCCTCTGGAGGCTGCTCCAGGCACTCAGCCCCGGATGGGAAAATGAAGCTCAGCAGGAATTAAGGCATTAATTAGGGGTGGGCAGGCTGGGGAAGTGATGCCAGTGTTTGGATGCCGCACACGCTGATGAACTCTCAGACCTTTGGAGGCTTTATTGGTGAGGATGGAGCCTTTAGAGACATCCACACCAGCCTGGAATAATTCCTGACAGTGGGACCCTCATGCTGAGCTGCTCATGGTGAAAACAGAGTGAGCAGGGACAGGAGCAGCCCTGCTCTGCCCTGTGCAGGCAGCAGAATGCTCTGAATCCCACATCCTGTCCTACATCCCACCCTGAACCCCACATCCTGCATCCCACCCTGGCCCACATTACATATTCCATGCTGCATCCTGCATCCCACCCTGTCCTACATCCCATCCTGCATCCCACATCCTGCATCCCACCCTGTCCTACATCCCATCCTGCATCCCACATCCTGCATCCCACATCCTGCTCTGCACACTGCATGCCACCTGTATCCTGCATCCCACCCTGTCCCACATCCCCGACAGGCAGCCTGAACAGCTCAGTGCCAGCCTTGCCAGGCGATGCTGTGTCTGTGCCAGTTCTCGAGCACTGACCCCGTGCTGGCACGGATAACAGGGGCTGCACACCGACCCTGGGCAGAGATCCTGATCCAGCTCTGCTTCCCAAATCCCCACCCGGCAATGCCGATGGCAGCCGGAGCTCAGCACCTTCTGCCGCCACCGGAGCTGTCCCGGAGCAGTCCGACGTACCGGGGAATGGCAGCCCGGGTGCAGGGGGATGGCAGGCCGGGTGCCGGGGGATAGCAGGCCGGGTGC
>JANIJU010000005.1:497839-514520 GCA_025504685.1 Leucosticte australis
ATAATAATAATAATAATAATAATAATAATAATAATAATAATAATAATGGAAGAGTGGTGGTGTGGCTTGCCTTCTTTAGGAGGTGTGAATATTCATGCACCAGCTCACAGGAGATGCACAGAAAGCACAGAATATTCTTAGTTGGAAGGGACTCACAGGGATCATCGAGTCCAACTCTTAAGTAAATGGCCCATTGCCTTGGTTTGGAAAGGCAGGTGTCTGCTGAGGAGGGCAGGAGCCTCCCCTGAAATGGAACATGTGAACCCCCTCCCTCTGAATTGCTATAAATTTTAGATTTAGGGACTCTCAGGCAAAAAATATGGGAGCAGGAATAACAGTTCTTTAATAGGGAAGAAAAGAAAAAGATAAAATAAACAATGCAGTGAACCAAACCAACCCTGCCAGAGCCAGAGCACAGCCTGACACCCTGTGGGTCAGGGGGCTGGCAGCAGTCCCACTGGAATTGTGGCTCAGCCCTCCTGCAGTGCCAGGGGTGGTTCTGCTGGAGCAGGGATCCTGGAGAAAGGTGCACTCTTCCTCTGAAGATCCAGGGGCAGAGGCAGCTGCTGCTCCTCTGGGAAATCCAGTGCAGAAGCCGTGCTGGTGTTCCAGAATCTCCAGATTCTATCCGGGTAGGAATGCTTGGCTCCTCCCTCTGGGCTCACATCTCCCAGTGGGATGCTGTAGCTCTTATCAGCCATGCAGTGACATCCAATGGCCTGTTATCAGCAGCTAATTATTATTATAATATCAGCAGATAATTATTACTATAATATAATATTATTATCCCTCCCAGAGGGAGGAGTGGGTGTGGGAGAGATAAGGAAAACTGCCCACTGAACAGGAGAGAACTGCTGTACAGATGGCAAATAGATACAATTCCCTTGGCAATCCAGGACACCCATACAGGGTTTGGGCCCACAATCTCAGTGATATTAGCACCAGGCTCTAACCAACTGAGCTAATCTCAGTGGTTTTTTCTGTGGGAATTCTCTCTTGGGTTGGGATTCCCCTCTGGATGTGGAGCCCCACAGAATACATGCAGTGCAGGACACTAAAGCAAGGTTTTCCCTCTGCTCACAGGGAGGAAAAATCCTTCTCCACGTTTTCCTGGGGTATTTTTGTACCTGTTTTTCTCTAAAGCACCATGAGTCACAGCTGGATATTTTTAATTTCTCCTTACTTCAGTTTTAATTGTCCTGTTTTGTTTCCTGCCAGGGTTTGTGGGGCGGTGGTTGTTTTTCTGGGGACTTGAGGTGGATCATTCACCTGAAATATTCTTTCCTTTGTTTTTTTTAAACCCAAACCAAACATTTTTATTTTTTTTATACAACTCCTGATGTGCCTGCTGGGTGTGTGGAGCCTTTTTTGGGTAGGAGCAAGAGGCCCAGCCTGTGCTGGGTGAGGTGACAGGCCTGAGCTGCCTCATTTACAATCAACTTTCCCTGATTAATTAGCTCTCAGTGCTGTTTGGATAACCTGGCCTAACTGCAGCTGCAATTACAAGCCCTGACTCATTTGCTTCCCTTCAGGATTTTGAATCCAGACAGCTCTGCAGAAAGCAACGTGCAATTAAAACACACCAGAAAAATTTAAAGAAATAAATTAACGATGCCAAGCGTTGCCTGGGAGTTTTGACATCATTTTCTCCTCTTTCCAGGAAAGTCTGTGAGATCAAGAAGCACCTGAAGAGGCTCAGCAACCGCATCAGTGCCTGCAGTGTGGAGATGATGGAGTGCCAGGACTGCCTGCAGGGCGTGGGTGTCTGGGGCTGCAGCTCCTCCTGCTCCTCCCCAGCAGCTCCCGGGCTCTTCAGGGGAGCCCTGCAGGGTTTTTAACCCCTTGCTGCAGATTTTTGTGGGTGATCCAGGCTGGGGGTGATGTTTTGTCCTGCTGTGGGAGCAGGGAAAGCTTTGGCAAGGGCACTGCTGGTGCCAAGGATTGCCTGGCATGGGGGGTGTGTGCCCAATAAATGGGAATTACAGCAGGAGGAAAATGCTGCTTCACCTCCAGGTGCCCCAGCAAAGCTGCTGGGCTGGGGCACAGCCCCTGGGAGTGTGCTGGTGCTTGGGTTAATTTATTTAATTGTCCTGGAGCAGTGCTGGGTGTGACTCCGTGGGTGCTGCTGTTTGGCTCTGGGACAGCCCCTGGTGTGGGCACTGCCAGGACACTCCATCTCCATCTCCACAGGCTCTGGACAGGCTTCTCCAGGTGGAGCAATGGAATTCGGCCCCTCCTGTGCCTTCCCCTGTGCCCCTGAGCCAGGCCTGCCAGGAGATGGCTCTGAGGTGAGTCCTTGGTTTGGGTGACACCTTTGTGTGACTCAGAGATGGGGAAACAGTTAAAGCCTTTTATTCCATTTGCAGTCTCATGAGAAGGGTGTGTGTGACCCTGCTGGGGGGGGTGACCCTGCTGGGGGTGACCCTGCTCAGTGTCCTGTGGGGCATCCCAGCCCTTCAGCAGGAGCTACTCCCATGGGAAGCAAGGGCTGAGCAGTGCAGGAATGAGGGGCTGGATGTGCCCCTAAAGGATGCAGGAATTAGGGCTGGATTTGCCCTTGCAGGATGCAGGAGTTAGGGCTGGCTGTGTCCCTGCAGGGTGCGGGAATTAGGGTTGGATCTGCCCCTAAAGGCTGTGTCCCTGCAGGATGCAGGAGCTGCTGGAGCAGATGAGGTCTGTGGCCTGCGATCTGCAGTTCAACAACAGCATCATCGAGCGGTGAGTGAGTGAGAGCGCCCGGGCTGCTGCTCCCAGCGGGATCCCGGCTCCTCTCCCCGCTCCTCTCCTCGCTCCTCCCACCCGGGCTGTGCTGGAGGCTCTGGCTGGGCTCCCTGGGACCCACCAGGCACAGCCACAGTCACTGCTGGGGTGGCTCCCGTGGGGTTTTTAACTTCCCCGTGCTTGCATCATGGGCTGGCAGCAGCAGGATTTCTCTTTTTTGGAGTTTTAGCCAAGAATTTCTGCACCATTTCATCCCCCTCTTTCCAGCCTTTTCCCTGTGCCCAGCACTCACTGCTGCTCACTGCCATGGGGAGCTAGATACAGATTTTTCTGTATGAAAATCTCTGCAAAACCCACTGTGATTCTTTTTTTCCCCCTAATATTCAATTTAAAGTTGCTCCTCTGGTGCAACTTGAGGCCTCTCATCCTGTCACTTGTTACCTGGGAGAAGAGACCAACCCAACCCCACCTCAGCCTCCTTCCAGGGAGTTGTAGGGAGCAGTAAGGTTCCCCCAAGCCTCCTTTTGTGGCATTCACATCCTCTGGACAGAGAGAGACAATTCTCTCCCCCGGGATTTTTCCTGGGGAAGGCAGTGAGAAAGCTCAGAGAGAGAAGAGAAAACAATTCTTATTTCTATTTGATTTCTCACTGCCTTCCCCAGGAGAAATCCTGGGAGGGAGAATTCTCTC
Source organism: Leucosticte australis (assembly GCA_025504685.1). NCBI lineage: Eukaryota > Metazoa > Chordata > Aves > Passeriformes > Fringillidae > Leucosticte > Leucosticte australis. The sequence continues at coordinate 501,251 of JANIJU010000005.1, forward strand.
TCTGTTCAGAAAATGGGAATACCACATCCTTTTCTCCAGGGTAAACACCTCCAGCTCCTCACAGGACAAGTTTTCCAGCCCCCAAATTAAAGATAACCCTGGGTTTGCAGACAGAGAAGGTGTTGGTGTGGTTGACAATTTATTCAGGCTGAGAAAAGCTGGGGATCACCCCCTGTGATTTTCCTCCTCTGCATCCTTTCCTTGAGGCTCTGAATGCAGATGGACAATGGGAATTTGTACAGTTCCTTCCCAATATCCATCTAAATCTCTCCTCTTTTAGTTCAAAGCCACCTCCTTTGTCCTATCACTAAAAAGTCACTCTCCCTCTTCTTTAAAATCCTGATTTTCCTGGATCAGCACATCCAGCAGTTCTAAAAGACAAAACCCAAGGATTTGGGAATCCAGCCCTGCTTTTAGGACCACATCTGCCCTAAACCCTTTTGTCCCTGCAGGTTGGGTGGGGCTGCTCCTGCTCCCAGCGTTTGAGGGACACGGTGAAGGTGCAGCTGCTGAACCAAAACTTCCCAGCAGAGGGAATTCACAGCCCCTGGAGCGACAGAGCTGCTGGATTTCCGTGCCCTGGAAGCTCTCCGTGTCCTACCTCTGTGCCCCAGCACTTTGCACCTTCTCCCCTGTCAGCCCCCAGGGCCCTGAGCCTCTGCAAGTTTGGCCAGAAAATCGAGTGGGGTCTTATATTTTTCTTTTTTTAAAAAAATGCTTGAAGGACTTGGTGTTTCCAGGGTTTCTCTGCATCACTGTGTCAGATGAAGAAGAAGAAGAGCTTTAATCTTTCATCCTCTTATTTATTTAGGAATTATTCCCACTTTTAATGTGCTGGAGTGGGGCAGGGGGAAGGCATTCCCAGCCCTTCCCTGCTGCAGAGGGACAGGATGGAGGGGGAGCACATCCCTGCCACCTTGGGAATCACAAAGAGAGCTGCGGGAGGGCCCTGGTGCCCCAGCCCTTTGTTAGGGACAATCGTTCTGCTCCTTTCCCGGCTGTTTTGTGACCTGGGGGTTGATGAGGAGCTGCAATTCCCTGATGATCAGCCAGGGCAGGTGTGGAGCAGCGATAGGGATTGCCAGGAGCTGGGACTGGGAGATGGGAGCAGGAGATGGTTGTGGGAAGGCTGAGCCACGCTGCCCCTCAGCCACCCCCCCTGCCTGTCCCCAGAGTGATTTATGGGCTGTCCCCACATCCCCTCTCCATCCCAGGAGCAGCAGGACAGGGTGACAGATCCCATCCTGCTGGGCCCATCCCAGATCCCCATCCCAGGGAGAGCAGCAGGGTGACAGATCCCATCCTGCTGGGCTCATCTCACATCCTCATCCCAGGGAGAAGCATCCAAAGCTGGGCAGGGTAAAAAATCCAAACCTGCTGGGCCCATCCCACATCCCCATCCCAGGGAGCAGCAGGACAGGGTGACAAATCCCACCCTGCTGTGCCCACCCCACCCATCCTGCATATCCCAGGGAGCAGCAGGGTGACAGATCCCACCCTGCTGGGCCCATCCCACATCCCCATCCCAGGGAGCAGCAGGGTGACAGATCCCACCCTGCTGTGCCCACCCCACCCACCCTGGCACACCCCAGTGCCAGGACAATCCATCCCTCCCTGCCAAGGCAGCAGAAGGAAGGAGCAGCAGCAGCTGCAGGGCTGTGCCCAGCCTGACTTTCTTGTAGGAACACATCAAGGGTGCCCAGGAGCCTCCCCCGCCCAGGAAACCTTTCCCTGGTAGAATTTGGCACCAGAGCTCCCCATTCATTTTAATTATAAAAACCAACATCCTGAATGTCAAACCCAACTGTTTGCTGTGCAGAGGTGGAGCTAATCCATCCCTTCAGAGCTTTTCCCCTAAGAATTATTTTCTGGGATTTGCTGGGCGTTCTGATGGAGGTTATTTTGAATCCAGGCAGGATTCTGTGATGTTCCCAAAGGAGCAGGGCAGGGAGCCCAGGCAGGGTCCCTGCTGCACCTCCTGGCACTCTGTGGAGCTGCACTGACTCGCACCAGCTGAGCATTTGACCTGGAACATGTTTGGCTTCAACTAAAAGGGATTTATTTCTTGGCAAACAGAAAAAAGAGTTTTTGCTAATAGCCCTTGTCGTGCTTTAACTGCTGTAACACAGCAGCTGCTGAGGGGACTTCTGGAATCCAAATGAAACAAGAATTTTCCTGCCAATGTTAATTACTTGGGGTTTTCTTTTTCCCCAAAAAATATTTTAACCTGTGGCCTAAAAGAGCTCCCTGTGCTGTCAGCTCTGAGTACCTGAAGGGACAGCTGGGAAAGATAGTGACTGTCAAGAGCCTCTTGCATAGGCTGTGCTTGCTGTGGGGACAGAAAATATTACATTTATTTAGTGGTTTTATGCCCTGAGGCTGCAGAACAGAGACTGGAGATGCCTCCTGGGATGTTACTGTGAAAATGAAAGTCCAGAATGATTTTAGGAGGTCCCAGCCAGGTGCCAGGTAGACCCTCACCCTCAGAAATTTCCTTCATTGTAGGTGATTCCTGATACAATGAACAGCTTGTGGAGGACGTAGTACAAAACACCAAACTTTTGTGGAACAATTTACTGAGGAATAAATCTGCTGCTGTTTTCAAGCAGAAGCAGCAGAGGTGTGAAAGCAAAGCAGAATCCTGAACTGGGAAGGAAAAGACCTTCCAAAAATTAATCTTGCTGCTTAGCACAGAACAAAACTCCAGTTTTCCCAGCTGCATTATTCCTCCTTTGGTCTGAAGCTGTTATTAGGGGCTGCTTATGGCACTAGGCTGCTGTGATTCAGAGCCAGTGTTTTAATCCATCCTTCAAATTAGAATCCTTGAAAAGGATTTAGATATTCTCAGCTTATCCTGTCCTCAGGAGTACACGGCAGACGTCAAATTCAGCTTCCCATAAGCCTGGATTCACCCAGCCCAGCTCTGCCTCTCCCCTCCCTTCTCTCCCAAAAACCTGAATGCAAACGGACAATGGGAATATTTGGAATACAGTGGGAATACAATTCCTTCCCAATATTTCATCTAAATCTCTCCTCTCTCAGTATAAAGCCATCCCCCTTGTCCTATCACTAAAAAGCCACTCTTTAAAATGCTGATCCTGATTTTCATGGAGCTGTCTCCCGGGGTGGTATTGGGAAAATGAAAGTCCAGAATGGTTTTAGGAGGTTCCCAGCCAGGTGCCAGGTAGACCTTCACCCTCAGAAATTTCCTTTATTGTAGGTGATTCCTGATACAATGAACAGCTTGTGGAGGACATCCCCGGCCGAAATTCGGGGCTAATTCTGTCCGAATTAATGTGTTTCAAACCAGGAGTGAGAGCAGCAGAGCAGGGCCGGCGGTGTCCCGCACGGCTCAGGGCTGTGTCACCCTCCAGCCACGCACACCAAAGGAGCAATCGCCCTCGGGCCAGCAGGGAGGGGTGACAGGGACCTTCCCACCCCCGTGACACCCCTGGCGCTGGAAGGAGGGTCAGGGGACACGCAGCGCCAGGTGCGGCCAGCGCCAGCCGTGCCCGGGGAAGGTGTGCCAGCCAGCAGCGCCCCGGGCACCGCTGTCCCCCGAGCTGCTGCGGTATTTTCCCTTTCACGTTTCCCGCAAGCACGGGAGCCTCAGCCGGGGAGGGAATTCCTGCGTGTCGCAGCCCTCGGATGGCGGCTGTCCCTGCAGAGGGGACAGGGGCTTTTCCCCACGCGTGGCAGTGCTGCTCCCGCGGGGACACAGCCGCGACAAAGCGCCGGGGACGCGGCTGCGTTGCCCCAGAAAGCGCTGGGGAAAACCTCCGGCTGTGCTTTGTGGGACCCCCGGGGGATGCAGGAACCCTCCCCGGGGAACCCCAGCCCCGCGGGGTGTCTGTCCGGCGGGGAGACCCCCCCCCTCCCCGGAGCGGGGATTCCCGGCGAGAGAGCAGCGGGGACATTCCGGGGCGCGGACGGGGAATGCCAGGGCGAGCAGCGCGAACACCGCGGGGGCTGCGAGTGCGGAGCGTGCCGACCCTCAGGGGTGTCCCCACGGGAGGGGCGCCCCGGGGGCCGCTCCCGGTGCCACCCCCGCCACCCCCCCCCCCCCCCGCCGTGTCTCCTCCCTCCCGGCCGGGCCAAGGCGCCTGCGCTGCCCCGCGCCCGCCGCTCCGAGCCCATGGCATCGCCGGCCGTGGGGCCGTGCCCCCGCCCGCTGCCGCCCGCCGTGCCCGGCTCCATGCGCCGCCGGCCGCCGGGCCCCGCCGCGACCCCCGCCCCTCCCGAGGAGAGCCCCGGCGGGGCCCGGGCAGCGCGGCGGCTGCGGCGGCGCGGGGGAGCCCCGCGGCTGCTGCCCGACGTGCGGAGCATCTTCGGGGCGCCGCGGGAGCCCCCCGAGCGCGGCCGCGGCCACCGCTTCGCCCCGCGCCTGCCGCGCCGGGGATGGTGCGACCTGTGCGGGGAGGCGGTGCGAGAGCGAGCCCTGCGCTGCGACTGTGAGTGCTGTCCCCTGCCTGTCCCCCGCTGTCCCCTGCCTGGCCCACGCTGTCCCTTGCCTGTCGCCTGCCAGCCCCTCGCTGTCCCCTGCCTGTCCCCCGCTGTCCCCTGCCTGCCCCTCGCCATCCCTCACCCCTGCCCTCCCTGCATCCCTTACCCTGCCCGGACTGTCCCCCCGGACCCTCTCCCTCCCCTCGGCCCAGCTCTGCACCCCTCGGGTCCGGTTTGGGACCTGCCGGGAGGGACCGGGACGGGGTCCCCGGGTGAGGGTGCGGTGCTGCCGGGCGGGTTTGGAAAATGAAGCTTTTCCAGGAAAGAGGAGATGATCGGCTCAGGGCGGGATTGGCATCAGCAGCTCGCGGTGAGCAGGGAGGGTTCGGTATGTAAAGCTTTGCAGCGAGGGTTAAAGTCCTCTCGAATTTGTGCCTGAAGCTCTGCCCGAGCCCCTGGGTGAGGGAGCCTGTGCCAATGCTCCTGCTGCGGGATCCGCGCTGCGCTGGTGCTGCTGGTGCTCTGCAGGACAGGTTCATCCTTCCCCTGGCTGGGAAGGGGCACCGAGGGAACCCCGCTGGGGCTGTGCGGTGACACCCGCGCCCTGTCCCCTGTCCCGGGTGCTGCTCCCCCTCCCTGGCGAGGAGTGACCCGTGTCAGGGGTGGCGGGAGGGGAAACGAAGAGGTTTTAGCAAAGCTGTGCCACTGAGAACTTTGGGATCTGAGCCCTGCTGGCTCAAAAATAAAACCGCTCCTGCCCCGCTCAGTCCCTCAGGCTGGGGGAAACTTTTGGGATACAGCTGCTGGGGCTTGAGGGACTTGAAAACTTCCTGGTGGGGGTCAGCTAAGCCTCTTGATTTTTGGCAGAAGGTGCTCGTGCTGCTGCCGTTCCCTGCAGGTTTGTGCCCACAGCATCACCTGTACCTGTGAGGGTCCCTCGGTGCGGCTGTGGAGGGCAGCGAGGCAGTGCCGGTGCTGATTTGGGACCGAGCCGTCCCACTGCGGGTGGGGGAATGGTCGCTGCTCCTTTTTGGGGTTGTTCGGGGAGGCTGTGCCAGGCACCAGCCCCAGCGGGGCAATCAGCGCCTGGCTCAGGCAGTCCTGGTGCCCAGCTTGGCTTTCCTTAGATCAGAACCCATTAAATGTTTGGGGGGGATTTGAGGGGCTCTCTCCGGTGCCGTTTGGGATGAAGGGCGGTCGGGGGAGGCAGCAGCACCATCTGGCCCTGCTGCAGCGAATTAGGGTTTAGCCCTAATGACTGCTGTTAATTAAATGTAACCCGGCCGCCACCGCAACGTGACGCGGGGAGACGGCGGGGCTGGCGCCTTGCTGGAAGGAGGGGGATGTAAATCTGATTTCTAGGGTGCACCTTTGCTTTCTGCCTGGCATTCCCGATTCATTCCCTCAAAAGCTGCTGAGGGCCAGGTGATTCCCCGCGGCTGGGAGCTCCCGGCATGAATGAGTGTGCTTAAAGGAATATCGAGTTTAGCAGAAATAAGGTTTATTTGAGGGAAAAATCTTTTCACCAGCCCCTGGAAGCTGGGGTGAGGTGCGAGGTGAGGTTTTTGTGCTTCGAAATCCTGACTGGAAGTAGAAAGTCACAGAATTTTCTGGTGTTGCGAAATGCTGCAGAAAGAGCTGTTCTGAGGGACTTCTCCTCTGGCAGGATGTTTTCCATACTTATATTGAAACAGATTTTAAATAACTCTGTTTCCCTTTTCATTTCAGAGAATTATGCAGACTGTGGGAGTAGTTCTGCCTCAAAAACTCCCAGAACAACCGGGATGGGGGGGAGGGACACTCATCTCTGCATTCCCTGTCATCCCAATAGTGATTCCCATTAAAAATGCCTGAGAGCTGCAGACGGGGCGTGCTCTCCCCCTTCGGTGAACATTTATTTTTTTTCTTTCTGATGCAGAGTTGCTGCTTGTTTGCTTTTGCCTTGCAGCCTGAGGATACTCAGGTTTTTGTTTGTGCAGTTCTGGCCTATTTTTATTTACGTCAGATCTGGCTGTAGTTAGTAAAATGGGAAAGTGACATTTATTTATTTAATTTTTTTTACATTTATTTATTTATTTATTTATTTATTTATTTATTTATTTATTTATTTATGGTTCGCTCTGGAGAAAAGGAGGCTCAGGGGAACCTTTTCTGATTTAAACCCAAGTCCTGCCCCTGGGTGCTGCACCTGGGGCTGCTGCAGATGTTGCCTGAGGCATGGGAGCCTTTTTTTCCCCTGCTTTTATTTGGAATTTTCCAGGCTCTGTGCAGGACAGACGTCCAGCATCCTGCTCCAACTGGTGTCAGCGTGAAAGGATGGGGAGGTGGGAGCAAATCCTACTGAATTCCCTGAATATCCTCATTTCCAGCCTTGGAGGAAATGGTTTGGGCAGGGGGAGTAGCTGTGCCTTGAATAGCTCCTGTTAATGTGTGTGCCTTTGTGAGTGCTGTCAGCTCTCAGAACTGTAAAGTAAATCATCCCCGTGTGGGGTGTGGATGTCTGTCCTGCTGCTGGGGACAGACAGCTTTTCCTGCCAGCTTCTCCCAGCAGGGAGGAGCAGGGTGCAGAGGTGCTCTGGGTTGTTTGGGTGTCCTGGTGACTCACGGCAGCTTCAGAGCTCTCTGTGTGTCCCACTGGCCTTTGGGACAGCCCAGAAACCAGGCTGGGATCAGAGCTTCAGCAGCTTTTCCTGCTGGGAAGGGTTGGGTGGGAACGGCTCAGGCGCTTCCCTTGGTGTCTCTGATAACCAAAAATCAAGGATTTTGATATTTCTGTTGATAAAATAGCACGGGACTGGCTGAAAGGTTTCTTTGCAAGGAAACCAACCCTGGCTGCTTCCCTGTGGGCAGGGCTGGCACGGGCAGCCCTGGAGGGAAACCTCAGAGCGTGTCCAGCACCTCTGCAAGGCTGAAGCCAGCTTTTGATCTGCAGCTCTTGGCACACAGACCCAGCTCAGCAAATCACCTGAGCATCCAAATGGGGTTTGTACCTCTGCTCTGTTCTGCAAAGCACCTGAGCATCCAAATGGGGTTTGTACCTCTGCTCTGCTCAGCCCAGCAAAGCACCTGAGCATCCAGATGGGGTTTGTACCTCTGCTCTGCAAATCACCTGAGCATCCAAATGGGGTTTGTGCCTCTGCTCAGCCCAGCAAAGCACCTCAACATTCAGGGGTTTGTGCCTCTGCCCTGATCTCCCTGAGCAGCTCCTGCTGTGTTCAGGCTCTCTGCTGAATCAGCCCCTGTTTCCTTAAGCTGCTAAAACACCATTTCTCCTTCTGATTTGTAAAGCAAACTTCGGTTCTAAGGCTGCTGGTTCTCGGGGAGCTGTTTGTTTAAGATAACAAACTCTTTACGAGTCCTTTACCTGCACCAGGCTCTGCTCACACTCTGCTGCTGCTCCTGTGGCTTTTGTGTCTCTCCTCCCACACTCAGTCTCACCACTGTAAACAATAATCGCCGGCAGGACCCGCAGCACTTTGCATTTCTGTCCCATCCAGCTGATCCAGGCAGATTCCTGCAGCTTTTCCTGCTGCCAGGTGGGGATGGCTGAGGACAGGGTGGGGTCCGGGGGTGCCTCCCGCCCACCGCGGTGCCCCAGGCAGGGTGTGCTCCTCCCCGGGAGGAGATGGAGCTGTGGGCAGGGACAGGGACCTACCCAGAGCCGTGGGACAGGCTCCTGGGCTGCCTCGGCTCTCCCAGGGTGATGTTTCCTGCTGCATTCCACCTGGGAGCCTTGGGAAGGGTTTATGGAGAGAGACACCGGTCGAGGCTCCAGCTCTCACCTCGCAGGTTGGTTTTTGGGCTTCTCCTTCTGCTCCATCCCAGTGCAGCTCAGTGGAGTTTGCTGGTCTGCAGCTCTCACCTCTCAGGCTGCTTTTTGGGTTTTTCTCTCTGCTCCATCCCACTGCAGCTCGGTGCAGTTTGCTGGTCTCCAGCTCTCAGCTCTCAGGTTGGTTTTTGGGTTTTTCCCTCTGCTCCATCCCAGTGCAGCTTGGTGGAGTTTGCTGGTGTGGCTCTGGGAAGGAGGGAGGTGACTGAAAAGCCCCCTGAGAGAACTCAGTGCTTTTGCTGCTCAGGGTGGGTTTGGGCTGGTTGAATCCCATCTCTGTCACCCCCTGTGTGGTGCAGGGTGCTGGATGCTGTTTGTCCTGAGCAGGGAGGGCACGGGGGTGGGTACAGAGTGGCAGATTTCAGGGGCATTGTTGAACTGGTGTTTGTGTCCCACCCTGTCACGGGACACCTGGTGCAGCTGTCACTGACCCACCATGGAAGGGTTTGGGTGGGAAGGACCTCAGAACTCATCCCACCCCACCCCTGCCATGGCAGGGACACCTCCCACTGTCCCAGGCTGCTCCCAGCCCTGTCCGGCCTGGCCTTGGGCACTGCCAGGGATCCAGGGGCAGCCCCAGCTGTGCCAGGGCCTGCCCACCCTCACAGGGAACAACTCCTTCCCAATATCTCATCTAAATCTCTCCTCTTTTAGTTTAAAGCCATCCTCCTTGTCCTATCACTGAAAGTCCCTCTCTAAAACACTGATCCTGATTTTATGGGTGCTGAGAAGGCTCTACGAGCCTCTCCTAACCATGTGCAGAGTTTAAATCAATATTATAAATGTAGTTCATCTCAGTGTGTTCCTTTAACCTCTGATTAAACACTGGGGACTTTTTTTATCCCTCAGACTTTAAAAGACTCTGCTGAAAAGCAGCAAAGAGAGAAGGGAGGATGGGGGGAAGAGACCTCCCAGCACACGGCCGAGTCCTGTGCTTTCTCTCCCTAATCTCTTCCGCTGGGTTATTTTATCTTATCAAGCAAAAAGCCCCAGAAATAGAAAGTTTTCCATGGCTTACAGGAGATGCACGAGCCCTGAGCTGCTCAGAAAAATAAATAAATAACCCTTCAGACGGCAGCAGGTTGTAAATGGCCAATGTCAGTGCTTTATCTGCGTGGGGGAAAAGGCCTCTGGTGGGAGCAGACACAAAACTCACTGCAGTGCCTGCTGGATCCCAGAGCATTTGGGCTTGGGAGAGCCTGGAGAGCTCCTGGAGGATGACAGAGGGGAAGGAGGGAGCAGCCTCTTGTTTTGGGCTTGTAACAAAGAGAATCCGTCAAATCTTCAGGCATTTCCCCCAGGGCAAGCCCTGCTCCGCGGGACTGCACCTGCCCAGGAGGCCCAGCAGGGAGGTGCTGCTGCTCCCAGGTAGGTGCTGCTGGGCTTTGGGGCTTTTGGCTGGGTTTGCTGCTGGTTTTTGGGGTGTGGGGTTTGCCTTGGCGCTGCTGAGCCACAGGGATCCTGCCTGGGTGGGCACGGGGCTGGCAGCACACCTGTGGCACCAGGTGGCTTCACCTTCTGCTCTGGCTCCTCTGCAGCCCTGGCAGGAGCACAGGGCATGGCTGCTGTGCCAGCTGCCAGCCCAAAGGGGAATTTGGGGTCAGTAAATCATGGCTCCAGAGCACCTGCCAGCAGCTGGGTGACAGGTCTGTCACTGCCAGAGGCTGCAGTGACACAGAGACCTCACAGAGGGGTGGCCTTGTCTGCTCTGGACAGACAGAAACAGCCCCTGGGGCTTACCAGAGTTTGCCAACAGATGAACCCAAACCAGCTGGTTTTAACCTAAAAGTGCCAGGGTGAGACTGCATTGATGGAGCTGCAGGGCTGGGGCTGGGGCAGTGCCCTGGGGTTTGCAGGGGGCTGGGACCTTCCCTGGGCTTGCTCTGTGGGTGCCCTATCCCTTCAGAGCCTCCCACTGCCCTGGTGCCACAGGGCCACATCCTGCTGCCACCCCTGAGGTCACCCCAGTGACATCAGGCACAGAGGAGCAGCTCAGGCTTGCAAAACCCAACCTGCATGTGGAGCTGTGTGAGCCCCTGGGTGGAGGAAATCTCCCTCCTGCCACGGTGTCCCAGCCCTCAGACACCTGTGGAGCCTCCTTCTCCTTCTGTCCCCGTGTCTCCACCTGGGTCAGGTTGAGTTGGAAGATGCCCTGTGGGGTCTGGGGGTGGGAATGGGAGGATTGGGGTGGAGAGAAACTTGAAGAAACTCTTCCAACATCCTGGGAGGATGGGGAGGCCCTGGCACAGAGCAGCTGTGGCTGCCCCATCCCTGGAAGTGTCCCAGGAGCCACCTGGGGTAGGTGAAGGTTGCCCTTGGCAGAGGGGCTTTAGGGTCCCTTCCCACCCAGACCATTCTGTGGCTGCAGTGCTGTGTTTGGGCAGGGAGGGGGGCATTTAATGGCCATTCCTATTGCCCATTTTACCCCCCTGAGTGACTTTACCTGTGGAGAAAGGGAAATTCCCTTCAGCCACCAAAGCTTTTCACAGTATCATGACCTTTCTCTCTCTTTTTGTTTAAAAAAAACCCCTCCATTTCCAAGTGCTCCATTGTTTGACTGGAATGGAAATTATCTTCAAGCCTAAGTGGAGGCATCCTGCTCCTCTTGGCAAACCGGTCACGTGGCTGCTTCCCAAAGCCGTGCAGGGTTTCTAAAATTAGTGTTCCCCACCGGATCGCCAGTGATTAGGGTCTGTTAATGGGTGACGGTGACTGAGGAGGTGTCACACTTTAATCCCACAAAGAAACGCCACAATGGGCCTGATCGGCAGTTGGCGTTTCTGTGGAGCAAATTTCCTGTCTCACCCCTTTGGCCGCCTTCGCCCCTCGTGCTGGAGCTGCCCAAATGTGAAAATCCGGTCCCAGGTGGGCACAGGGGACGCTGTGGTGGTGGCAGATGCTCAGGTGAGCTCACAGCTGGAGCATTCTCCAGCTGGCAGCTCCAGCAAAGACTTGGCCAGTGTCCCCCATTGCAAGGCTGTTCCAGTTGCTGGAAAGGTCATGCATTAAATTAGTGTGTAACTGCAGCTTATCTCTAATTAAAAAAAAAAAAAAAAGCCAAATCTCCCTGATTTTCCCCCAGGCTTACTTGAGACAACTGGCTTGGAATAGGAGGATGACAGACAGCTCATGCCAGATGAATGTTAAATGATAAATGATTTCCCTGTTTCCCCTGAGGTTGATGTTCCCCCCCTCAGGCACCAGCTCCCAGCGCTGCTTCAGCTCCTCTCATTCATTCTCATTCTCAGGCACTGAGAATTCACCAGAGCTGAGCAGAAATCAGTTTCCTGAGCAAACATGGGATATTCCTTTGCTTTCCTGCAAGCCCCAGACATTCAAAACCAATGACCCAAATGCTAAGGGGAAAAAAAAAAAAAAAAGGAAGAAAAAGGAAAATGAAAGAAGATGTGCATTTAAAATAAAATAAAAGTTCAGTGGCTCTTAGCAAGGTCATGGGGCTGGTGCAGGGACAGGCACTCACATCCCCCTGTGGAATCAAATCTCTTGCCTTGATTTTAGGATATAATTATTTTTTTTCCAGGTTGGTGACCGCTCTGGAATTTTGGGCAGTGTAGAAAGTAAATGTAAGGCTGTTTGTCTGGCAGTTAAAAATTAAAAGGCTCAGATGGGCCATTAAAGTGGCAGCAGGTTGGTCACTGCAGTCAGGAGGGTTTGGAGGAGTTGTGGCTTGCAGGAGTGATGGCCACAAATTCGGGATAGCTGGAGCTGGCTGTGCCAAACGTGCCCCCCTGCAGCTGGGGGTGAGCAGGAGCCTGTGCCTGAAGGGGTTAAAGCTGCTCTGTGCAGAGCTCCCGGGCATGAATGGGTTAATGTCTGCCACTGGGGCAGCATCCAAAGAAAACAGCACAGAGATGCCTTGCTGCACCTGGGGCAGGAGGCTCGGCCCCTGCTGGGTGGGACCTGGGACATGGGACCTGTCCCTGCCCTCTGCAGGGTGATTTGGGGCCAGGGTGGCACCGTGTCCCTGCCCTCTCTGGGGCTGCTGGTGGCACCGTGTCCCTGCCCTCTCCAGGAGTGATTTGGGGCCCTGGTGGCACCGTGTCCCTGCCCTCCCTGTGGCTGCTGGTGGCACTGTGTCCCTGCCCTCCCTGTGGCTGCTGGTGGTACTGTGTCCCTGCCCTCTCTGGGGCTGATTTGGGGCCATGGTGGCACCGTGTCCCTGCTCTCCCTGGGGCTGCTGGTGGCACTGTGTCCCTGCCCTCTCTGGGGCTGATTTGGGGCCATGGTGGCACCGTGTCCCTGCCCTCCCTGTGGCTGCTGGTGGCACCGTGTCCCTGCCCTGTCCAGGGCTGATTTGGGGCCATGGTGGCACCGTGTCCCTGCCCTCTGCAGGGGTGGATCTGGAGCTGCTGGTGGCACCGTGTCCCTTTTAACACACATGTCCCCATTCAGCCACATGTCCCTTTTAACACATGTCCCTGTTCAGCCACATGTCCCATTTAACACACATGTCCCCATTATTCAGGGACACTCCTGCAGGTGAGGAGAGGCACCAGAACACCTGACCCCGAGCAAAACCTGCTCCCACAGCTGTGCCCAGATCTCTGCTCTGTTCCTGGCTGCAGTGGAGCAGCACAGGCCCCGTTCCTGATGTAGAAAGGATGGGAAGATCCTCAGATCCCCCCAAAGCACGGGGAGCCCCAAGCTGGCTCTGCTCCTGGGAGGTGCCACCTGCAGCAAAAGCTTGGCCAGGGCACAGGGAAGGGATCCTTCACCTCCTGTCAGACTGTGCCCTTTGCTGACCCAGAGATGGGGCAACTGAGGGGTGTTTTAAACACTTTTATTCCATTTGCAGTCTCATGGGAAGGGTGAGACAGTACAGATGTTATAATTCACACCAGCACAGCCAGAAGCCAGCTGTGACCCTGATTACATACACTGTAAGCATTTCTTGGCCTATGTGGCTGAACGGGGACATGTGTGTTAAAGGGGACATGTGTGCTAAAGGGGACGTGTGTGCTAAAGGGGACATGTGTG
>JANIJU010000005.1:529047-545953 GCA_025504685.1 Leucosticte australis
CTGTGCCCTGGGTGCCCCCCCAGTGTCACTGCTGTCCCCTGGGTGCCTGCTCCACGGGGTGGGGGGGGTCCCAGAGGTCTTGATCTGTGTGCTGCTCTGGGGTGGGAATGCAGCAATCCTGAGCTGTCGCTGGGGAATGGCCTCAGTTAGTCCAGGGCTGCCCAGTCCCAGCAGTGCAGCCTTCACTGCCTTGCCAGATTGCAGCCAGGCTTTCAGTCTGTCCTCTGCTTGATTCTCCTCCTGAAAGAAATACCACGGGTAGCCTTGGGCAATATTGGCTTATTCACAGCTTGCCGTGTCCTTGTCCTGTGTGCTCTGGGGCTGCCTGGGAAGAGACAAGCTCTGCTCCCCAAACTGCCTTTTTTCCCCTTTTTTTTTCCTTCTCAGAGGTTACAGTTTTCATTCTGAGCCTTCCCAGCCTTGATGGCACATCCCTTCACGCTTCCTGCTCCCTGCTAATGCCAACTTCTGAGCAAGCCCACATAAAATCTGGGCAAAATGCATTTCCAGGCTGTCAGCGGGGAGGGTGGTGAGTTCTGGGGAGGCAGCAGAGCTCTGAGCAGGGAGATCCAGCCCACTGAGCATTGCCCAAGACACACAGAGGCTTGTTTGCTGCAGATGGAGCAGATAAAGCAGGCAGTGCTGCTGAGGAGACCTGCCCTCCTGGCTGGAGGGGAGCCAGGGCAGCTTTGGACTGGACAGGAGTGAAAATTTCTTCATGAAAGGGGGAAATGGTGGAATCACCATCCCTGGAAGTGTTCAAAAGGCCGTGGATGTGACAGGTGGGGACATGGTTTCATGGTGCTTTGTTGACAGCTGGATTTGATCTCAGAGATCTTTTCTGACCTTAATGATTCTGTGATTATTCATGAGTGACATTTCCATGGCTGGCCTTCAGGCAGAGCCATTGGTTTTGGAGGAAATTCCCCCAAACCTGGGCGAGCAGCAGCCTCTGTCCCCCTCTGGGGGAGCCCAGGCAGACACTGAGCAGTTCCTGCCACAGGCTGGGATTCCTGCACTGCCTGATTTATTATCAGCCACACAGCCAGCCTGCTGCTTGTGTGCTTTTATTGCTCTGAGCTGTAATTTCCCAAGCTTTGGACAAGAGGCAGTGAGAGATTTAACTCCAGGTTCTGCCTGGGTGAACCCACTGGAAGCTGTTGAGTTTTGGGGAGTCAGAGCTGTGAATACTGGAAATAGGATGGGATTTTTTTTTTCTTGCATTGCAAAAAGGAAATAAATGCTTGCAGCTGGAGGTGGCTTTGCTTTCAAAGTGGGTTTTAAAGGTTGGATTTTTTTGCCTTGGTTTATAGTGGGATGCTTTCCTGCTCCATGCCACCAGCTGGTGCATTTTGTGTTGCTCTCCACTGCCTGTCACTGTGTCAGAGGTGGTTTGGGGTTGGGATGTGGCATCCTGCCCATTTGGGGACCGTCCCCACCTGTGTCATCAGTGCTCAGGATCTGAGCAGGATCTGTTCCTGCTTTCAGGGGCTGAACAGATGGAGCATTACCCAGCACACAAAGCAGCTAAAGCCCCTCTCTTCTGATTGCAGAATGTGACACAAACAGTGGAAGAAGAAAAACCTGAGCCTCCAACCATCCAGGAGATCAAACAGAAGATTGAAAAGTACAATGCAAAGGTCACCAACTGCCTGCTGATGAAACTGGTACGTCCTGGGCTGGTTTCCCCCCCACACACAAACTGGGGCTGGCTCCTGTGGGCTCTGCACGGGGCCAGCCTGTGGGGAAGGTGTCACTGGGGTGAGGGTG
Organism: Leucosticte australis; assembly: GCA_025504685.1. Lineage (NCBI taxonomy): Eukaryota > Metazoa > Chordata > Aves > Passeriformes > Fringillidae > Leucosticte > Leucosticte australis. The sequence continues at coordinate 530,818 of JANIJU010000005.1, forward strand.
GCTGGCAAGCTGCTTTTCCTCCTGCTGGGCTTTCCAGTGTCACTGACACTCCAGGTGACCCTTCCCTGCCTCCACCCCTTCCTGCTGGCACTGATCTCTGGTAAGAAGTTGCCACAAAACCTTGTCCCAGTGAGGATGAGTCACGGTGGAACCAGGGCTGTGAGCTGTTGGAAGTGGCTTTAGGAACACAAAACCTTTCTAGAGAGAGGAGCTCTGCCCTCACCACTGCCAGGCTTCCTGGGTGCACTGTGCAGAACCAGGCTCTTCTCCTGATTCCTGCATTTTTATGGAGCTGAGGGTGGGGTAAGAGACCTGTGGTGGGATAAGGGATGATTTGTTACATGGAAATGTGAGAATCCCTTAAATGGGGAATAAAACATAAGGAATAAGTTTGGGAGATCCTGCTGAACCAGGGGTTTCAAATCCATATGAAGTGCAACTACAAATTCCATGCAATGGAATTTCCATAACTGCCTCGTAGCAGGGCTGGTTTGAAATAAAACAAGATCCCACAGGCGAGAGGAAAGGATGAGTCATTACCAAGAGCAAATCAGCAGTGACTGTCCCGAAATTACTGGGTGTTTTTGACGTGATTAATGAAAACGCTGGAACTCCCGGAGCGGGGGCAGCTCCTGCTGTCACCCCACGCTGCAGACCAGCCTGTTGTGGTGGAGAAGGGGCTGGAAAAGCTGCCTGGAACCTGATCCCTGTGTGCTTTGCCCCAGAACGATGATGGGACCTACACAGGGTTCATCAAGGTGCACCTGAAGCTGCGGCGCCCGGTGACGGTGCCGGCCGGGATCCGGCCCCAGTCCATCTACGATGCCCTCAAGGAGGTGAACCTGGCTGAGATGACAGACAAGAGGACCTCCTTCTACCTGCCCCTGGATGCCATCAAGCAGCTGCACATCAGCAGCACCACCACGGTGAGCGAGGTGATCCAGGGGCTGCTGAAGAAGTTCATGGTGGTGGATAACCCCCAGAAGTTTGCACTTTTCAAGGAGATGAGGAAAGATGGGCAAGGTGAGTTCTGGGCCTGGCAGCTCTGCCTGGGGTGGGGAGTTTGGTGCTGTAGGTCTCACTGGGGTGTCAGGCAGGCAGTGCGTAAATGCAGGTGAATCAATGGCCAGACCTCCACAGGAGGTGATGCTTCTTAGGGTAACAGGGAATTGTGATCTCTGAAGGGCTGAAAACACCTGAGACCTTACAGGGATCGTTGTGATCTGTGATAGAGACTCAGCCCTGTGATCCTGAGCATCCTTTTCCATGCTCCAGCTGACCCCCTGAGCTCCCCTCTGCCCTGGCAGCCCTGATCTCACTGGAGGTGTCTGCTGTCCTTGCAGTGCTCTTCCAGAAGCTTCCTCTGACTGAGTACCCCCTGTACCTGCGGCTGCTGGCGGGCCCTGACACCGATGTGCTGAGCTTTGTGCTGAAGGAAAATGAAACGGGGGAAGTTGAGGTACATTGGTGACTTTTCTTTGGTTTTCACACAAATATGGAGCACATGGCAGAGCTGGGAGATGTGTGGCAGAGGCAGCACAAAAAGGGCTGTTTCCCTCTAAGAGGTCTGTTATTGCTCCTGAATGATCTGGGTTTTTAAAACAATTCAAACTTGAACTGGGTTTTTAAAACAATTCAAACTTGAGTCTTTTATTGCTCCTGAATGATCTGGGTTTTTAAAACAATTCAAACTTGAACTGGGTTTTTAAAACAATTCAGACTTGAGTCTTTTTTTGCTCCTGAATGATCTGGGTTTTTAAAACAATTCAAACTTGAGCTGTGGAAATGCTGAGGCCAGTTTTGATGGCCACTCCATAATCTGTTTATGGAACCCAGCAGTGCTGCCCCAGGGTTAATCCTCTCTAATTAGATTAGCTGAGCACTGTTATAAGTAATCCACTAATTTAAGTAAAAGCCAGGGACACTCAGGTAATAAATTCACAGCCAGTTTTGGGTTGAAATCTTGCTCCCCACCCCAGTGAAGCAAATGCTGGGAGCTGCTGCATCCTGCAGGATTCTGCTTCCCGTGTGGGGTGGGAGGATTGGGATGGTCCTTCATGCTGTAGCCCCTCATCCCATCCCTCTCACCACCCGAGGTTAAATCCCTGGAGATCAGATACATTGAAATGTATTTTATTGCTCCTCCTCACAGATTCAGAGGTAAGAACCCACAAAGCCCAGCAGGTGTGTGCTCACTTTGCCTCTCTGCTGGTTTTGCAGTGGGACGCCTTCTCCATCCCAGAGCTGCAGAACTTCCTGATGATCCTGGACAAAGAGGAGAAGGACAAAATCCAGCAAGTGCACAAGAAGTACGAGAGGTTCAAACAGAGACTGCAACAGACCCTGAAAGAGGCCAGAGGCAAACCTGGATAACCTTCAGGAGGCACTGGGCATCAGACTAAGCTAGAGACTGTTTTTAATGAAAAGACTTCTCAGGACACCTTAGTAGTCATTCTCCCTCTTCAACCTTCCATAAGGACTGGCTCCCAGCGCCCCAAAAATGATCCTATTGCATTTTCTTCTTCTGAAACCTCTTCTCCCAGGACCAAAGCCAGTCCAAGAACTGGAAGCCTGTTTATAAAACAGCTTCAACAAAGCAAACACAGCTGCTGCTTGGCTTTCCAGCCGTGCCATCCTCTGGAGAGGCTGCGTGGAAAATTCTGGGTGTGACACCCAACAGGACCCCTCTGCTGGCTGAAGTTTGGAGCAGGGCAGCTCTTGCTGTTCCTGCTCCTCCCAGTGAGCTGCTTGTTCCTGTTTGGAGGTGCTGTGGCCCACAGTGCCCTCGTGGCCCAGTCTGGTTTCGTAAGGAGAGCCCAGGAAACAGCAGGAGAAGGGGAGGAGGTTGTTGCACCAAACCACGTGGGTGTTGCAGCTCTAGCCAAGCCCTGGACTTGTTCAGGGCTAAGGCAGCCAGGGAAATGCCAGGTTAGGACACCAAGGCAGCTGCAACACCCCAACAGTCTGTTAGTAAATGTTATTGCAACTTGGTAATAGTAATTCCCAGGAAAATCATTCATTTTGATTCTATTTGACTTCTAATTTTGGAAAGAGCTGAATTACAATAACTGTCCCTGATGCTTAGCCAAGTTAGCCAGGGTTTCACCAGTTCTCTACTCTGTAGGAATTGGGACCTATGTTTCCAGAAATTCTGTTTGAAAAGTGTAAAGGTGATGGTTGGGGCACAGGCTGAGGGTTCAGTGTTGAAGGTTTAGCAATACATGTCCATCAGAGGAACCCAGGAAAGCTCAAAACCCCTTCACAAATCAGATTTTGAGCTGTGAATGTGCCTGGCCCCGAGGGAGAGGAGCCCCATCCAGAGCTGGGGTGTGGAGGTGGCACCAAGGAAGGGAATACTGTCCTTGGATGCTTTCTGCTCACCTCACCTGGGCTTCCTCCTGCTCCTGCTGTCCCAGCCCTGCTGTCCCTGTGCTCTGTTCTCTCTCCCCACTCTCAACTGGTGCTGTCCTGCACATCCAGGAAGCTTCCCAGGATTTGCTCTCTCATTGGAGCCAGGAGAGGACAGCAAGTCTCTCTCTGCCTGTCTCAGGGCTGCCACCACGCCATGCTGAGCATCCCTCAGCAAAGTCCTGGAGCTGCAGGCTGGGTCCCTGCCCTCCCTCCTGGTGCTGAGGCCGTGCAGGGATCACTGCCGGGCTGGGAATGCCCCAGGGATCCCAGGGGAGAGGATGGGCCCCATGTTTACCCTCAGTGCTCCCTACTGAGCACACTGCACACAGCCAGGGCCAGCCCTCCCTCTGTTCCCAGCCCAGGGAACAGGGACTGTCAGTGCTGGATTGGGATGGAGCAGGGACAGGGGTAGGTGTGGGCTCCATGGAGCTCACTGTGGCTGCTGGGATCCCCCCTGCACCCCACGGGAGGGGAGGCAGCAGGTTATGGGGAACAGGGGGGAGTTCAAATTTACCTCAGTGCCTTTTTTTTCCCTTAAGTGTGAAAACTTTGCATTTGGGCTAAGGAGGAAGCTGTGCAGAGGCCTCGTCCCTCCTGTCCCCACAGCACTGGTGTGACGAGGCCCTCGTGTCCGGGGAGGGATGAGGAACTGCTTTGTTTCTTTCTGGAAGGTGATTGCTTGGGATTTTTATTTTCCAGATTTTGAGTATGTTTGTTTCTAAACCTTATGAGAGTAACTGCATTACTTGGAGCCCTTGGCTGGTTGAAAGCCACTTTCTGCCAAGCTCAGTTGCAGCTCCTGTTCTGGTCAGCAGTGAGGGTTTGCTCGCAGGGCTCTGGTGCAGAGGAGCCTCCAGCTGTACTGTACTCTACACCCAACGACCTTTAACAACTGCTGGCAGCCAAAGAGCAGCGCTTGCCATGCTCTGGGGCTGTTTGTCCAGCCACAAGCAGACTTAGCACTTCACTATTCACTGGTGGAGTCATTTAAATACCGTTTATCTGGTGCTTTGAGCCTTGACAGCACCGTATAAATACTTCAGTTCCACCGTGGGGAAGAGCGCTGTAAAAACTGCCGGTGGCTCTCAGAGGGAAGAGCCACACGCTTGGTTTGAAATCCCTTTTCTTTCTGGCTGAAAGTTGTGCAGGTTTCCTTTATTTTTTTTTTTTTTGGTGAGTGTCCCCTCTCCCTTCCTGGCCCCAGCATGTCTTTGACAGTTTGTAGAAGGCATGGCTTTGTATGCAATCACTGTGGATGCTGCTGAAAACCTCCTGCCACCAGCAGGGCTCGTTCTTTTGGTTTTTTTTTCAATTTGAGAGGCGTTTGAAGACTTGGTGGGTGTCGAAACTCAAATTCTCATGGGTCAGTTGAGCTGGTTTTAGAAGTATTTGCTCCTTCTTTAAGCGCAAATCCTGTTGGCAGTGCCTTTGGTTAGCAATTGTCTCGCCTAGGTCGTGTGAGTTTATTTTTCATGGTTACTGTAAAACCTGTAAAATAATGTGTATAGGATGGAACAGTAGAGCTTCTATGGCAAAGTGAAATGCATTTTTGCAATGCTGTAATTTATTTTTACTACTCCCTAGTGATTCTATGGCATTTTTACAAAATGTCTCACTCTCAGCTTTTTTTGAAGGTTCTGGAACTATTTGTTCATATGCAGACAGTGTAAGAGACAATGATAATAAAGCTGTCAGTAATTAAAGAAATCTCTTGACCTTCTTTTTCTGGTGCCCTCCTGTGGAACTTCAATGGCTTTAGTCTACAGGGAAATACAGGAATCCTTCCTAGAAGTGAATTTAAATTTCCAAACTTACTGTTAAAGAGCTAAAGAACATCAACCCCTGTAAGACCTGACCAAAGTGTTCCATTAATTTAATCTTTTAGCTGGGGCTGATAGAACTGTTACCTGTGATAAATTACAGCTCATGTCATACATTAAAATGTATTTTTATATATAAAAATAATATAAACTACAGCAGTCCAGCTAATGCAGTTAATTCTCAGTGCTGAAATGTGTGAATTCAATACCTGGAAATATTTTAAAAGATAACATCTAAGCCACAGTGGGTTTTACTTGTGGCAGAACACACTGCACTGTCCCAGGACTGTGTTTTTCTCATATTTCAGAGGAGGTTTATTCCACATCCTTGATCAAAGATGCAAAGCAAGAATGTTAAACCACTCAAAAACCACTGTATTATCCAGTGCTTCAGTATCAATTTTCCATTAAAAATCACAAGAAGATAATGCCAAAGGGTTTATTGAGCTTTTTATTTTTATGAAAAAGGAACACCTGGAGCACTATTATTATTTGGGTGAATTCCAGACCTTGTAAACATCCAGGACTCATTGTGGAATGAGCAGGGCCTGTGCATGATCCTTGATTTGCTGGCAGCAAACACTGCCATAAATAATGAAAATAATGAGAGCTGAGCAATCCTTACAGTTGATTTTTCTCCCTACTTCTTGCGGCCAAGCTTTGGAGCCTTCTCCAGGCCCTGGATGTACTTCCGAGGTAGCTGATATTCTTCTGCAACACAACCAAGAGCTCACTTCAGCTAAGGAAGAGTTAAAGAAGAATTAAAATCTCAGCTTTGCTGCAACCAGCCCAGTTCCAGAATCTTCTTACCCAGCAGCATCTTGGCCAGATGATGGATTTGGTTGCCTTGGATCTGGACCTGGACTCTGTCCTTTGTTCCTGGTGCTGGGCTGATGGTGGCACTGGCTTGGACCTTCTGTTGGAGAGTGTTGGCCACACACTGTGGGTCCAGACCATACAGCTCAAGGTTCTTGATAATTGTCACCTGAGGGGATTGATAATGATTGGAAACATCACTGCTGAAGGGTTAATAATGACTGGAAATATCACTGGTGAGTGGTTAATAATGATTAGAAACTACTAAGGACCAGTAAGGGCTGGAAATATCACTGCTGAGGGGTTAATAATGATTGAACACTAGTAAGGACTGGAAATATCACTGCTGAAGGTTTAATAATGATTAGAAACCAGTAAGGACTGGAAATATCACTGCTGAAGGTTTAATAATGATTAGAAACCAGTAAGGATTAGAAATATCACTGCTGAGGGGTTAATAATGATGGCCAAAGCTGCCCTCAGGATCCAGGATCTCATCTGCTCAACCCCCCTCATTTAACTGTCCTTTTTCACCTTCTTGTTTGATGATCTCTGTGCTATGCTGATGTCAATGGGCTCAATGTTTCCTTTCCTCACCACGGGTTCTTGTCCAGAAAATGTCACCTGGTGTAAGGGCTGCAGTCGTTCCAGGCACCTGGACAAAGCAATAATCTGTGTCATTCTGGGAAGGGATATTGAGAACAAGCACCTGCTCAAAAGGCTGTCCCATTTAAGGTGTGAGATCTCATCTTGTTTCTATTTATCTCCAGGAAATTACAACTCAGGCAGCTCCCAGCACGGGGTTTGAGTTGCAGGCAATAAATCTGTGCAGTTTGGGGAAGGGATATTGAGAGAACAATCACCTGCTGAAGAGTTCATCCCATTTAAGGTGTGAGATCTCATCCTGTTCTGATTTATCCAACAGGCAGTCACACAGAATGGCATTCACCTTTACAAAGCTGCAAAACAAAAGCCCACAGAAGGAGCAAACCAGGTCATTTTTTTTCCTCCAATTTCAGCCTCTCCTGTGGAAGCAGGGGAGGAAAACTTCCAACTGTACTCACTTTTTGTTTGTTTCATCAACCAACTCATTACTCTTCACATAGTTAATGATGATGTTTCTCACCTCACTGCTTGAGAGGATGCTGCCTTTTCTGAAGACAAAGAGAAATTTTAACTCAAAGTATTTGGGTGTTGGGTTCTGGCAGTAAGAGAGAAACAGCAACTACGGTTTTGTCGGTCTCTTCATTTTTTTGTGCTTACCTGTGTCCAGATTCCTGAAAAAGTGGGATCATTTTTGTGGAGACCCCATAGAGTGGAATGATTTCAGGAGCATGGTACACTTGTTCTCTGTCTTCACTTTTGCTGTCTTGGGCAGCAGAGGCTGAGGAAAATCCTTCAGGCACTGCAAATGCTTTAATGCTGCCACAAGAATTGTTTGGTGTGAGTAGAAGGGATGGAAACAGAGCTGGAGGCAGCAGATTGCACTCCCTTCTTTCAGAGACTCCCAACTCCTTTAAGACTGTGGTATTATTCTACGTACTCTGGGTGTTTCCAGTCCACGTCCACGATGCTCTCCACACCTTTGCTCAGCTCCTTCACTTGTAAGATCCTCTGGTGCTGCATGCATTGCAGGAATTTAGAGAACTGAAGGAAGCAACAATCAGAAATGTGGAGTCAAGCATTTTAAGCTCCTGCTCTTGTGTTTTAAACTTTTTCTCTTCTTCTGTTACTTATTAAAATTAATTTTTAAAAAACCACCCAAACCAACAATCTCACCTTCTTATAGCTTGATTTCTTTATGTCCAGTTGTTTTCCAGCAGGGCTATAAATAGATTTTTAAAAAGTTCTTTAGTTATAAGTCACCCTTCATTTCTTCTTACATCTTGCTACTTATGCTAGAAGTTTCTTAACAGCAGGGATACAAATCACACAGAGGAAGAACTACTCCAAAGAAGCTGATAAATAGAATGTGATGAGTGAAATTAGTGCTGATGTTCCTGTGGGCAGGCAAGCAGCCACTCAGGTGCCTAAACCATGGTGAAACCAAATGTCAGCCAAGTCAAGTTGGCTTCCAAGTGCAGATCCAGGCCTGTACAATCCAAGTATTTAATATAAGGATTGTGTTTGATCAAAGCATTTGATGGGAGAATTGAGCATAACCTTACTTAAGAACTGGATTTTATTTTTTACTCAAAACCTTCTTCCTAAATATCCCACACAATCTCCACATTTTAAAGACCAAATCCCAGCATGCAAATCCCAATTCCATCTCCTTCCCACGTACCAGCAGGAGACCATGTGGCTGCCTAGAAATGTGCTGGTGAGCAGAGGGAGATCTGACTTCTTTACTCTGCATTTTAAGGCATGGAAAAAGCACTGATTAAACAATGCATCCATTTGCTCTGCGGGGAGAAAAAAGGACAGGTGGGCAGTGAGTTGTCTGTGAGCTTCAGCAAACCAAAGGGGTTTGGTTTCACTGGGATCCAAAAATACCTTGTGGGGTCCTGCTGTCCTCAGCCTCCTGCTGGTCCTCTGTGCTGGCATCCTCAGCTGGTTCTGTAGCTCTGTTCTCCTGGAGCTCCTCCTTCCCCGGCAGTTCTGCACAAGTGTCTCTGTCCCTCAGGCTCAAATCCCTGATGTCCACGTGCTGCTCTGGCTCAGGGGAGCAGCTGCTGCCAGGCTCCTGCCCCTGCAGCTCCTCCTTGTCTCCAGCACTCTCCATTGCAGCAGGATCTGTTACCACGGGAGCTAAGGTAGGAGGAGAAGATTTGTCACCATATTCCCTACAAAAGGAAGAAAAAGCAGAACACAGCTTTCCTTTTGCTGCCTTCAACCACAAGACAGTGAACAGATGTCACCTTGAATAAAGGCATTGGCACCTGCAGGGGTCTTTTTCTGCAATCTCTGAACTGTAAAATTTACTTTGAACTCATCTTCCTCCATAAATCCTAAATGAAGGTCCTATCCAAGCTGTACCCAAACAATTCACAAAGTTGGCCTGACAGATTAATCTTAGATTTGGATTTCAGTAAAGACATGAGACCTGTTGCACATTTTCCCCAAGGCCTGGCAGTTACCCACCAGAGGTGATCCAGGTGAGTGTGCAGCACAGCAAAGCCCTTCCCTTTCATTCCAGCAGCCAGCATCTCCTCCGTGGACATGGTGGCAACTCCAACTGCCACGGGAGCTCTGGGAAGAGAAGGGAATGTTGGAGCAGGACAGCACAAACACACTGTGCTACTGCACACAGGCTGTGCTCATGTGTCAGACTGAATTTATTTCACAACCTCCCTGCTCTTTTTCAAGCATCTACATATTTTCTGGTTATCCTTCTGGTATGTAAGGCTTTCCAAAGAATCCCGAGGGTAAGTGCAGCCTGGATGAAGTGAAGTTTGTGCAGTGACACATTCTTGCTTTCAATAAATTACAAGAAGCACACGCACTGCCAGAAGAGACCAGCAGTGAGAGAAAACCAACGGCTTTAGCACTCCCTCACTCAGAATTTCCACACAGACTCAAAGACAATTGTGCAAAATTGTCTTTTGTTAAAAATATTGGTCCAAAAGAACCAATTTACAAAGCTTCCCACCTCAGCTCAAACATATCCTAACCCATAAAATTAAGTTTTTTTTCCTGCTGTGTCTTCCAGTGCTGAGGCTCCTCGAAGACAACACTTCTGCTTCGATTTCCTCAAAACCTTCACTTCATTTTTAGTTTCTGACGGGCTGTGGACTGGAGAATGCTCTGTACCTGTTTCCCAGCAGGGTGACAGCACAGAGCGTGCCCCGTTGCACTTGAGGAAGGCCAGAAGGTGGCACCACAACTCCTGGCAGCATCAGGTCTGCGGGAAGAATGAAGCGCATCCATTTCTCAATGAAACGCTCAGGCACCGCCTCCTCCGCCCCCCTCCCTCCCGTTACTCAGCAAAAACACGAGCTGAGCACACGCCAGGGAGAACAGCATTCTCTGTTTCTCCTCCTAAAGCATCGCTTTTTCCCCGTGGAGTGCGGGATCCAATCCATACGGCTGCTGGGCACATCCCAAAAAACTGCAGAGGAGTGAGGGACTGTTTTCAACCAGCTCCCAGCAAAGCTCTTCATTGCAGGCATGAAAAGGGAAAGGAATGAGGAGAAGTACCAGGAATAACCTATTTACCCTTCCCAAGGGAAGGTTATCCCAGCAGCTTTTTCTCTGGGGAGAGAATTGTCTCAAAGTTGCCACTGCTGCCCCATCCCTCCCGAATGTGCCACATCAGCTGCAGCCAGCTGGGAATTCTCAGGGAGCTGCCTCCTTGCTGTTTTGGACAGAAATCATACCTCTGCTTCCTTTTGCTTCCCACACCTGGGAGGACCAGAGTGGGATGTGAGCAAAGCAGAGCTTTCCATGCTGCAGGTGTGGCACGATGTCCTCACCAAAGGATGGGAACAGCAGCTGCTCTCTCTCACTGCAGCGCTCTGCAGGCTCCAGTCTGAGCTGTTCCATGCCTTGGTTCTGCACACATCTCACTCACATTTTTCTCAGCATCCCTGATTTAATGTGGAGGCTGAAGAAGCCAAGATTTTTCCCCCTGTTCATTGTCACAAGTATTTCTATCAAGTCTACAATGAACTCTGCAACTGCCACCAGAGCTTCACATGGCTGGGGACAGAAACTACATCAAGGCCTTAATGTGACCACTTAAGCAACATTAAATTATGCAAATTACCAGGGCAGACAGCAGGTATTTGAATTTATGGAAGAGATATCCCAAAAGATGCTGCTTTTAGGGACTGAATCTCCTCCAGTGCTCCAGTCTGCAGCACTGGAGAGCCTGGTGCCTCTCCTCTCCCTTCTGAGGACTGGCTCTACCTCTCCCCCTGCCTTTGTGGCCATTGTCTCCTGGCCAGCTCCTTATCTTTGGATCCTGCACAGAGGTAGCCTGGTTGCCAGGGGCGATGAATGACCCGCAGGCCTCTTTCATCAATGTCCTGCCCCATTAACAAGTCTTTTTCCCCAGAAACTGGGTCATTACAAGTCAGCAGCGAGGCTCTCTCAGATGTCTATCACAGCTCCACACTCGAGCACTTTATTTTCCCCAAAAGCAAACAAAGCAGAGAGACCTGAGTTCCACTTTGGATGCTGTGTCATGGAAAAAGACATCCCTTCCTACGTGACCACTTCCAGGCAGAGATCAAGGCTGCAGCAGCTCAAATTTAATCTTTTTCTGCTTGAGCAGTTCAGCAACTTAAAGTTTATAATGGGCTGATTCTCCTGAGTCTGAACTGCATCCAAAGCAGGTTCCAGCAAACTGACTCCTTTCCTGTTAGTCTTGATCCATAATGAGGTGGTAGAGCCAGTAACCCAGGAACTCAGCTCCAGCCCCACCTGCAGAATCCACAGTCTGGCCGACAGTGATTGCATTGCAGCTTCCAAAATAAATTTCCTTCCTATCCACAGGATGAGCTTGCTCACCTGGGCACTGACAGGAAGCAGGGTGGCAGCAAAGGAACTTTCAAAAGGGACAGACCAATGGCACAGGCAGTTCTGTGTCCCAGTTCAGGGCTGCTCATCACCCTGAGAAGGGATTTCCAAATCTCAGCCTCCCACATGGAGCAGGTTACTGCATTTAAACACCTTCACCTACCTTCCTTTGTTCACAAACTCTTTTTTCAGCTAATTTATTTCCTTTCTGGGACACCACTACCACAAATTATTTTTGAGTATTCATTCCTTCTACTTGTCTCAGGTACATTTTTGCCACTGTGAAGGAAAACACCTAAAAAGCCCTGAAAGTAACTCCTTTTTGCAGTGCACAGGGACAAACTTCTGGTGCTCTTACCTGCACCTCCTGCGAGTTTCTGTAGCACTGGGGGCCATGTTGCAAAGGCAGGGAGAAGGTCTGGGTAGACCCACAGAGTGTACACTGCCCCAAAACAGAAGCAAATATAAAAATGCATCATTAAGAACATTTCTAGATGCTGTTTCTTTTCATCTTTAAGACTAAACTCTCATTAGATAATCAAGGAGATTAAACTTAATTAGATAATAGAACACTTAACTGGATAATAAAGAAATGTGAAATCAAACCAACGCCACAATAATTAACTGGGAAGGTAAGCAAAGAGGGAGGATCACTCCAATCCCTTCCCCTTACCTGTTGGATACAGAACTTTCTCAGCTTCAAACAGTATTGGGTTCCTGTGGTTCATGTAAACAGTGATGGCCTCCCCTTTGTGAGAGTATATTTTGATGACATTGAGCTCTTCCTTGTTTGGAACCAACTCAGCCAGTTGTTCAGTGCTCAGGCTGGGAAAAGCTGCTGCCACATCACTTCGTAGCTTCCTCCTGCAATGACAAAATCCCAAATGTGTTACAAAGCTGCCTAGGCCATCCCTCAAACTAATTCCTACATCTGCTGTTCTGTTTTGTTGGCTGTTCCTGAGATTCCCACCTCTTCACAGGAGATCATTTCAAGCATTTGTGTCTGGGTTTACAAACGATGTAAGAATACCACGAAAAGGCTGAATACACTTGCCCTGCTCCTATCTTCTATAAACATCTGCTTTCAGCTTCTGTTTGCTGCCCTTGCCTCTGTTTTGTGCTGTGATTTCAACCTGGGAGTGCCACCCTGGCTCTGCCCAGCCTGTCACGCACAGCTGGAGCAGGGGACTGCCAGATTTCCCCATCCCACAGTTTTAATTGAAGTTTAAACCCCAGTGACCAACACAGGGGGGTTTGTGGTCACTCACAGCAGTGTTCAGTGAACCTGAACAATCAGGAGGTCAGCCCAGCAGTGCTGCTCAGGAACATAAAGACTTAAAGAATTACAGATGGTTCGGGTGAAAAGAGACTTTAAATCCCATCCAGTCCTACCCCTACCATGGCAGGGACACCTTCCACTATCCCAGGTGGCTCCAAGCCTTGTACAGCCAGGCCTTGGACACTTCCAGGGCTCCAGGGGCAGCCACAGCTGCTCTGGGCACCCTGTGCCAGCACCTCCCCACCCTCACAGGGAATAATTTCTTCCTAATATCCAATATAAACCTATCCTCCTCCGGTTTAAAGCCATTCCCCCTAGTCCTGTCACTCCACGTCCTTATCCAAACCCCTCTTCATCTCATAGCCCTGGTACACACTGAACGCTGCTATAAATAAGCACAGAAGGCCTCATCCAGGCCTCGGCATAGTATTTCAATTAAACCTGGCTTAATTACGGCAACATCTTCCAGCGAAACGCACATTCCGTGCTCAGGCCGGGAGTGCATCACAAGCAGGGGGTGAAAGCAGCTACTCCCGGCGGCATCGCCGCCCGCGCCCGCGACCCCGGGGACGAGCCCCGCGCGTCCCCCCGGCCCGCCGCGGGTCCCTGCGGGGTCCCGGCGCGGCACTCACCGGTCCGAGCCCTTGATGTTGGTGTTGGCCCTCACGCGGAACGCCCTGGCGAACATGGCGGGCCCGCGCCGTCCCCTCAGCCCGCGGCGGCCGCCATGGCGCCGTCCGCGCCCATAAACCGTCCGGCTGGAAACGGCGCCCGGCCGCGCCGAGCCCCCGCGACCCCCGCCCCGACGCCCTCAGGGCTCCCGGCCCCCTCGGCCGCGTTGGGGACACCCGCCCCAGCTCCCTGAAGGGCCCCGGTTCCCCTCGCCCGCCTTGGAGACCCCCGCCCCAGCTCCCTGAGGGGGTGTTGGTCTCCCCACTCCAGCTCCTTGAGGGGGTCCCGGTCCCTACAACGCCGGTTCCCTGAGGGGTCTTGGTCACCCTGCCCCGGCCCCTTGAGGGGGTCCCTGTCCTCTCAACGCTGGCTCCCTGTCGGGTCCCGGTCACACTGCCCCGGTTCCTTGAGGGGGTCCCGGTCTCCCCACCCCGGCTCCTTGAGGAGGTCCCGGACTCCCCAACGCCAGCGTCCTGAGGGGGTCTCGGTCTCCCTACCCCGGCTCCTTCAGGGGGTCTCGGTCTCCCACCCTAGCTCCTTGAGGGGGTCCCGGTCTCCCCAGCGCCAGCTTCCTCAGGGGTCTCGGTCCCCCTGCCAGGCTCTGGGGTCCCCTCCCGGCGCCCCCCGGGCTCTTCCACAGGAGGGGTTCTCAGAAATGTGGGGGTTCTTTTGTGCTCAAACTCCTCAGCTGTTTTCTGGTTAACGTGCCCTGGCAGCTGGGCATTCTTGCTGTGATTTATACATTTGCTTGAGTGTTCTTGATCGATTTCTAGGTGGAGATTGAGGAGTGTGGGATGGGTAGGAGGAGTATTACAGGAGCATTGTAGTAATTACAGCTTTCACAGAGTTATGGAGACTGGAAAATCCCTCCAGGATCATCGAATCCAATCTGTGCCTGATGCCCAAGTTGTCCCCAGCCCAGAGCACTGAGTGCCACATCCATCCTTCCTTGGACACCTCCAGGGATGGGCACTGCAAACCCCCCTGGGCAGCCCCTTCCAGCCCTTTCCATGAGGAAATTCCTGCTGATGTCCAACTTGAGCCTCCCCAGCCCAGCCTGAGGCTGTTCCCTGGGAGAAGATGCCCTGGCTGTCCTCTCCTGTCAGGGAGTTGTGCAGAGCCTGAAGATCACAGGCACCACTTGATTTTTATTTTTTTATTAATTTAAGGGCAGTTTGTAGAAATAAATACACCTCCTACATCTCATTAGAGAGCTCTCATGTTCCAAAACGCCACCGATGCCTGCAGCTCTGTAATTACCTCTGTACCGGAACAAATCCACGGCTGCTCGTGGGGAGCTGAACGTTGTCCTGGACTTTTTACTCCAAATCAATTCCCGCAGAGCGGCTGGCAGGGTCAAGCAGCCTGCGCTGTCCCAGCCCCCCCCGCCCCCTCCATGCAACACTCAGCGTTTTGCCTCCATCCACCTCTTCGCAACCACGTTACTACTGAGCGCTCCTTCCACACCTCGGTGTGAGGAGGTTCCTTTCCTCCATGCCGAGCACTCCGCGGTGTGCGGGTTTGGCTGAGGGGAGAAGCGAGGGAGCGCTGGAGCTCCGCAGCCCCGGGTGCGGGTTTGGCTGAGGGGAGAAGCGGGGGAGCGCTGGAGCTCCGCAGCACCGGGTGCGGGGTTTGGCTGAGGGGAGAAGCGAGGTGCGTGCTGGAGCTCCGCAGC
>JANIJU010000005.1:546353-571479 GCA_025504685.1 Leucosticte australis
CCCCCCCGACACGATGCTGCTCGGCAGGAAGCCGGACGGGCCTCTCGCAGCGGGTGAGGAGGAGGGGGCGGCCGGGGGTCCCGCGGGGTTGGGGGGAAAGGGGGGATGCGGTTTGGGTCGGCGGCCACCGAGCCCCCCGCGTGGTCCCAGCCGTCCGTCGGGTCTGTCGCGATAGGCGTCGCGATTTTAAGTTCTTGAGCAGCCGACAGCGAGAGACGCCGCCTTTTTCTTTTCCTTCCCCACGCTTTTGCAGCTGTAATTCTCACATCTCATTTTTAAGGGATAACCTGCTTTAAAGGATAGTCCTATAATATGTTTAAGTGTTTGCTCGTTTTCTGCTCGTTTGGGATTATCCTAATTAAGGGGAAGCGGGTAGAATGATGGTCAGTGATTCCTAGGGATGTATTTTTTTGCAGTGCAGAAGTTGATTAACAAAAAAAGAACCTCTAAATTAAAAGTATCTGGAATTAAGATTTCCCAGAAGCATCACACTCCTGCGGTTTGAAAATTCAGTTAAATTCCAAAGATCATTTAATGAATGAAGAAGAATCAATGATTTTACATACTAAAATGTGCATTTAAGCTTTTGGCTCTGTCTCTATCGGTGTGAATTGTTGTGAATAACTGGTTTGTGTGTGGGACCGTTCCAGCCAGGATTGGAGATGGATTGTACGACTCCTATATGAGGATAGATGAGTGTAGATACCCAGAGCCTACAAATGAAGAACGGAGCCCTTCGGGAGTTCCTTCCCTTTCAAGACCTCATGTGAGTATTTTAAAGTCATCTGTGTCTTCACGTTGTGCTGTGTGGGAGTGAGAACTGTGCGGGGGTCTGATACCTCCCTACAGAGAATAGATTTTAAAAGTGGGATTTTGCAGCTTTGTAGAGGCTTCTTAACATTATTGGGTTTTTTAGCATGAAAATGATGTGCTGTGTTCAGTGCAGAACTTGCTGGCAGCCTCAGGAATCCCATCTTACTGCCCTCAGCTCGTGTTTTAATAAAAAAAAGTTACTTTACAAGGGGTTGAAGTGGTATGCCATGTCACCTTGTACTCTGATAAGTCAATCCACACATGCTTTGCTCTGCCTCCTCCTGCACATTTCCATTTTAGTTTCCCTCATGAAAATTCTGACGGGTGAGTGTGTAGGAGCAGCAGAAGGAGCAGCGTGAGTCTGTGTGGCTGCCAAACACCTCACAAAAGTATCTTTCTGCTCTGAAAACTTGGGCATTACCTGTCACTTCTTTTGCTACCAAAATAGTCCTTATGAACTGAAGGTGTTGCTGGGCTCTTTAATCAGGGCTCTGTTCCCTCAGCAGATGTGGAGCTGGGAGATTTTTTTTCCCTTTAATTGGCTCAGTAGTGCTCGTGTTCAGCTGTACTTTTGTACACTGATCTGTCCTTTAGATGGGTTTTAAATGTGTTCTGGCTCGTGTTGAGTTCTGGCAGAAGGGAAGGAGCTTAAGCTTAAAAAAAACCTCTCACTTTCTAAAAAGTGAAAATAGACATTGCCCTGAGTAAGATGCATTTGAAAACCATCACCTTGTGGGATTTTGTTGTAACAAATTCAGTCTGTGCAAACTCAGGGGCGTGAATCTGGGGTTTTTTCCCCTTTTTGGAAATGTTGAGGGGGAGCAGAAAGAATTTGGAGTTCTGTTGAGCAGTAGGGTTTGAAGAGTAGTGGGTTGGGGTTTTTTGTGTGCAGGGACATGGAAACATTTCAGCTGCAGTGTTTCAAGCTGTAGTGTGACTTCATTTGTTCAAAACTGAATACAAGTCAGTAGAGTGGAACTATCCAGTGAAATGCAAATATAAACCCATCAATATTTTGTTTGATTTGTCTTCATCTGTGTTTTTTTCCTTGAAGCTTGTTAACTTCTTAGGCTAAACTTAAGGATTTACAGCATGCCCAGTTTGCATGGTGATGTATCAATAAAATCCAACCTCAGTGGTATCAGGCAAGCAGGAGCTGAGGCTGAAAATGGTGGTGCTGAGTTTTAATGGGAAAATACCTGGAGTTTTAGTTTTCTTGCAAGGTGTTTTATTATTATGTAATGTTACATGAGAATTGAGGAATCTTGGTGGCTGCAGCTGCCCATTCCTTCATCTGAGCCTGCAAGAGAACACAAAGTCTCTCTGCTTTGAGAGTACATGGGCTGGATTCAGTCTGTGTAATTCAGTGTTCAGAGCATCTCTGCAAACCAGCTTGTGTAGGAATTGCAGTAACTGCTTCCTTGTCAGTGAAAATGAAATTTTGTCAGGGAGAGTTTTCAACAGGCTGCCAATGGTGTCGTCAGCCTCATTTCTTGCCTGCACTTCAGCAATTAAACAAAAAACTTGTGGAGGCTGGGATTTGTAAAATAAAGCTGTTGAAAGAAAGCTGGTGTTACCCAGGAGTCATCTGAGTGCAGCTCTTCTGAGTTCAAGGGAAGATGGAGCTATATTTGTGTCTCACCATCATGTGGCAACTGATTTTGGGAGTCCTCTAAGAATGAAAATTGAGACCTTACTACCGTTGAGTCAGGTTTGAAATCCAAAGCCATAATTCCTTCATTAAGAAATCGTTCCAGGATAAATGGAATCATGAATTGCTGGTTTATTTAGGGATTCAAAGGTACAAAATGTTTGCTATGAACAGCAGCACAAGCAGAGCTGCTACTGTTCTTGGGTAGAGAATATTTAAACAAGTGTGACCCTACTTCTGTGTTTATATCTTCTGTTTATTTGTAAACTTTCTGTTTGGGTCTGCTGGACTGAGGAGTCTTTGAGCCAGCTCTGAAAAAATGTCATTCTTATCTCGGGGGTTCAGCCAGCTCCAAGAAAAAGGCGTTTATTCCGAGTTACAGGGCTGGGCTCTGTTGTTTTTATTGCAGACTCTGGCTAGGCGTGTCCCTCCCAGTACACTGCATTTTGGGGTTGATAGGAGGAGTGGAGCTTGGTAGGATCTCTCCACGTTGATAAGAGCTGACTTCTGCAGGGAAATGCCCATTTTTTGGGGCTTGTGAGCAAAAACTAACATTGCAAGGCAGCACCAACAAACGGAGTCTTTTATGAGCTGTGTGTGGTTGGCTTTGGGGAGAACATTCACTTCCCTTATTTGCTGACCCTGCTGAGATGTTGGACTGGATGTAACTAAAAAGGAATTTGGTTTTATTGCCGTGGGGCTGCAGGTTTATTTATATTTTTTTGTTTGATTCCTGTGTAGTTATTTTGGTTTTCAGGGATTTGGTTTGGCATGTGTCTGAGATCTTTATTTTTAGATTAAAGGACAAAATGGAAAACAGATGTTGCTGCTTCAGTCAGGGCTTCTTCAGTTCTGCCTGGGATGGGACAACACCTCTGTGCTGCCTCTCAGCAAGGAGTGCCAGCAAGCAGGAAAAGGAAAAACTGCAGTGCTAGTGGGGAACTGACCTCCGGGGTGCTCAGTATTTACTAACTAGTAAAATTGACAAGCCTGGAAAATTTCACAGTGTTTTTCTCACCTTGTATGGGTTTGTTTCAGATGTAAATATTTTAGCACATGGTGGTAAGAGGGAGTGCTTGCAGACTGCTCTCAGCTGAGTTGGAGTGGGAGTTGTTCCTGGTTATTCAAGTCTGTGTTAAGAGAGTTGTGCAGCTCTGTCTTTCCTCTGTGACAGTGCCAGAACCCAAGAGAATGGCTGGAGCTGTGTCAGGAAGGTTTAGGTTGGATAAAAGTTCTTTCCCCAGAGGGTGGTGGGGCACAAAACAGGCTGCCCAGGGCATGGGCACGGCCCCAAGGCTGCCAGAGCTCCAGAACAACGCTCTCAGGGACTGGGAGGGATTTTGGGGTGTCCTGTGCAGGGCCAGGAGTTGGACTTGATGATTTTTGTAAGTGCCTTCCAGCTCAGGTTATTCTATAATTCCACCATGATTTCAAAGAGAGGTGTGGATATGATGATGTTTTCCCCTTGGAATTAAAACCCCACCGTTAATTTTTTCTAAAGGATGGTTTACCTTGCCCTGTCCTCCTCCTGTTCCTCGTGCAGCTGCCTCACACCAGCCATATGTCACCTGCTGCTGTTGCTTTGTGTTCCTTTGGCAGCCTGGCTGTGCAATCTTCCTGCCACTTCTCTGCACATCCACGTTCCATTCCGTGCTCCAGACAGGTGCAAGTCGCATCTGTTGGTGGTTGTGCTGCTGCACCCACGTTTGAAGCTAAACATAGCTGTTCCCTGGCCCTTCACAGACTGGAGATAGGTATTTTGTGGTTGTTTGAGTCTTTGGCTGTCTAGGGTTTCCCTTTCTAGATTTAAAAGCACATGTGCTGTTTCAGGGAGTCGCTTTCTCTTTGTGTACCCTTCTATAACTATGCTTGTAACTTAATTTAGCCCAGCATTTTATATTTGTTCCTAATAAATGCCAGACTCATCCGTGTTACCGATTTTCTGTTGGTAGTGATTTTATTTTTAATCTGTGCTTTAAAAGATAAACTAAACTTCTTTTTCCCCTGTAGGTTTCTATCAACAAACTTATAATGAAGGATCACCCTCTGGCTGCAAATCAGGTCAAAGTGGAGCAGTTATTTGAGGACTCTGGCAATAGAAGGAGCAGCACTCTTCAGTCTGCAGGCCTTACTCCAGAAAGATCTCTCCCTTCTCTGCCAAAAGAGAAAACCCTAGAGAGCTTGGGTGCTAGAGGCAATGGAAGCTCCTTGAAATCACATAAAGCTGTCTCCCAAGCTCCAGAGGAAGCTGTCAAACAGTTCAAACATCTGCTATCAGCTTATGAGCAGCAGGAGATCTTCAGTTTCTCTGAGATTTACTTTGTGGGGCCGTCTGCCAAAAAGAGGCAGGGGGTGATCGGCGGCCCCAACAACGGCGGCTACGACGACGACCAAGGCAGCTACATCCACGTGCCCCACGACCACCTGGCTTACAGGTATGAGGTGCTCAAAATCATTGGCAAGGGCAGTTTTGGACAAGTTGCTAAAGTCTATGATCACAAACTCCACCAACACCTGGCCTTAAAGATGGTTCGCAATGAGAAGAGGTTCCATCGCCAAGCTGCCGAGGAGATCAGGATCCTGGAGCACCTGAAGAAGCAGGATAAAACAGGCAGCATGAATGTGATCCACATGCTGGAAAGCTTCACCTTTCGAAACCACATCTGCATGACCTTTGAACTCTTGAGTATGAACCTGTATGAGCTGATTAAAAGGAATAAGTTTCAGGGGTTCAGCCTCCAGCTGGTTCGGAAGTTCGCTCACTCCATCCTGCAGTGTTTGGATGCCCTTTATAGAAACAAAATCATCCACTGTGACTTGAAGCCAGAAAATATCCTCCTAAAACAGCAAGGGAGGAGTGGAATCAAGGTCATAGATTTTGGGTCCAGCTGTTTTGAGCACCAAAGAGTCTACACCTACATCCAGTCCCGGTTTTATCGGGCGCCAGAGGTGATCCTGGGGAGCCGCTATGGGATGCCCATAGACATGTGGAGTTTTGGCTGTATTCTGGTGGAGCTTTTGACTGGCTACCCTCTTTTCCCTGGAGAGGACGAGGCAGACCAGCTGGCCTGTATCATGGAACTTCTTGGAATGCCACCTCAGAAGCTTTTGGATCAATCCAAGCGAGCCAAGAACTTCATCAACTCCAAGGGTCACCCCCGTTACTGCACGGTGCTGACGCAGCCGGACGGGAAGGTGACCCTGAGCGGGAGCCGCTCGCGTCGGGGCAAGGTCCGGGGTGCCCCAGGGAACAAGGACTGGGTGACAGCTCTGAAGGGCTGTGATGACCCCTTGTTCACTGGTTTCCTGAAGGACTGCCTCAGCTGGGATCCTTCCACACGCATGATTCCCAGCCAGGCCCTGCGGCACCCCTGGATCTGCAAACGGGTGCCCAAAGCCGCCGGCTTGGAGAAAAGCTCCAGCAGGAGGATTTCCAGCTATTCAGGTTCCTTCCAAGGCATTGCTAACAAGTTGCCTCCTGTGGCTTCAGTCTCCAGCAAGCTGAGGGCCAGTCTGACCACTGAGCCCAGTGGCAGCATCCCTCTGTGTACTGTGCTCCCCAAACTGGTCAGCTAGTGGGGAGTGGTGGGTTCCCAGGATACAGCCCGTGTGTGTTAACTGTCTGTTCATGCCGTGGGAGGAAATTAAATGAGGAGGTTTTAATGGATTTACTTTTTGTTAGGGGCTCAGTCTGGAATATTGGAAGATCAGTCAGAAATGTGCACGTTAAAGGGCTGATTTTATCCAGTTGTTTCACTCACACCTGGTGCATACCCCACTGCTGAGGGTTCAGCTCAGCTGGGGAGTACAGAGACAGTTTGGCTGATGTGCTGTTTAAAAATGCTGGTTTAGAAATCAAACCATTTATCATGGTTCAACAGGTTCTTTTGCTTAAGGCAGGAAAGGAACTTGATTTAAACTCCATATTTTCAGTTCTCTCCAACTGAACTCTTTCTGTTCCAGGGGAAAGTTTTTAAATCTCTTGTCAAAAGCACAAATGCATTAATGTAATTCATTAGGAACTTACTTGCAAATTGCTTAAGTTTGAAGAATTTTATTTCTCTGCATTGCTTTTCCCTTATCTATTCTGGGATTTTAAAAACTGTGGTGGGATGTAGACGCCAAGGGAATTTGTTATTGGAAAAGAAACTACTCAGATGATAAAATTTCAAAGCAGCCATGAAGAAATGAAATGCCATGAAACACAGGATATATCTAAATAAAACTACTAATTTCTGTAACACTTGCAATTTCCCCCTAAAAATCTATGGAAAGCTTGTAGGGGAATTTGGGATCAGGCCTGGTCCATCACAAGTGTGGGCCAGTGTGTTCAGGTAATGATTGAATTCTCTGTTTCTTTGGAGCTCAGATTTCCATCATCAGTTCTGCCAGGTGTGTGTCTTTGTTTTTCCTGTGTTTCTAAAAGAAAAATGTTGAACTTCAGGAGCTGGTTTATATCCATGTTTGAGATTCTGGTAATTGCAAAAAATTATCTCTTTGTGTAGAGTGAATTCCATTGAATTACATGAAGCTCTTTTAATAAAAATGCAAACATGCCACCCCTGTCAGACAAGTAGAACTTTTTCAGGCCCAGGGCTGTGACTGGAAAATGAGGGAGGGGGGGAACACACATTAATGATTGGGAGTGTGCTCTGAAATCTCAACAAAATCTCTGGAAACATAACCAGGAAAAACTGATAAGGTGCAAGAACTGGCTGATCCAAATGGAAATATTTTATGGGAAGAGCTGCTTTGTTTCTAATTGCCTTCCTTCAGGCCTTTGGGTGCTGACATTTTCTCATTCTTGAACTCCATGAGCTTGTATTTCCTCTTCCTTTATCTTCCCAGAACATGCCAGGGTGGTGTGACCTGTCACAACCACAGCACAGCTTGTTGGGGTTGTTCCTTCTTGCAGCCTCGTGGCCCGAGTCCATCTCCAGAACCATCTGATCCCTTGCCAGGTGCCTGAACAGGACTTTAAATGCAATTTAGAGCTTTTATGAACAGAAGGTTTTAAATGTAATGACTTTCTCTGCAGCAGGTTTTGAATGCTAAAGGAAGGAGCCTCTCAGGATGCAAACAAAGGAGTCACCAGGGTTAAAGATAAGATAAAGATAAATGTTCAGTAGGAGACCCTTCCCCTGAGGAGATGGGGCTGCTCTGGCCCCGCTGGGTCATTACAGCACTGGGTGGAGGCCTGCAGAAAACCTCAGAGACTCAGCCAAAGCTCCAAAGGACTTCAAACTGAGGTTCCCAGGAGCTGAAATGGAGGTTCTCATGTGTGGAGCTTTTCTGAGTTGTTTTGTTGAGCAAGTGTCAATTCAGTGAGCTTAGCAATGACATTAAAATAACAGTCTGGCCCTTATCCGTGCAGCAGGCAGCGGGGATGGGCTGGCCTGGGTCACTCACAGCCACACATGGCTGGTATTTTTTATTTTACTAGGCTGAGTGGAGTTTTATTTGAATGAAGAACCAGGGAAGTGGATTCTGGAGGGAAGTGGCAGAAGATGCCATTGATTTTGGTAGAATCTCTAAGAGATCTGGCACATTTTCAGAAGCCAGAAATTTTCTTCTTCCTTTTCTGCCCTTTACATTTCTTTTTAACAAAACACATCAGGTGAGAGAGGAGGAGGGAACCTTTCAGGAGCAATAGCTTGGGAGGAAAGGTGCATGGAAAAGGATTTTATAGAGAAGATAAGGTGGTGGTAGTGTCCTGGGAGCTGCACAAACAGGGCTCAGGAACACACAGCAGGGTCCTGGTTCAGAACCATTCTGTCTATAAAAAGTGTAGAATAATATTGAGAATTCTGTGACTTGTTGGGAAAAGTGACTGTGAGGGAAATCCTCCTGTGGCAGCCCCTGGTGCACACTGAGTAATTTTGCTTAAGGCTGGGGCTGTGAAGCTGCAGATGAAGCAGTTAACTGGCAAAACTGTGGCTTTTCATCTAGAAAATGTGTTCAGCCTGCCCTGACTGCACTAGCTGTTTGTTTAAGACTTGCTCTTCCTTTCTTGGTACTGCCATATTTGAAAATCAAATATGTAGTTAAGTGAATTGCTAATTTGGGTGAGAAGGAAAAGCAGCCTCAGCAGATATTTACTGGGCTGGAAACTTCTTCCTAACCCAGGAAACACAGCTGAGAATACTGGGGTCTTGTTTTCAATCACTAATCCCCAATTTCTTCATAAACCATTTGCTTTTGGTGAATAGTTTGAGGCAGAATTCCCAAACTGGGAGAGCCCTCCAGGTGAGCCAATAAATATCCTGTGAGGAATCATCCCTGCCCAGCCTGGAGTGGTTGAGTTCCCTGTGAAAGGGAGCAGGAGTTGTCCCAGCCCCACGTGGGGGACCCTGGGCTGTGTCACTGTCATTTATCAGGGCTGGGCACGGTCTCGGTGCCTGTGCTCACCAGATAGGGCCAAACCTCAAAGTCACACTTGTTTTTGGGAAAGCCGAACCCTGGTGAGCTCTGAAATCACCAGAAACCATCACATCATGAGCTGTGCTACTGCTGAGAATGTTGGAAGCAGCCTAAAATTAACAATGTCTGAATGGATAAAGAGCAGTTTTTATTTTTGAGGGAGCTGTGCTTTGTTGGGCTGCCAGCGCTGGCACCTCAGTGGTGTTCTCCTCAGAAGTTAGCACAGAACACATGCAAATCACTCGTGTTTACAGCAAATCAGGCACTGCATTCCTAAAAGTCACCCAAACCTGTTTTAAAATGCTCCTTAGAGTGTTTTTCTGCCCTGTGAGAGGTGCAAATAACAACTGCTCTTTGGCTGCAGTTCCAGCTCTTTGGCTCAGCAATATTTTATACAAATCAATGACAATGCATGAGCAGCACATCTGAAAGAACCAAACCTAAATCTAGAGAGTTTCTGGGTACCACTGACTCTCCTCACTGGTGTTTTTTATCCTCCCAGCCTGCTGGGATGGCAATCCTGGTTGACCAGTGACCCAAGAATTCCCAGCAGATTAATGGGACAGATTTAATACAACTTTTGTGGAAGAGTGAGTGATTGCTTACAATCTTTTTTACCTCTTGCAGTTGAAAACTTTTTAAGCAGTTGCAGAACTTCTTTGCAGTGATGATCATCTTCAGAACTACCTCTCAAACAGACACAGGGTTCTTTTGAAAGGGCTGCTCACTGCAGGTCTCCTGGGTTTTTTACTTGTTTAATACCAAAAGCTGTTCTGGCTGTGAAACGTATATATGATGATCTCAGCAATGTCTTGCTAATCCCAGGCACACAAGCAAAAGGCTGATGCTGCACCCAGAGATCTCTGCTGAAATGATACAAATCCCCTGCCTGCCAAAGTTTAATTCCGTTGTGGAAGTGGAGAGCCAAAATAATATGGAAAGATCTGTGGGACTTGTGTGCAGCACCAGCTGAGACTGAAAACAAACTGTGCTCAGAGAGTTTAAAGAAAAGCCTTGGGGTTTCTGCATGTGCTGGGTGCTCAGAGCTGTGGGTACCTGGCAGCTTTGGTGTTGGGCACTGTGATTTTATATTTGGTGCTTCACAGGATCCTGGAATCGTGAGGCTGGAAAATCCCTCCAGGATCATCAATTCCAACCTGTGCCTGATCCCCACCTCGTCACCCAGACCAGTGTCCAGCCACTGGACACCTCCAGGGATGGGCACTGCAAACCCCCCTGGGCAGCCCCTTCCAGCCCTTTCCATGAGGAAATTCCTGCTGATGTCCAACCTGAGCCTCCCCAGCCCAGCCTGAGGCTGTTCCCTGGGAGAAGATGCCCTGGCTGTCCTCTCCTGTCAGGGAGTTGTGCAGAGCCTGAAGATCACAGGCACCACTTGATTTTTATTTTTTTATTAATTTAAGGGCAGTTTGTGAAAATAAATACACCTCCTACATCTCATTAGAGAGCTCTCATGTTCCAAAACACCACCAACGCCTCCAGCTCCGTCACTCCCTCTGTACCAGGAGAAATCTGTGGCTCCAGAACATTTTCCTGTATTTTTTTATTCCAGATCAGAGGGGCTGGCAGGGTTGGGCAGCCTGTGCTGTCCTGTGCCTCCCCACCCACAGCACTCAGGGTTTTACCAGCCTCCCTCTGCCTCCCTGCAGCCACGTTCCTGTTCAGGGGCTCTTCCACATTGCAATGTTCCAGCTAAATGGCAGCAGTGCTCAGAATCTGCAGCTTTTTATTAGAAATATTGTGATGAGGTGTGATAGGGTGGAGAATGTGGAAAACATTGGAGGTGCATGTGGATATAACTGTGGAGGAACATTCTGGAAATCAGTCAGTCTCAAACTATGTATCTAAATGTAACGAGCAGATTTCTTGAAGTTGTACTTCGGGTCATTTTTAAAAAGAAAATAAATGCATCATTTTCTTTAGCAATCGAGTGTGCAAATTCCTTCAAGTCCTCGATTAAAATGAAAAAGTAAATAATTCTTTCCAGCTGGTGGAACTTACCTTGTGCTGGCAGACACCAGCTCCTGTGGCATCTGCCCAGGGAGGAGAGAAAATTGTCACTGTGTGAGTGGGAGGTTTCTGTGTCTGTGCTAAACGTGATGAAGCTCTGGTCTGACAAATGTTCCCCTCGTTAACAGTGCTGTAATTAGAACTCACTAGAGTTTTGCCATGACATTCTTCAGTTGTCACTTTCTTATTCAGCCCACTAGAGAGCTTTTTAAAGCCCAGAATCCTGCTTATCCCCAGGCTGAAAGGAGAAATCCAGTAACAGCCACT
Source organism: Leucosticte australis (assembly GCA_025504685.1). Classification (NCBI taxonomy): domain Eukaryota; kingdom Metazoa; phylum Chordata; class Aves; order Passeriformes; family Fringillidae; genus Leucosticte; species Leucosticte australis. The sequence continues at coordinate 557,533 of JANIJU010000005.1, forward strand.
TAGGGAAGATTTGCTTTTATTAGAAACCTATAAATGGGTAACTTACTGTACACAAGTGGATATTGGGATGGTTTGAAGATGAAATCATGCTCCAATAAAAGGTCTCCAGCTACAACCTGGGTGATTAAACCATGTGTGTGAGACACACAGAGAGTGCAGACAACACAGTGAATTTTTACCTCATTTCAATGTCAGTGAACAGCAAATACCTGATTATTTAAAAGTTTGCCAGCTAAAAACAGTAAAAAAAATTAAATATACGTAGAGATTTAGATGTCTTTGTGGTATATGTATGTAAATGTGTAGCTTTGTGTTCAGCCTGCCTGAGGCCACAGGACACTCTCTGAGTGACATTTTCTCAAGCACAGCACCTCAGATTAAAAAAATAAGCTTATCTGCCCTGCTGTAATGCTTGTTGATGCAACTTGATAAGGGATTGTCTCCCAAATTCTGCTGAGCTGCACTGGGAGCTGTGAGGGGAAATAATGTTTGGTGCCAGTGGAGGGCTGGGGAACCCAACACCAGAGCTGAGCCTGTGTCTGTCTGCCTGGCAAAATCCTGCTGAGGGATGTTGGTGAAAACCTGAATCTGCACCAAGATTCACAGAATTCACAGAATTCACAGAATGAAAAGGTTGGAAAGACCTCCAAGATCATCGAGTCCAACCCAGCCCCAACCCCTCAGCCAAACCCTGGCACCCAGTGCCACATCCAGGCTTTGTTAAACACCCCCAGGGATGGGGACTCCACCACCTCCCGGGCAGAACATTCCAGAACTTAATCACTCTTTCAATAAAAAACTTTTCCCTGCTATCCAGCCTGTATTTCCCTTGGTGCAGCTGGAGGCTGTGAGCTCTGGGTCTGTCAGTCCCTGCAGACAGAGCCCAGCCCCAGCTGAGCACAGGCACCTTTCAGGAGCTGGGAGAGTGATGGGGACAGCCCTGAGTCTCCTTTTCTCCAGGCTGAGCACCCCCAGCTCCCTCAGGGGTTCCTCTCAGGGTTTGTGCTCCCAGCCCCTCATGATGGGGAGCAGAAGCCTGGAGTTTGTCACTCTTGTGGTGTATCCCAATTATTGTTAATTATTGCAGGGACAGGACAGGAGGGAAGAGTTTCAAACTGGAAGGGAGAAGAGTTAGATTGGATATCAGGGAAGAATTCTCCAGTGAGGGTGGGCAGGCCCTGGCACAGCTGGGGCTGCCCCTGGATCCCTGGCAGTGCCCAAGGCCAGGCTGGTGGGGCTTGGAGCCACCTGGGACAGTGGGAGGTGTCCCTGCCATGGCTGTGTGAACCAAAGAGGAGAATGTTGCCCTAATTATGTTTTCTTTAAGCCTCAGCGAGCAGGCTCAGAGTGCTGGTGTTGGGATGATTACAGAAATCTGATGTTTTTTGTAAGCTCAGTGGCACGGGAGAGGGAGTGGTGGCAGTTTGGGATTTGTTTTCTTTCCTCTTGTCAAATTACCCTCATGAGCTTTGCCAACGCTTTTTGGGACAGCCACGTGCACAGATCCTCAGCAGCACTTTTCCCTCTGGAGACTGCTCTCTTCCCTTGGATTTTGGGTGTAAACCCAGGAATAAACTCATATTCCTGACCGGGAATTTTCCTGTGGTGCCACCTCTCTCTCTGCAGAGCTCACAGGGGAATGATAAATGGGATTTCCTGGGTGCAAGATGCTGACAGAGCCATCTGGGCAAAGCTGAACTTATAAGGAGCGGCAGGAGAGTCTGGGATTGCTGGCACCGGCAGCTTTCCCCCTCTGGCAGACAGGGGGATTGAAAGAATTGCTCCTTAAGTGTGCTCCGGCTCGTTCCCTTTGTCTGCGGGCATGGAATAGCTGCCCGAATTAAGCCTGGCCATTCTTAAGCGCTGAGAGGAGCTCTCTAAAGCCGAGGGAGAGGCAGCCCCAGCCCTGGCAGAGGAGCAGAGCCATGTAAGGGTTTGCATTCCTCCCGCCGGCTCGGAAGCTCTGGAATTCCGCTCCACAAGCGCAGCAGCATCCCCGGGATTGACGGGCTGGGCTGCTGGGCTGGAGCTGGGACCGGGATTACAGTAATTAAGTGTAATTAAGCATAGCCGAGAAGGGGTTGAGAGCAATAACTGGGCTCTGGGAGTTGGAAGTATGGAGTGGTGACACAATCCGGGCTGGATTTAATAGGTAGTAAATAAATAAAATAAAGAAATCATTAATTAATTTAAAAAATTAAATGTAATTTTTTTAATTTAATTTTTTTAATTTTTCGATATTTTATTTAAAAATAATATATTTACTGTTACGGTTTGAGTTTGGCGCAATGTTAGTGTTTTACATGAAAATATTTTTGTGTGTGTGTGTCTGTTGTGAGATGTGATTAGAAATAGAGTAAAGCAGGTTTTAGTTTAGGAATAAAGGGGAAAAATTTTATTAAGTTACAGCTATTAAAGAAAAATATACAGAATTCTGGATGAAAATTTTTTAAAAACATTTTTTCCTACTAAATTTTGAATGTATTTATTTTTTAGATTACTTACTTTTAGTCTAGTACTACTTTTTAGATTATTAATTTTTAGTTTATTGAGGAGAGAGGAGTTTTTTTTGCACCACAGGTTTTTTTAGGAAACACAGTTGAAACTTCTTGTGTTTTTATGTTACACGTGGCACTGCTTGGAGATTATTTTGTTATTGTGACTTTTTTTTTATGTTTAGTGTTTTTACTGCTGTGCATGGACTAGAGTTCATGTTCACAGCTTTTAACCCCCTGAGCTCTCAGAGGGGAATCCATGTCCTCAGTGGCCAAACTAGGTGCCAATATTCAAATCTGAGCACCGATTAGTTTGACCACAACATCCCAAAAAACTCACTTCCTCTCAAACCATGACACTTACAAATATTTTTATAACTATATTTTAAAATATATATATGTATTTAATATAAATATATTTATAAATATATTTTTATTTTATTTTATCATTTCCATTTTAATTGTGGCAACAGCTCACCTGCAGCGTGTTGGGTGGGGGGGATGTGAGCAAGGGGCTCTCCAGATGAGAGCTGAAACAGCCAGCTCTTGCCCTGGGTGGTGTTTTGGCCGTGGGGCAGCTGCTGAGGACATGGAAATGCAAGAGCTCATAACCAGGAGGCTGCTGGCAGAGGGGAGTTCAGCTGCCGTGGCCTTCAGGGGCTCTGTGGTGGGCACCAGGTGAGGATCATCTTGTAGGGCAGGGAAAAGAGTTGGGAAAATGATTTCCACCCTGCCACACTCAGCGAGAGCCTTGGAGCTCCGAGTGGGTGGAAAATGAGGAGAAGACAAAAGAGGGATTGAATTTAACCCTGTGCCAGGTCTGATCAAGAATGCCCGAGGTCCTTGGCCGTGTCCTGCCCTGCCCAGGGCTCTGTCACCTCCCTGTGACCCCGTCCTGTGCCCTGCCACTGCCACAGCCCCCTGTGACAGCAGCAGCAGCCCCAGGAGCTGCCAGGCTCTCCAGCAGGTGCTAATGATGGATGGCACAAATGGAATTCTGTGTGAGGTGTGAGCAGCCAGCTGTAAATCATCAAACAGGAAAGGTCGTGCGAGTAATTTACACCGGAGCTGCTCTGCTCCCAGCAGACAGCACGGACCAATTCAGGCAGGCAAGGAGAGAGGGATGGGTTTTTTTTGTCTGAGGCTGACTCTCTGAGACAGGAGCTGCAGATCCCCCTTGGATCCCCTGCCCAATTCCCTTCCCTGCTGTTTTCCTGCGGGGAGCTCAGCCCCTGGCATGGTTTGGGCTGGATGCTGTCAAGTCCTGTCTGAGGCTGGAGCTGGGCAGCTCCTGCAGCTCCTCAGACTTCTGTAGGAGCCGGGAGAAATGTGCTGCCCACCTTTTTATGCTCTGTTTCTTCTTTGGATGAGATAAAAGTGGAAACAATGAGGGTGGTTTGAGATGATTTTCCTCCTTGCTGGACGTGCCCCACAGCACCTCACAACCTCCCCCCAGGACCCTGGGAGGGGGGAGCTGTGTTCTCCAGCACTTCTCAGCCATTTGCAGCCTGGTGATCTCCAAAAATGCCCATTTATCGTGGGGCACAGGGGGCAGGAGCTGGACAGGCTGGCAGTGCCAGCTGACTGCTGGGGGAGCTGTGTGTGTTCAGAGGGGGCGAGGAGAGGGAAGCTGCTGGTTATTTTGGGAGGTGCAAGAGGGGAGCAAACAGCCCAGCTTTCATTTTCCAGCCAGCTGGTGCTGATTCAGGAGGGTTTAGCAGTGCCAGCTGCGTGGAGCTGAGCTGACAAGGCCTCGGTGACACAGCCTGGCCACAGCGTGTCACCTCCCTGGCCATTTCATTCCTCATCAGGGGACACTGGCTGTGCTTCCAGGAGAAAAAGGTGACAGGAGAGGTAAGAAAAGGCAGACTGGAGAGTCTTTCTTCTTCTTTTCCCTGTCTAATGATCACATGCTTTGCTAGAACTATTTCCAGGCCCCTCTTCAGCACTGGCAGGACTGAGCAAGCTCTTTGACACATCCCCATGTGATGGGAAATGCACCGGAGTGACACAAACCTTTCTAAATATTCTTTGGTGATTTTTCCCCCCTATTAAACTAAACCCAGAGCTTCATGCATCACCTACACTGCTGTGTCTGGAGAACTTGGCCTTCATGAGCTGCTTTCTCAGGTTCAGGTCTCATTCCATGGCCCTTTCTGGCAGAGTTACAGAAAGATCTTTCACCTTCCCACAGGGCCACCACAAATGCAGCTTTTGGTGGGTCTGGTTTCACTCCTTCCCCTCTCTCCACCCTCCCTGATGCCGTTTGCAGAGCTCTTCCCACATGGCACTGCCAGGGGATTGAGTGCCACCAGCAGCAGGGCTGGCAGGTGTGGGAGGTGGGAGCTTTGTCCCTGCTCTGTCCCAGCCAGGGGGTGACCTTGTGCTTTGCTTGCAGGAAGGATATTTTATACACAACTCATTTGGGCACTTCAGTCAGGCCATCTTCCCTGTTTTCTGTCTGCTGACCTTGGAGCTTGCTCTGCCCTCCTGGATCCTGCCCCTGCAGGGGTCTGTGGGCACAATCCTGGCTCCTGAGGGGTCCTTCTGAAGCAGCCCAAATCATTCCTGACTCCCTTTCCCTGTCCCCAAGGTGCAAAAACAGCTGGGAAGGGACTAGAACACAGCAATGTCAGTGATGTCTCCCAAATATTGGGATGCACCTGGTTCCAGGCTGTCCCTGCATCCTGCTGGCTCTGCTTTGTGCTGGATCCAGCATTTCTCCACTCACCCCAGCATCCCAAAGCCTGTGGTGCACAAAGGGCTCTGAGGATGCTGCTGGGAGCCCCAGACCTCCATGGAGCCATCCTTCTGCCACTTGCAGCCTGCGGATGCTCTGGGGAGCTCACATCCCAAGCAAAAACCTCTTTACAACAAATCTCTCCCACCCAAAACAAAACCCAACCAAAAAAAAAAAAAAACCCTGAACAAACACCCAAAAAAGTGATTTCCATCTTGGTACATAAAGGGCAGTGAGGATGCTGCTGGGAGCCCCAGAGCTCCACTGAGCCATCCTGCTGCCACTTGCAGCCTGTGGATGCTCTGGGGAGCTCACATCCCAAGCAAAAACCTCTTCAAAACAAATCTCTCCCACCCAAAATAAAAACCCAACCAAAAAAAAAACCCAAACAAACACCCAAAAAAGTGATTTCCATCTTGGTACATAAAGTGAGGATGCTGCTGGGAGCCCTAGAGCTCCACTGAGCCATCCTGCTGAAACTTGCAGCCCGTGGATGCTCTGAGGAGCTCACATCCCAAGCAAAAACCTCTTCACAACAAATCTCTCCCACAAAAAAAAAAAAAAAAAACCCAAAAAAAAAAACCAAAAAAAAAAAAAAAAAAACCCAAAAAAACCCCAAACAAACAAAACAAAACCCAAAAAAACCCCCAAAAAACCCATAACAAACACCCAAAAAAGTGATTTTCATCTTGGTACATAAAGGGCAGTGAGGATGCTGCAGGGAGCCCCAGAGCTCCACTGAACCATCCTGCTGCCACTTGCAGCCCGTGGATGCTCACATCCCAAGCAAAAACCTCTTCAAAACAAATCTCTCCCACCCAAAAAAAACCACAACCAAACCCCCCCCGAACAAACACCCAGAGAAGAGAGTCCCACCTCAGCCCGTGCCGTTGCTGTGTTTGCAGTTGCTACACACACAGGTTTATTTCTGGCCGCTCCGCATGCCAGCTCGGGGCTGTGCAATGCAATCCCGGCCGCGGGCTGAGCCCCGGGGCGGCTCCGGGCCCGGCGGAGCTCGGCCCGTCCAGCCCGGCCCGGCAGCTGCTCGCCCTGGCCCGGCCACTTTTAGCCTCGCCTCGGTGGCCCGAGGGTTTTTGCAGCCTGCGCAGAAGCCCCGGTACAGCCCCGGTACAGCTCCGGTAAAGTCCCGGTACAGCTCCGGTACAGCCCCGGTACAGCCCCGGTAGAGCCCCGGTAAAGCCCCGGTACAGCTCTGGTACAGCTCTGGTAAAGCCCCGGTACAGCCCTGGTAAAGCCCCGGTACAGCCCCGGTACAGCTCTGGTACAGCCCCAGTACAGCCCCGGTACAGCCCCGGTAAAGCTCTGGTACAGCCCCGGTACAGCTCTGGTACAGCCCCGGTACAGCCCCGGTACAGCCCCGGTACAGCTCTGGTACAGCCCCGGTACAGCCCCGGTACAGCCCCGGTACAGCCCCCGTACAGCTCCAGTAAAGCCGGGCCAGCCCCAGTAAAGCCCCGGTACAGCCCGGCCATCCCTGCTGCTCCTGTGCGGGCGAGAGGGCTGCGCTAGGGTGGGGTCACTGCCACCCCTCGGATTGTCCCCAAATCCCTCATCCTGGGGTATGCTGGTGGCGCAGGGTCACTGCCACCCCTTGATTGTCCCCAAACCCCGACCCAGGGCTGTGCTGCTGGCCTGGGGTCACTGCCACCCCTCGGATTGTCCCCAAATCCCTCATCCTGGGGTATGCTGGTGGCGCAGGGTCACTGCCACCCCTCGGATTGTCCCCAAACCCCAACCCAGGGCTGCACTGCTGGGGTCACTGCCACCCCTCGGATTGTCCCCAGCCCCCTGCCCCAGCATGGCCAGCCCATTGCAGGGGCTGGGCTGAGCTGGGAGGGTCTGTGGCTCCCTGCTGGCCCACGGTGCCCTCCCTCACCCAGGGACATGGGTGACAATCGTGTCCCCCAGCTGCCACAGGTCCTTAGGGGCAGCAGCAGCAGCATGGGCTGCATGGGTCCCTCTGGATTAGGGCCTGCCCAGGAGCTGCTTATGGTAATGGGGCTAATCTCCATAATCTTGTCACACAAATGCCTCCTCTGGTCTGGCAGGGCAGGGGGATTTGGGTTATGTGTGGATGCCAGCAGAGAGGAGGGCTCTGGGAGGTGGCACGGACAGGAGGCACACGCAGGGCTCATGGGGCCGTGCCAGGCTGGTTCAGCTGCTGGGCAGAGCCTCCTCCTGCTCCAGGGTCTTACCTTGTCACCCCTCTGTGGCAGGGGGTGACCTGCCAGCCAGGGACAGCGGTGCTGGCCATAAAACCAGGTCCCTTTGCCCCAGCCTTGGGTTTTTCCTGGTGGGGGATCTGTGGTTTCACCTGTCAGCTGGGCTCCATCCCTTTAAAAGCCAATTATTTCAGGGCCTGTACGTTTCTGTGTTTGTGGGTGATGGTTTTTGTGACTGTGACTTGGGGAAGTACATTTGGCATCATCTGGTGGACAATGAATCAGGATCCAGTTTCCAGATTCAGGTGGAAAAATCCTTGGGAAAAGCAGAGTTTGGGGTCAGTGCTGGGGGATTTTTGTGTTCTCCTGCCTTTTGCTAAACCCTGCCTGGATGGGGGTCACTGATTGAGGTGAACACCCAGGACACACTGGCTTGTCCCTTAGGTCTTGCTGAGTCCCGGGACAGTGTCCCCTGCCCTGTGCCCTGTGCCAGGCACCAGGCTGGAAAGGGGCAGGAAAATCCTCATCCCCAGCGGGCAGACAGCTCTAATCCCGAGCAGTATTTCCTGACATGTCTCGCAATCATGGGCTCTGTGTGTCAGCTCGGGAATGCCCAGCGGGAAGGGTCCGGGGAGCCGCTCCGTTCGGGAATGCCAGCAACGCCGGGTGCTAATCCCCGACGGGAATCCCGGCCCTGGAGCTGCTGCCTCTTCCCACCGTGTGCCAAGGGGCATCGCTCCATCTCCTGCTGCCGCAGATTGGTGCTGCCCGGGGTTAATATCCCTGGCAAGGGGCTGGTGCTGCCAGCCGGACCCATCCCGTGCCCCGGTGGGAGAGACGGAGTCCGTAAAAACGAGATTTCTCAGGCTCCTCCTGGGTGGAGCAACGTGAGAAAGTTTGTGGTTGCATTTTTGGGAAATAAACGCGAGTTCGAATAGCTCCTTTCATCCTGAAGGATCCCACAGTGCTTTATAAATAGATTTGCAAGCCATGCACAAGGATCACTTCCAGGCACTGGGATGCAGCCGCTTCCTGGGAGAGGGAGCAGCTGCCGGGAGCTGAGCTGGAGCTCCGGGAAGGCTGGAAAAAAACCTCGGTACAGCTTCCAGTGCTACCTCCTGTGCTTATTTCAACCCTTCCGTTGCCTTACAAATGGCATTGATAGTTGTAATGGTGATTAACAGCATCTTTTCAACTCTATCACCCCTCTCCTAAAAAGATCATTCAAAGGAATTATCATTTTTTAGGTGGGATAGCTTTTCACCAGCCTCCTGCTCCCACAAATCCACCCAGGGAGAAGAACAGCATGCACAGAGCCTTAATGATCATCACCCTCATCTTCGTGGTGTATTTTTTCCTGGTAACTCTGCTAAAATCAAATAACAGTCGGGTTTATTGCTTGCCATGGAGAGCACGTCCATGGATCAGCCACTGCTGTCACGTCAAGGCTGAGCCTGCTGCCAGCCAGCGATTGCTCCTGAGTGGAAATGGGAGTGCAAGGAGGGAAAAATCAGTCTCCATTCTCATCTGGATGATTTTTCTCCTGGCTGAGAATTGGAGGTCACTGCTGCTGGGTTTGGTGTTCATAGAGGGGTTTTTGAGTTGGTTTGTTCAAGGTTTTTTTGTTGTTTTGTTTTTGGTTTTTTGTTGGTTTGTTGTTTTGGTTTTGCTTTTGATTTTTGTTTGTTTGTTTTTTGATAAAAAGGGAGCAAAATCTGGTGGGTTTTTCCCATGCTGGACCCCACATGGTGGCTCTTCCTCTGCTGTGTAGAGCTGTGGGGTGTGTGGGAAGAGCAGTGGGTGGATGTGGGCCCCCACACCCTCTGGGGGAGGAACCTTCTGATATCCAGAAGGTCCAGAAGGTTCAGAAGGTCCAGAAGGTTCAGCCTAACCCTCCTCTGACCCCATTCCCTCGGCAATGCCTGCTGTGGGGAGAACCAGGATGGCTCCCTTTGAGCCAGGGGAGAGGTGGCACCTCAGGGTCCTGCAGTGTCACCCTGCAGTGCCACCCTGCTCTTCTAAGTTCTTCTAAACCTTCTGATGTTTGCATTTTTTAATGTAAATAATTATTGTTTTTACATTCCTCTCTAAAGGAGGAGAAATTTAAAGGGCTGTTGGTTTGCCCAGTGTCATTGGAGAAGCAGCACTTTCATCCTCCAACCCACATTCACTTTTGAATGTCTATAAATATTAGAATCAGAAAATAAACTTCCTTTCTTCTTACCTTACCATTCCAGTGTGAAAAACGCCAATCACTTGTTTTTTTTAAAGTTCAATGATAATAAAATGGTTATAAAAATAGTAATATAATTACAGTAATAATAATTTGGACAATTTAGATTAGGACAATAAGAGACAATAAAAACAAAGAGTTATGGATGCCTGGGTACCTCTTTCTGGGCAAAATAAGCCCGAAAAAGGCCCCACGTTAACAGAGGATTAACCCTTAAAAGCAACAGCCTGTTGCATATTCATACACCTCATCCATGGTGCAGCAATTCCATTCAAACACAGGATTCTGTCTGGGCACTGTCAGCTTCTTCCTCTGAATCCTGACGGCGTCTCCAGGGCTGAGCAAGGTGGGAAGAACTCGATAAGGGAGCAATAAATTCTCTTTCTCTGAAAGATTCAGGTGACCTGTGGCTGCTATCTCGCTGCGAGTCCTTTCTTTTAAAAAAGTATCCTACACAGCATAGCTTCTATTTTAACATTATGTTATAACCTAGAACTATATTTAACACACTACTTAAGAGAATTAACACAGCATCGCTTTCTAACACAACACACATCATATTCATTTGAATATTTGCGAAAAGCCAATCACAAAATACGCGTTTTTCACCCCAGTATCCGCCTCGTTTTATTCCGTGTCCTAGAACGGCCCCGGAGCCTCCGCGCCGCTCCCGTCCCGCGGCCCCGGGCGCAGCGGGGCCCGGCGGGGCCCGGGGGCCACCTCGTGGCGGCTCTGGCGATGAGCTCCGAGCCGGGCAGGGAGTCCCCGACACCCCGGGACGGGGACCTGGCACCCCTCTATCCTCTCTGTAGGATGGATTGGATCATTTTGGGGAAATCTCTCTAATTCTGCATCACCGATGCTCCGTTGTTTAGGTTTGCTGTAAGGGGCACAGAAATTAAATTTTTATTTAAATTAAATATTTATGGTCACACTGGGCCTTCTCTTGCCTACTCCTGCGTGGTTATTTCTTTAATAAATTCTTTATTTCTTAAGAAATTCACACTGAAGATGTGAATTAGCTTCCCACTGGCCCCAGCAGAATATTGTCATTGCAATTACCTTGTGAAAGGCGAAATGATGGAGAGAAAAATCTGTCCCCATGACATGAATTTTATAGCAGAAAGCTTAAATTTATCAACAAACCCGACTTGAAATAGAGCAAGGACAAACTCCCTGCAAGCATCAGATTCACCTTAGAAATGAAGGTAAATTCAAAGGTGCTGAAGAGGCTTGGTGACAGGACAAGGAGGAACGGTTTCAAATTAAAAGATGGGATGTTTAGATTGGGTATTAGGAGGAAATTCTTCCCTGTGAGGGTGGGGAGGCCCTGGCACAGAGCAGCTGTGGCTGCCCCATCCCTGGGAGTGTCCAAGGCCAGGCTGGAGCCACCTGGGATGGGGAAAGCTGTCCCTGCCATGGCGGGGGCGGAACTGGATGGCTTAAAGTCATCCAACCCAAACCTTGCCAGGATTCTGTGATTAATTGATGTGGTTTCCTGACCCCCCAGCCTGCAGGCAGAGGGAAGTGGGGCTGTGCTGTCCCAGCTCCGGGGGGCCCAGGCTGCGAGCAGGAGCCAGCCCAGCCCTGGCCTCGGGTGAGCAACCAAGGAGGAGAGGACTCCATGGGAAAGGCAGGACCCGAGGCTCCCAAACCGTGCCTCCTCTGGGCTGGTGTTTATCTTTGAAATAGCTGAAGGCTCGGGTTACAAAGCAAATATGAATGAAACGAAAGGAAACGGAGCAATGAAATGGGTCAGTCATTTTCCTTTGACCAGATTCCTCTGTGGAGGAAAACTTGGCTTTTAAAAGGCTCCATTCCCCAGACGTGCTGAGACCAGCCCGAGCAAGGGGACGCCAAAGCTGGGAAAACCCCACAGAGCAGCAGCTTTGATCTGTGCTCACAGGGTCTGCAGGATTTCACTCCCACCCCCAAAACCCCTTGGGGTGAAGGGTGCAAGATCAGACTCTGGGAGATGCTGCAAGGCCCAGAATGAATCCATCCTCCAAGTGGGAAATGGGGTGGTGTTCACAGGGGTCCCAGGAAGAGGGAAGAGATGAGAATCTTGACTCCATGGTTCAGAAGGCTGATTTATTATTTTATGATATATATTATATTAAAAGAAAATGATACACTAAAACTATACTAAAAGAATAGAAGAAAGGATTTCATCAGAAGGCTGAGAAGGAAAGAAAAAGAATGATAATAAAATCTTGTGACTGCTCACAGCTTCGACACAGGTGGCTGTCACTGGTCATCAAGTAAAAACAATTTCACATGCTGGGTAAACAATTCTCTAAATCACATTTCAAAGCAGCAAAACATGGAGAAGCTGAAGCTTCTCAGCTTCTCGGGAGAAAATATCTAAACAAAAGGACTTTTCATCAAATATGTCCGTGACAGGGAAATCTCACAGCCAACGCTCAGCCAGGAGCGGGGGAAGGCCTCTGCTGCTCTCCAGGTTTCTCAGGGAAACTCAGGACTCAGTGAGAGGCACGGGGAGCTCGACAAGAGTTTTATTTATAAAGCTGCCAGCGCCTGGTGTAGGTTTACTCACTCTCCCATCTGGTGACTGTCACTGCCACCTCCTGACAGACGCTCAGTCTCTTGCTGCTAATGACGTACTTTGATTAGCTGGATCTGCTGCTTCGCCCAGCTATTGATCAGCCACTGCCTGGGTAAAACTGGGAGCAGTTCTGTTGGCTTGATTAAAAAACCTGAGAGGATTTTATTGATCTCAGAAGGTGCTGAGGTGGCAGAGGTGGAGCAGATGGCTCCTGCTGCGGGGTGGCCTTGCCTGTGTGTGGGGACACGCAGAGGCCACAGCGTGCCCTTCCTTGTCCTGCCCTTCACTGTCCCGTCCCTTTTTAGGACCTGGATTCTTCTTTCTTGTGGTGGCAGCTGCTTGTGGAGGACATGGTGTAGATCCTGTGTACCATGATGTTCCTTCATCCTTTCCCCAGGGCACACTCCCTGCCTTTTGTGGGACAGCTGGGCGACAGGGATGGATGTCAAAAACCACATGTTCTCTACTTAGGAAACAGGGATTATCAGTGTGCCTTTTAGAGCCATAAATGAAACACCTTGATTTCCTGTGGCACTCCAGCAGAAGGAATGCTCACTGATTTTACTGGATGTCAGGCAGCTCAAGGGCAGGTTGCACCTCGGTGTGGATCTCTTCTAGCCTCATCTTGGTTGGATTCTGGGATGAACAGGGACATAGGAGTTCATTTGTTGTCATCAGGACATGGCTGATGACATCAGGCTGATATCAGGCTTTTCTCTTTTTGGACTTGCCTCCCATCCCCTGATGCTCTCTGTGCTGTGGTGTTGGTTACACCTCTTGCCTTCCCGGGAGGTGGCTGCAGATGGAGCGGTGGTGGATGAGGTGTTGGGCACCAGCAGTCACCCACCCTCAGAGCAGAGCAGCCCTTTGTCACCTCAGGGTGCTCTCGGGGCACCAAGGAGGGGCCAGGCACGGGTGGGAAGCTGTTACTGGGTGAATCGTGCACTCATGGAATGGTTTGGATTGGAGGGAACGTGGAAGATCATCTCATTCCACCCGTGCCATGGGCAGGGATACCTTCCACTGTCTCAGGCTGCTCCAACCTGGCCTGGGACACTCCCAGGGATGGGGCATCCACAGCTTCTCTGGGCACCCTGAGCCAGGGCCTCCCCAACCTCACAGGGAAGATTTTTTTTCCTTAATATCCAGCCTAAACCTCCTCTCTTCCCACGTGAGCCCATTCCCCCCGTCCTGTCGCTCCACGCTTTTGCCAACATTCTTTCCCGTTGTCACCGGACGGTCACCGAGAACACCGCGACCTGTTGCCATCCCACCGCCGGCTCCAGGGCACCGGGGACACGGGCGGGGGCGGGGCCGGTCCTGGGGTCCCCGTACCCCTGGGGGACCAACCCCCCCCGGCGCCCCTCGGGCAGCGGCGGGGCCGGTCCGGCGGGCGCAGGCTCAGCCCCGGGGCCGCCCCGCCCCGTCCCTCCCCCGGCGGCCGGGGCGCTGACATCAGAGCCGGGCCGGCGGGAGGAGGAGGAGGCGGAGGAGGAGCCGCCGCCGCACCGGAGCCATCGCTCTTGTCGGGGCCGGGGCGCACCGGCGGGGGGCGGCGGCGGCGGCGCTGCTGCTTCACCCCCCGCACCCCCGGCCCATCCCGCACGGCCCGCGGGGCTCCGCCGCCCTCCCGCCCGCCCGGCGGAGCCTTCCCGGAGCCCCCCCCGAGCCCGCCCGGAGCCCGCCCGGTGCCCGCCATGCTCTCCGGGGCGCCGCCGCCGCCCGCCGGC
>JANIJU010000005.1:627825-643783 GCA_025504685.1 Leucosticte australis
AGCCCAGTGCTGGGCCCAGTGGTGTTGGTGCTGCTGGTGGCACCGCTCTTGGAATGTGATGGATGATTCCCTCCCGTTTTTGGGCAGCTCCCGAGCTGTTGCAGTTTTGGGATGAGAATTTCCCAAGGGTAATTTGATTCTCCCAGAGCTGGTCCCTGAACTGGGCAGGGGTGAGCTGGGCTCCCATGGGCTGCTCCTTGGCATCACAGAGAGCACGAACAGCCTGGCTTTGGGCACAGGGGCACTTTGGGTGGACTCACACGGACACAGAGGGGCAGCTGAAACCCAAGTGCTGGATAGTTGAAAAAAAAAAAGCTTTTTGAGCTGAATTATTGAACTTTAAAAACCTTAAATATGCATTTCCCTGTGGGGAAGATGCCATTTATGATAACCAAAATATGAGTTCACATTGTGCCAGAGCAGGGGAAACAATCGTCTAACCTTCCACACCCCCCACCCTGGTGACTAAATGAATTTTCTGCAGAACAGCTGTTGATGCTCGAGATCCTCCACCACGCTTTTCCTCTTCCTCAAGGGTGAATCTTAGAAGAGGAGGGGAAAAAAAAAGAACATTTCCTTTTGTTTTTTAATTGTTTTTGCAATTTCTTTCCGCTTTCAGGGTGAAATCCTGTCTCAGCAGCAGCAGTGCCATCAGTGAGTCACAGGGCAAGTGTCACATCTGTGCTGGGCAGGAGGTGGCACAGGTGGTGGCATTGCTGGGACGTGTCCCTGACCTGGCCAAGGTACATCCAGCCAGGACAGGGGGAGCCCAGGGTCACCCCCAGCACTGGGGTGATGATCCCTGGGGGACGTGGCACTGTCCCCTTCCTGCTGCACCTGGGGACACCCTGGGCTGGGCTCTTGGTGTCTGATGGGGCAGGAAGGGCCCCAGAGGGACAACCATGGGTGATGCCCTAAATCAGGAGGATTCAGGCATTGTCCTGGGGTGAGGGGCATTGTCCTGGATGAGGGACATTGTCTTGGATGAGGGACATTGTTTTGGATGAGGGACATTGCTTTTGGGTGGGACATTGTCTTGGATGAGGGACATTTTGTTGGATGAGGGACATTGTCTTGGGGTGAGGGGCATTGTCTGGGGGTGAGAGGCATTGTCCTGGATGAGGGACATTGTCCTGGGTGAGGGACATTGTTTTGGGGTGAGGGACACTGTCCCAGGCTCTCCAAAGGTCCCTGAGCCCCCAGAGCTGGGCAAGGAGCTGCTCTGCCCATCCTAAAGCTGCTGGGAGCCCTGGGCAGTGTGAACCTCTCGGGAAGAACCCTGGAGAGCAGCTGAGCCTTTGCTCTGGGTGTCTCTCGGAGCTCAGCTGAATAAATCCACATTTCCCTGAGCCTGTTGCGCCCTACGAGGCAGCATCAGTGTTTGATTTTCAGAATTATTCAGGGGGTTGTGGCTCAAAACGTGACTGAGGAGAGGGAACATGATGTACCTCTCTGGCAGAACCTCCTCACTCAGTGTTTTCTGACTCATTTGTCGAGTTTACCGAGAAAAACAATTTTTTTTTTTTTTTTTTTTTTTACTTCTGTCAGCAGCACTGCAGAGCTGGGGCTGGGAGAGGGCAGGGCTGGAGCTGGCCCTGGCCAGGCTTTCAGCCACTAACGAGCTGCACTAATTAAGAGAGGGAAGAGCAGTCTGATGGTCAGGGCTGGCCGAGGGTGTTTCCATGACAGGGAGAGCCGGGCTCATGGAAAGAGTGACACCAGGGGTGGCACCTGCAGGGTGCTGCTGTCCCTGCCTGGCTCAGGAGGACAGTGCCACATTAGCACTCCTTCAAACGAGGCTTTGGCTTTGGATTGGAGGGACAGGGATTGCTTGGCAATTAAATATTGATTTTTAAGGAGGTGAGAACTGCGTTTCACCTTTCCGTTGACACCCAGCTACGCAGAGGGCAGGGCTGGCTCACAAATTACATCACTTCAGGTGTCAAAGAAATTACTCCAGTGCAGAAAAACCACATAAAAACATTTTCTTCTGCTGCTGGAAACAAAATCTGACAGGGGTTTTGGTGAGCTACATCATTATCAGGGCAGGTGTAAACACCCCACAATCATTTTTGTGAGTTGGTTTTTGCAGCTCTTTTCCTGAAGAGGATCAGGAAGGTTCCTGAGCCCAGACACTGTTGCTGGATGCTGTTATTAAAGCTCAGTTCTTCCTTTATGAAAATTTCTGGGAGCATTTCTCTCACTCACATTCTCTGGCTCTGGGGACCTGAGAAAAACCATTATCAGGCTCCTATCTGAAATACTGGTTTACCTAAAGCTGCTGTGAAATAGGAGCGATGACAAAGAATGTCAAACCAAAGCTGGGCTGTTGAGTGTTATCAGAACTTCTTAGAGCACAAAAAGCGCCTTGAAAGGCACTATTGAAACTGCCTTATCACCCCCAGACACTTTACTGGAAACCTGGTGTCAAACTGATCTGGGACCAGCCCTTGAGAGCGGGGCGCCTGCGGATCACAGCAGCTCGATGGCAATTTCTTGAAGGATTTTTTTTTTTTAAATTTTAGGATGAAATGAATGATTTGAAATGAATGATTGGGAATGAATTAAGCTGGGTGAGGAGCGCAGTAATTCCCAGTAACAGCAGTGGGATGACTCCCAGTAGCTCCCAGTGCACGGGGGATGGAGCAGGGCAGAGTTTCCCAACACAGCCAGCCAGGGCTGAGTCAGTTCCCTGTCCCCTCTGAGTGTCTGGTCCTTGTCACGCTCCAGGGCTCTCCAGGACCGTGTCCTGTGTTAGTCACTGCCCCAAGCCCTGTGTCTGCAGCAGCCTGGTGCTTTCTGCCACCCTGGAGATGTTTTGTCACCTCAGCAGTGACGGTGACAGCGATGCTGGGCAGGGCTGAGCATCGTTCCTGCTGTGGGGCTGATGGGAGATCAAACCAGCACTGGGAGATAAAAGAAACAACGGGAAGGATTCCACTGGTTGATGAATGGGAAAAGAGATTTGATTTTACAAATAAACTTCAGGTTTGCTGATAAATGAAATTGGACATTGAAAGATGAAAGAAACAATGGGGAAAAAAATCTAAATTCTGTAAGAATTAAAAATGAAAAGGGAGGGTTGTACGGTAGAGGGGAATCTCTGGTATCAGGTGTTTTGGGAAGTGTGAACCTCTCAAGAACCTCAGAAATGGGGAAAGAGAGAAGGGAAATGTGGCTGGAAATTGGGATAAAAAGGAGCCTGCCTCCTCCAAAAATGTGAGAGACCCCAGGGAATGCCCCATGGCCTCTGCCTTTACTGGAATAAAGCCAAAGGACTCCTCTGGCTCCTTTTGCACATAAACCTCTGGTGCTGGTGGTTAATTCTCCTGACACAGCACTATTTTCCAGCTGCTCTGGGGATATTCCCCCTGATCCCGACTCAGCCCCTTCTGTGCCTGTGAGATGTGGGATGTGCTGCTGGCCACGGGCTTTGCATAAATGATTTCTCAGATGAGTTAATGGCACCCAGGGCTGAGTTAGAATTCCTGAGCAACAGGGCAGCTGGCTCACAGCCCTCTCTGCTGCCTCTGCTCGTTATCTGGGCCGTCACTGCCCTCGAGTGCCCTGCCACAACGTGCCTGCCATCAAACCCCGAGGGAGGAGCCCTCCCCCGTTTGCTGGAAGTGTTCCTGGGGAGAGCAGAGGAGCCTTCCCTGCCCCATTCCCAGCCCCGAGTGCCCCAGAGGTTTAACCATGCCCAGAGTGCCTGAGGGAGCCACTTCCCATTTTTCTCAGTGTGGCAGTGCTGAGTTTCAGAAATCCCTGCTCCTTCTTTCCCTCTTCCTTCCCAGAGCACAGGAGGGATGGTTTGCTGTTTTACTGTGGGTGTTTCCGTGCTGCTGGGGCTGGAGGGTTGGTGACAGCCTGGGGAGAGCCACACTGGGGGATCTGCTTCCATCTGGGCTTGGGCCTACGTGTGCTGATGGCTTCAAACTGCCAGAGGGCAGGGATGGATGGGATTTTGGGAAGAAATCCTGCCCTGGGAGGGTGGGCAGGCCCTGGCACAGGGTGCCAGAGCAGTTGTGGCTGCCCCTGGATCCCTGAAGTGTCCAAGGCCAGGTTGGACAGGGTTTGGAGCAGCCTGGGACAGTGGAAGGTGTCACTACCATGGGACACGAGATGGTCTCTGAGGTCCCTCCCGACCCAAACCATTCTGGGAACCCCGCTGGTTCCACCCCCTCTGCTCTGAAATGAGAGGCTTTTGGACATCCCCCACGTCCAGCACGGGGGCTGCTCCATCACCACCATTTCACACCCAGTAAAACCCCAAAATGAAAATCTCTGGGGGTTGTTCCCCACCCCGGCGGGGTTTTCCTCCTCCTTGCCCTCATGCCAAGGGTCCTGCTGTTTCTTTTGCTTTGCAGGAGGTCGGTGACAGAACAGAGGGGCTGGGGGACACATGCAGAGACCTGTACAAGGCCCTGGGACTCCATAATCCGACATTTCCCTGCCGTTCCTGTATCATCCCAGCATCTCTCCTCCACCTCCCCCACAGCCACGTCTCCTCCTTGCCTTCTGGCTCTTGGCTGACCCATCCTGAGCGTCAGTTCAGTTACCAAAAGAAAAAAAAAAACCAAAAAAGAAAGAAATCCTTTGATGTCATCTGCCATTTACATAATGAAGTAAGAACTCACTGCCTCTTCCATTGTTTCCTCACCCTGGGTGTGCACCGGGCTCCCGGGAGCGCTGCCACTTCCTCTGCTTCCAGCAAAACTTTTGCTGCAATTCCAGCAGCAGCTGGGATTTGGGGGAGGATTAACAGCCCAGATCCCTCCAACCCCTCAGCCAGGGCAAATCCAGCCTGCTGCAGCCTGGGCCCTGCCCTCTGTCTGGTTTCCAGCGAGTGAGGGAGGCACGGTGGGCACACCTGGGGCACTTCCAGCAGCCTGACTAGCCCGGGCAGAAAATCCATTTGCCTAGTGACAGATCTCGGCTCAAGACTGAGCTTGGTGATCAATAACTGAATTAGTCACCCAGCAGATCCGTGCAGGACAGCCCTGGCCCACAGGCACAAGGCTCAGCTGCCTTGCAGCAGGGACACGCTGGGGCTGCTGCTCCCAGCAGGAACCTGCTCCAGAGGCTGCCTCTGGCATCAGAGGGGTGACTTTGCCACCCCAGTGCCCTCCAAGTCCAGCTGGGCGTCCCTCCTGGTCCCAGGAGCTCCAGGGAGTTTATTGAGCTGCACGTTTTTGTTTGTAGACTGAATGAAGCTCTCTCCAAGGGGCTGCAGGAACGTCCAAACCAGTGCTGGGGTGTGCACCAGCACTGCCACATCCGTGTGACAATGAGCCTCAGGTGACAAATCCTGGTTCCCTGGGGACAGCCTGGGGCTGCAATGCTGGGAGGAGAACGTGTCTGCTCCTTTGGCTCAGCAGGGAGAGCTCGTGGTGAGATGGTCACGGGTGTCACTGTGCCCCTGGGCTGGGGCTTGGGAAGGTGTCAGTGGAATTTCTGTCCTTCTGCAGGGTGACAGATTTGGACTGATCACCTAAATCCCCTCTGACCCTGGAAACCACTTCTTCTGCCAGCAGGGTGGAAGCTGTGTCCTCAAAACCCCCGACCTCGTGTTTCTTTGTCTCCAACACCACGGACACAGGACAGAGAAGTGTCCAGGAGCTGAGGAGATTGGGAACAGCATTCCCCGAACCTGGCAGTAGGATTCCTTGAATTTGGGACCAGGATTCCCTGAAAGTGGCAGGGGAAGGCCACTTGTGCCAGGACAGTGATGGAGAAAACCCTGGACTCGAGTTTCAGCAGTTCCACCCAGGTCCATTGCTGCGGTGCTGTTCACAGGGGTGCCAGGATGAGGGAAGAGATGGAATCCTGACTCCATGGTTCAGAAGGCTGATTTATTATTTTATGATATATATTATATTCAAAGAAAATGATATTTTAAAACTATACTACAAGAATAGAAGAAAGGATTTCATCAGAAGGCTGGCAAGGAATAAAAAGAGATGGAATGATAATAAAATCTTGTGACTGACCAGAGTCCTGAGACAGCTGGACTGGGATTGGTCATTAATTAAAAACAACCACATGAGACCAATCAAAGATGCACCTGCTGCATTCCACAGCAGCAGAGAATCATTGTTTTTCTTTTCCTCTGAGGCTTCTCAGCTTCTCAGGAAAAAAATCTTAGCAAAAGTATTTTTCATAAAATATGTCTGTGACACATTGCCAGAAGTCCTGGAGCGTTGGGACCACTGGCATCCTGTGGGGTGATGCCCCTGAGCTTCCCACTCCCCAGCTGGGGGCAGCTGGGAATGGCCCCTCTCCAGGAGGGGACTGCCAGCATTGCTCCATGTTGGACATCTTGGGGATGTGACCCCCAGGATGGTCCCTAATTTTGGGATTTCACATCCCTCTTCCCAAAAGAGAACCCACGCAGTGATGCCAGAGTTCCCGCCTCCGTAGGTGAGGGAAACACCTGTGGGAGAGAGAGCTGGTCCCTTGCACCAGCTCATTAATTCAGCAAATTACAAAGGGAAATACGTGCTGGGAAAAGCAAGAAAAATCCCAAAAGTTAATCCCAGAGTTATTTCCTCCTGGTACTGGGATAAAAACGCCTCCTTCGGAGCTCTCCGGGCCAGACGTAGGTGAGAGGTGAGCCCACAGCAAAGAGCAAGGTAAGAGACTGAATTTATCCCTTTGTGTCCTTTTGGGTATTTCCTTGTGTTCCTATCTCTGAAATATTTTTTTCATTAATAACCTTAATTTTCAGTGCTAACAAAACTTGTGTTTGACTTATGCTGTTCCAGAGGGAAACTGATTTTTTTTGGGATAAGACTTTGGGATCTGTTACTATCAGTCAGTTACCTCCTGTTGCTGCTGTGCCATTAGACTTAAAAATGTAATTTCACTGTATTTATTTTTCTGATAAGACCTTTTCAGAATAACTAATGTTATTAGTTATTACAGTGTAATGTTTATTTAGATGCATTTTTAACTGATATTTTATTTATTTCTCCTTTTCTTTTTGAGCTCTTCAGTTAAATATTTGATTTTTTTTTCATGGGGAACAAAAAAAGAAATGGGTAAGAGATAGTAATGAGTGTGGGGTTTTTAACACAGATGGACAAGTTTGAAATAAAATGTGTGTTTTTTCATATGGATCACGGTTGTGTTATTTAGGAAAATAAGGAGGAATATTCTCTTCCTTGGGCAGGTCTCCCAGGCAGCTGACATGAGAGGAGCCCCCCTGTTCCTCTGCCTCTTCTCCGTGTCCTGCTGGGTGAATTTGATGCCAACAGCTGGAGACAAAATCCTCCACTTTGGAGCCTGCAGGGTTTCCATGAGCATGACAGAGATCAGGGCTGGCTTCACAGCCATTAAAGCCAATATTGTGAGTATTTCCCAGGCTCTGGGGGGCTGGGGGAGCCCCTGGCAGCTCCTGGAGCCCCTCTGGAGCCAGCAGCTCCATGGCCATCTCCGTCCTCTCCGCAGCAATCCAGAGACCCCATCCGGACCCTGAGCATCCTGTCCCACCCTCAGTCCCTGCACAGGGTTAAGGTAGGTGGCCCTGGCTGGGTGGCCCTCCCAGGATCCCAGAGCAGGTGGATGTGACCTTGAGAAGTGCAATCTATCATCAATCAGTGATTTTCAGCTTTCTCACACCCCAAAGCCCCGGGCAGGAGCCGCTGTCTGGGTCTCAGCCTCTGATACCCAGCTGCAAAATCAGCTGGTTTCACTCTGTGAGACTTGCTGAGGATGGATCTCCTGGAAAATCAGCCTAAAATGATTTCCCATCTATTTTATCAGCTTCCAACAAGCCCCACTGAAAAAGCTTTCTCTGAGTCAAACTGTCCTGCTGTGCTCAGCTCCCATGAGCTTCCTGTCAGAGATGCTTTATCCCAGAGAGCGGCTGCAGGTTACACCCCTGTGGGAGAACTTTTAGTCATTAAATTAATTTTCTAAGTCTTCAGACAGATGCTGCATCACTTATCAGCTCTTCACCTTCTATGTGGACAAGGTTTTCAAGCACTGCAGGACCGAGGACTCGTTTGTGAACAGGAAAATCAGCAGCATTGCCAACTCCTTCCTCAGCACCAGGAGGAAGCTCGGGCAGTGTGTAAGTCCTGGCTTCTGCCCCAGGGTGCATCTCTTAATATTTCATCTATAAACCAACCTGGGAGACTTGTAAAGCTGCAAAGTCTCTGTTATATAAATGGTTTTTAATGAGAGTACAAAGCAGAGTGGTGTGAAGAGTGTTCTGTCCACTGGGAGATTTTTATGTTTGCCCACTGACCAGCAAACTCCCCTGTTGGTCCTAAAGGCCAAAATTCATCCTGTCCTTGTGTCTGTCAAGTGAGCTAAAGCCTGATTTAGGGAGCTGCAGCCTTTCCCACAGGTCCACAGTGTCTCAATCTAAGATGCCCAGCAGAATCAGAAACTGAAATCTTATTTAAAAAAATAAGACTCATGAATTAATCTCGTTTTTCCAGCGTGAGCAGAATAATTGCCAGTGTGGGGAGGAATCCACGGAGAAATTCAAGCAAATACTTGCAAACTATGAAGGGGTGAGTTGGTGACTGAGACTGGTCACACACATCATTACATTATTATTATTAGTAGTAGTAGTAGTAGTAGTATATAATAATACATATTATAATATTATAACATATATATTATTAACACATATTTAAATGCTCTTTATGTTGGGTTGTAGTGATGGTGCCTGCTTACAGCTCATTCCTTTAAATATCATTTCAGCTGAATGTCACATCTGCAGCCATGAAATCCCTGGGGGAGCTGGACATCCTCCTGGACTGGATGGAGAAATCTCGTTAGCGGGCGGTGTTAATTACCCAGGGGCTGTGCTGAGGAGCTGCAGGGGCTTTGCAGAGATGAGAGGGACAATAAATCACTGTATCAGTGCAGCTCCCCAGCAGTTCCAGCTGCACTCAGGCAAACATGGGGAGCTTTGCCAGCCAGGGACATCAGCAGAGTCTTCATTAAGACGGAAATAACGAGTTTGATTAAATCAGCATCGCCCTCGCTGCTACCAAAGGATGCTCCCAGGGAAGACCCACAAGGGTTTCTCTTGCTGGCAGACATAAGCTGTGATCATGTCATAAAATTCTTGTTTAAATTACAGATATTTTGCCTAGGGAATGTGGGGAATGATGCTGGGAGCTGGCTGGTGCAGCTGATGTTGAATAAAGCTGCTGCCACCGATGGATCTGGCTGAAATGAAAGTACAGTGTGGGAAATGCTTCCAAGAATAGGTCCTAGCAGGTATGTCAGGCCTTAGAAATCTGTGTTTCCTTTTGAGATGATATTTTCTGCCTTATCAGTAAAAAAGTTTCTGTGCAAGATATGTGGTTGCTGAATAGAAAAAGGTTTTTGAGTGTATTGAGCAATTTACTGACACTCAGTAGTGAGTTTTGTGGAAATTGGTGGTGATGACCATAAATAAACCCAACTTGAAACTGTGCTGAGTCTGTTTGTCAAAATTCTGAGGAATTATATGATTCTTGCTGGTGAAACTTTCTGAATTCTCTGTGGTGTCCTTTCACAGCAGATGCTGTCACTCCAGCATGCCAGGGCTGATGCATCCTTCTGGGCATGCCAGCAACACCCAACTCAGGCCTCAGTGCTGCTAAATCCCCCCAGTTTGTCCCCAAAACTGGGCATTATTTACAGCTCTGGCCTGTCCTCTCCCATTTTGGGTGTTGCTGGTACCCAGAGCGTGCCCTAAATCCCAGCTGGGGCACAGCACCAGCATTTCCCTGTGGCATGAGTGTCAGGCTGGCATTTGGGGATTCCTTTCCAAAGGAAAGATCTCTGACTGCTCACTGTCCTCCCTGAGATATTTGCTGATGCCAAAGGAAAGCTTCTCAGGGCTTTGGTTCTGTTAATTCACCTTCCAGTGGGTTTCATTTGTCCAGGTGTCAGGGTGTGAGCAGGTGAGCAGTGCTCAGGAGAGCTGATTGTTCAGCTCCATCACTCCTTTAGGAATGGCGGGTGTCTGGGACATTCCATGGTTCTCTGTTGAAGAACAACCCCTGGGGATGGTGCTGGGGTGCAGTGAGGTGTCACAGCTTGTCCCTGACCACAGGAAATCAGCTGGCACCTGCTGAAGGAGTAGGGGCTGCTTGGTGAGTTCCTCAGGGATCTTTGTGGGATCTGGATCACAGCTTGAGGGTTTTACTCCACACCTTCAGCTTCACAATCATTACAGCTCATCCCATCGCTCTCACCCTGTGTGCTGCACCCCTCAGCCCATGCCTGGCTCAGTGCTTTCACCTAAACCAGGGATTTTACACTTCTGTCCCCACTGCAGGGCACGGCAGCAGCCAGGGCCATCACCCACTCAGGATGGGGAAATATCAGATACCCAGGGCTCTATTCCTTCTCTGCTTCTAACAATATTCCTCCCCCAAAACCATTTCAATTCCAAAATACTCCACCAATCTGAGACTAAGCCCCTTGCTGTTGGTGTCAGCCTCTCCTGCTCCTTCCTGGTTTCATGTTTAATAAGATATGAAATTTATGAAGATATGAAGTATGGAGCAAGATCTCTGAACTTGATCAGTTCTCCACCCGAAAGGTGCCAGATGTTGCCTAAACTAAATGGTGCTGCACATTGCAATAAGAACAATGAATTAAGTGCCAGCAGTGGGAAGGAGCGGGGGGCACGGCAGGCGGCCGAGGGCTGAGGGAGGGCTGCAGGATGCTCAGCCCAGCCCCTGCTCCTCTGCCGGAGCTCAGCTCGTCCCGGCTGCTCCCGGGGCAGCGAGGGAGGAGCGGAGCTGCGGAAAGGACGCCGTGGGGCAGGCTGAGGAGGAAGAGGATTTACAAAGGGAGAGCGAAAGGGGTTTTCTCCTCTCAGAAATTTCCAAACCCGAGCGTTCTCCTGCCGCTGCTGCCCGCCGGGGATGCTTTCCAGGCTCACGCCTTTCCTGCTGCACCTGAGTCAGGCATTCCCTCCCTTCCCGGCTCCGGGCGGGCGCCGACCTGTCCCGGGGCCAGCACGGACCTGTCCCGGTCCCTTTCACCGACCTGTCCTGGTGCCAGCACGGACCTGTCCCGGTCCCTCACGGACCTGTCCCGGTCCCTTTCTCGGACCTGTCCCGGTCCCTCACGGACCTGTCCCGGTCCCTCCACGCCTTTCCCGAGCCCCAAACCCCTTCCCACAGCGCTGCTGAGGGGATGCAGCCCGGGGATGCGGCAGGTGAGCCCTCACCTCCCTTTGAGGGCAGGCAGGAAGGTGCCATGTGGATGTGAGAGCTGGTGAGCAGGAGGGAGATGCTGCCCCGCTCATGCCAGCACTGAAAATCCACGATTCAGGAATCATTTGTGTTTCACCCTCAGTGCAATTCTGGAATCCACAATTCAGGAATCATTTGTGTTTATCCTCAATGAAATTCAGTGTCGGCCGGATAACCCAGCCTGCCATTGTCACCCCTTCCTGCACTGCTTTATCCGTGGGATATTCAGCTTTTCCCACCCTTTCTGTGCCTCTCTGGGTGGGCTCTGCTGTGATATCCCACAGACGCTGAGTTCCCCAGTCTGCTGAAAGCCACTGGATTCTTTATTGCTCGTGCACACAAACACTGCCCTGCAGGTGCTGCCCCCAGGTCGGGAAAGCTCACAGGAACCAAAAGCATCAGACGCTGTTCTAAAGGGTTTCCCAGCTGCCTTTAAAAGATAATGGGATTTTTTTTTCCTTTTTTTTTTTTTTTTCACAATGCTCCTTCTGGCCTGTGAGAGCCCAGTGTAAGAACTGGGGCTGCTGGTGGGATGAGCCACTCGAGCTCCTGCTGTTTCCCAGCCCAACCTCCTCTTTCACACCTGCACTTCCAGCCCCCCTTGCCATCAAACCACTCCTCCTAAATCACCACTCGAAGCTGAATTTAAGCAAAAACCAGGTCAAGCTATAGCAAATTGTGGGAGAAAATCACAGTGTTGTTTGCTGACATGGTGATCCTCAAGGCAGAGCCAGTCCCAGGCGCTGCCACCTCCCCTCAGACCCGGTCCTGGGGTGGGGACACGTCCGGGACAGCGCTGTCCCCCCCGGAGCTGGCCTGGGCGATGCTGCTGGAGGTGGCCAGGAAGGAGGAGTAGGCGAGGTCAGCGTCCTCCTTGGAGCTCTGGGAAGGACAGGAGGACACAGTCAGGGCATGGGGATGGGCAGCACTTTGTGGATATCCCAGGACAGCACGGGGACACTGCAGGAGTGGGATAATCCAGTGGCTCACACTGGTGCCGATGTGAGCACCAACCCCAAAAGCTTTTAGGTTTGGGATTCCTTGGCAAGCCTGTCCCTGGGTGTTGGCATCCAGCCCCCCTGTCCCAAAGCTGCTGGCTTTACTGCTGTCCTGACAGCTCCCTTGCTTGCTCCAGTTCAGCTCCTGGCACGCACATCACCCACGCCTCTCCTGCCGGTCGGGACTGTGCAAAGCACAGGCTTGAATGTGGCACCTGCAGCCACTGCCAAACGGGGCACTGCAGCACCATCTCACCCAAGGGGAGGGGAGGGGAGGCAGAGAAAACTGGGGAGAGGCAGAGATCACAGCAAAGCTCAGCCCTTGCAATGGCAGAGCCCTCCCTGCCTCCCTGTGCCACCGAGAAGTGGGATGTGATGGTTTCCAGCCATCTGCTTATCCCAGTGATTCATATTTCTGCTAACAAGCCCAACCTTCCTGACGCTGCCTGGGGCTGCCTTGGCTTGTTTCTTGAAGCAAAGTTAATGGCTGCTGTTAATGTCTCTGCTAAAACAGGGAGTGAGGACAGGGGTGAGACCCCCAACCCACGGGGGCTGGTCTGCAGCAGGGGCTGGTTCTGGGTAAAATGGAGAGCACCTGGGGATAAATAAAGCCCCCTGGGAGGGGACAGCCCCCTTGGGACAGAGTGCAGGGCTGTGGCCACATCTCCCAGGTCAGTGGCCTCTCTCCTGCCTCCCCTTACCCTTTTTGCCTTTGTTGTGTTGGCAGCACTGTCCGGGGTGTCTGTGGTGGTGATGGACTCTGCAGGCAGAGAAAGGAAGGTGTTGGGGAGGGGGCAGTGGCTGGCAGGTGTTTCTGTGGCTTTTGTGGGGTATTTCAGCAAGGAGGGGCTGCCCCTGCCCCCGGGGCTGGGCTGGGGTCAGTCACTCACCATCCCCTCCCATGGGGGTCTCCTGGCTCTCCTTCACGCTGTTGCTGGCACTGAAGTCCCTCACGCTCTCAAAGTCTGACATGCTGATGTTGGTCCTGTAGCTCCCCACGGACACCAGGTCTGGTGAGAGGGAGGAGGAAAACCCCTCAGGTCTTGCTCAGAGTGGGTGGGAGCATGTTAAGAGCTAAACCCTCTGTGCCAGGTGATGCTGTGGCACAATGGGCTGGGCTCTGTCTCAGCTTGGACACTCGGGGGGTTGGAGCTGTCTGGATGGGGTCAGCTGGAGATCTCTGGATGGGTCAGTGTGAGGAGCAGGGGGTTGGAACTCTCTGGATGGGGTCAGTTGGAGCTCTCTGGATGGGTCAGAGCAGGGGTTGGAGGTCTCTGGATGGGTCACAGGAGGAGCAGGGGGTTGGAGCTCTCTGGATGGGGTCAGTGTGAGGAGCAGGGGGTTGGAGCTCTCTGGATGGGGTCAGTTGGAGCACTCTGGATGGGGTCAGTTGGAGCACTCTGGATGGGTCACAGGAGGAGCAGGGACCTTCCTGCCCATCCTGGTGTGGTACCAGGAGAGCAGCTCAGCCCAGCACCTTTAACTCAATGCTGCTGCCGTTTCTTGAGAGCCCAGAGAGGCAGGGACTCACCAGATCTCTTCAGCTGCCTGTATTTGACGATGGCAAAAGCTGTCACAACGATCAGGATCAGGCCAGCAAGAGGGCCCAGCACTAAGGCCAGAGTGTTGGAGCCTTGGCTTTCATCAGAGCTGGAACTGAGGGAGAGAGATCTCACTGAGAGTGATGCACGTGAAAATCCAGCAGGTAAATTTGGGTAGGATGGTAATTCTGAGTGAGCCTGGTGCAATTCAATCAATGAACTGGATTCTAGCACACAGAATAAAACAAAACCCAAATAAGAATACAGGCTTGAGGTTGGGCTGAAAGAGCTGCATCAGCAGCTGGGTTATAAATACGTGAAGGAAAATTCTCTAATATTAACAGAAGTACTTTGTACCTGGAATTTCTAATAATTTCCTTCTGATACTATTTTCTTGAATTGCAGATTAATTGTGAGTCATCTTGCCCTTTGCTGTCACTTTTTATCTCCTCTGACATTTAGAGCAGAGTTCTTTGGGGACAAGATCATTTTGTGTGTTGCTAAACAACACACACAAACACAAGGGGTGCGCACAAACCCCACGAGAATGGGAAATGGCAGGGGATGGGGAGAACCAACCTTTCTGGGGCAGCTCCTTTCCGCACCTCAGCATCGCTGCCGGCTCCTCCTGGGGCAGCAGCTCCAGGGCCACGGCTGGAATCAACATCCAGGAACTCTGGGCTGAGCTTGGCATCTCTCCCTGTGTGCCCAGGGAAGGAGGGGGGTTAGAGAGCAGCAGCTTGAGAGCTGGACACAAAAACTGCTGGGATGTGCTGGGTGGAGATGGAGCTGCTGTGGGGGTTTTGGCTTTCCATGAGAGGCTCTTCAAAAGTAGTGTCAAAGGCCTGAAATGCTCTCACACCAAATAATTTACTGTGGAAATCCCAAGGAGGATCTCTCTGCCGATGAAGTTTTGAAAAATTCTGGCATTCCTAAGTTCTGCATCCAATGTTTCCAGATCAAACTTTGCCTCCTTGCTTTGCTTTTTATTCCTGGCTCTTTGCCCACCAAAAGCCATGGCATGGGGCTGCTCTACCCCGTTTTCACCTTGGCCATCACCCACTCAGGACGGGGAAATATCAGATACCCAGGGCTCTATTCTTTCTCTGCTTCTAACAATATTCCTTCCCCCAAAATAATTTCAATCCCAAAATACTTCACTAATCTGAGACTAAGCCCCTTGCTGTTGGTGTCAGCCTCTCCTGCTCCTTCCAGGTTTCATGTTTATTAAGATAAGAAGGTCCCTGGAGCAAAGTCTCTGAACTTGATCAGTTCTTCACCTGAAAGGTGCCAGATGTTGTCTAAACTAAATAAATATGTTACAAAATAAATAAAATATTTTAAAATTATTATAATATTAAATATTATATTATTAAATAATAATATCAATAAATAGTATTAAATAATAGCATAATAGTACTTATATATAAAATTAAATATAAAACTAAATAAATATATTATAAAATAAATAAAATATTATAATATTATATTATTATAAAATGATAATAGCAATAATTATTACTAAATAATAACATAATAATACTTACATATTTAAATATAAAACTAAATCAATAAATTATAAAATAAATTAAATATTATAATATTAGATATTATATTATTATTGAATAATAATTATTATTCAATAATAACATAATAATTCTTATATATTAAAATATAGAACGAAATAAATATATTATAAATTAAATAAAATATTATATATTAGATATTATATTATTATTGAATACTAATTATTATTCAATAATAGCATAATACACATATAATTATGAAATTATAATTATAGATTAATTATTATAATAATTATATAATTATATAATTATTATAATCCAACTAGTATAAAGATATAATAATTATTATATCTAATGATATAAAAGAAAATAATATTATTTATTAAAATAAAAATATTTTAAAATATTACACGGTAGTAGGAACAATTAATCAGCACGGCGTTAAAAGCACAATTGCCATAGAAAGAGGTGAGTCTTAGACTGAAAGAAGTTTTTTAGGACTGGGAAGTCAAAAGGGAGAGACGAAAGCCCTGAACACAAAGTGTGCGAGGCGGGAGGCCGCGGGGTGCCGGCGCTTCTGCTTTGAGCTGCTGCAGCCTAGCGGCGATGGAGAGCGGACAGCAAACCCTGCCCGCGGCTCACCTGCGCTCACCCGCGGCTCACCTGCGCTCACCCGC
>JANIJU010000005.1:654254-666300 GCA_025504685.1 Leucosticte australis
CAGACACTGCCCAGACACTGCCCAGACCATGTCCAGCCAGAGCCCAGACACTGCCCAGCCAGAGCCCAGACACTGCCCAGACACTGCCCAGACACTGCCCAGACCATGTCCAGCCAGAGCCCAGACATTGCCCAGACACTGCCCAGCCAAAGCCCAGCCAAAGTCCAGCTCAAGCCCAGCCAAAGTCCAGCTCATGCCCAGCCCATGCCCAGCCAAAGTCCAGCTCATGCCCAGCCCATGCCCAGCCAAATCTCAGCCCATGCCCAGCCCAAGCCCAGCCAAAGCTCAGCTCATGCCCAGCCATGCCCAGCCCACGCCCAGCCCACGCCCGGCCAGTGCCCAGCCCAGCTCTGCTGTCCCTCCAGGGTGTCCCCTCTGATCTCAGCCACCCCAGGGCTGGGGGGCTCCCAGGAAAGCTCCAGGGCTCCTCCTCCTCCTCCTCCTTTGGGAAGAGCTTGGTGGCTCTGTGGGCCAAGTGCACGGAGAGTTTTGGGTACCTCTGTGCCAGCTTTTGCCTGGGCAGGACCCGAGCAGCCAGGGCAGCTGGGATTCCTTGCTTTGTCTCGTTTTAATGATGCAAAAGCAGGAATTCCTTCTGGCTGGGGGGTCACACGGAGCTTTTCTCACCCATTCAGTGAAAACTGATGTGTTTGAACAGGATGGCAGCTCCTGCAGTGCCTGACCCAGGACTGGGATCTTCAACAGATTTATCAGATCCTAAAGCCAGCCTTGGAAGTACCTTTCGTTTAGCTGAGGGTGTTGAGCTCCATTTTTTCTATGAATGTGCAGCTTTTGGGGTGAGGAAAGATCCTTTGGGGTGAGGAAGGAGCTCTTGGGGTGAGAAGGGAGCTCTTGGGATGAGGAAGGATCTTTTGGGGTGAAGAAGGAGCTTTTGGGGTGAGAAAGGAATTTTTGGGGCAAGGAAAGAGCTCGTGGGGTGAGAAAGGATCTTTTGGGGTGAGGAAGGAGCTCTTGGGGTGAGGAAGGAGCTCTTGGGGTGAGAAAGGATCTTTTGGGGTGAGGAAGGAGCTCCTGGCTGTCGCTGTGCTTGGTGGGGATCTTGGGCTGGTTGAGCAGCCTCCACCACCTCTCCTGGACGGGAGCAAACCCCGATCCCCTCCAAGCTTCCCACCAGAGCTGCTTCCCTGGGCATTCCAAACATTCCCCAGGTCCTGCTGGCAGGACTTCTTTTGCCTCGTGGCCACCACTTGTGCTGGCTGGACCACGGTGGACACAGCTGTGTTTGCTCTCCTGGAGCTCCCACTCTCCAGGGCACGCATCCCAAGGGATCAGCTTCCAGAGGGATGGAAATGTGCTTCTAACACCTTGCAGGGAAGGTGGCATGGCCTTGAGCAGAGGAAAACCTGGCAGAAATATGGGAACCTCTGCCTGCTGGTGCATCTCAAGGAGCCAAAATGAATCCAAGGTGAATGAAGAGTTTTTTTTAAACCAACCCCCCCTTTTCACCCTCAAGGTTTCCAGTAAAACCAACCCCTTGCCTCATGCAAATCTATTGGAGATGTATTTCCTTGCTTTAGCACACGAGGAAGCGTTTCCCTGCCAAGTCCCAGGTTCCAAAGCATTTTGGCATCTCCAGAAAACAAACAACCTTGGGATTGCTTTTATTTGGGGAGTGCAGATTGCAGCACGAGCCTGATCTGAGCGGGGAACCAAGGCTGCTGCTCGGGGCTGGGCTGTGCCCGGGCTGAATTTCAGCTGCTGCTGAAGCTGTGGGTGTCCCTGCAGGAGAGCTGAAGGACAAACAGCACTTTGGGAATGTGGGTGTCTGAGAAACTGAAATGAGAGGTGGTTTATGTGGTGGAAAATGACTCCATGGATCGGGATATTTTAAAAAAACACAAAAAAATCCTTATTTTTTGAGCAGCCTGATCCTTTCCAATTCTGGGATTCTCTGATTTGAGCAACCCTGAAGCCAGGAGAGGTGAAGGAAAAACATCAATTTGGGAATGTGGGCGTCTGAGAAACTGAAATGAGAGGTGGTTTATGTGTTGGAAAATTATTCCATGGGTCCAGATTAAAAAAAAAAAACAAACACAGAAAATCCTTAATTTTTGAGCAGCCTGATCCTTTTCAATTCTGCGATTCTCTGATATGAGCAATCCTGAAGCCACAAAAGTCCTTCCTTCTTCCCCCTCCCCAGTTTTACCTTTCCCTCAGAGAAACAACCCACAAAGAGTTGGTTTCAGGGCCTTTTTTATTCTCTCTTCTGCAAAACAGGGAGCAGTTTGGGGGTTCAGCTCTCAGCAAAGGGGATTTGGGTTCTGAGGAGGGCAGGGGGAGGTGCTGGGGGCTTGGCTTCCCACAGAGAAAATTCCCAGCTCAGCTACCCAGGGCCTTTCACAGAAGGTTCTGGCTCAGGTCTTGCACCTTGGAGAGTAAATTTTCTCTGTAGGGTAACTGAAAAATAATGGAACAGAAGAGAAGCTGTGATCTGGCATTGCCTCTCTCTGGTATTTGTAGAAGTGATTTCATAGGTATTTCTGGGTTTATGCCAAACTTGGTATTTAAAATGATATTTTAAGGAGTTTTGAGAACAGAAAGGTGGAAAAACCCCGGCCAGAGGGGATTTCTGGAGTCACCCTCCTGCTGGGTTTGGAGAATTATCCCAGGCTTTACCCCAACCCAGACATCTGGGAAGAAAAGGCACAAATAATTTCTGGGTTTCATTCTCCCTTTTAGGAGTCTCTCACAGAATGTTGATAGTTTAGTTGATTTTCAAGGTTTTAGGGGAAGTGTAATTTTTCTTTCTATTATTGATATTTAGGACCCTGTTGGCTCTGAGTGCACTGGAGTGAGAACATGAAATCACCAAATTTCTGAGCCAACATTCCACTAATTTTTTTTCAGTGGAGTCCTTCTCATTGATACAAATTCCTCCAGATCAGAAATATTTAAATTGTAATATTAACATTTAAAATATTTGCTCAGATGATTTTTACAGGAGCTTTTCTCTAAAAAGCATCAACAATCTGAGCCTCTCACATAGAAGCTGGTCATCCTGATATCTCCCAGGATAGCAGAGATTGTCCTGCACAACAGAACAAAAGAGAATGACACGGTTGCAACACTGTGAACAAGAATTACTTCTGTGTAATGCTGAGAAAGGAGATAAGAAATCAGAATTTACTGAAAGAGGCAGGAAGTGAGATAACAGCTTTACTGCTTGCAATCAAAAATTATAATTGACCCTACAATAAATAGATAAACTTGATGTAGGATTTAATCCAAGCCTTATGAAATCCACGCCTTGAGGTTTCTTGGGAAGGGGTGAAGGCAGGAGTTTGGCAGCAGAATGTGATTCTTGGGCTGTGGGTTGTGATCCCTGGACTGCAAACCTGGCTTTCCTCACTAAGCCACAAATCCCCTGCTTAAAATGTTTTATCAAGGGAGAGGACACCTGCAGTGCCAGTTTCAGCAAGCACCCACCTACATTTGCCAGAGCCCATCCTGAATTCCTGCTCCTCTCCTGGGCTCGGCTTCTCCTCCATCCTTTCCTCCTTTCCAGGGCTCAGCCCAGCCCGGGCCAAGGGCGGCTCCAGGCTCCCGGGGCTGCTCCTTCCTCCTCCTGTAACACAAAACACACGGATGCACTGCAGGGAACACCCCCACTAGCACCTCTTGAAGTATTCCAGCCTGTCAGACACCAAATTAGGCCATTATTAGGCTTTATTTCACACTTTTCTTATTGTGAATTGCGTGTTTCTCCTCCCCGCTGTCATCCCCTGAAGGTTTTTCTGTCCCTAAATTTATTTCTATGGCTATAACACGGTCTGGAGTGAAATAGATGCACCTGACTTTGCAAATCAGTTCTCAGAAGGGATTTTTTGGGCCTGTCTTTATCAGCCCCAGAAGCTGCCCAGGGTGAAGCCATTCACATCACACATCCCACCCTCCAGGGTTTGCTATCACCCAGGGAGCCACGAATCCTCCACACACAAAAACCCAGCCCTGCTCCCAGCAGGGCTCCGGATTTCCACGTCCTTCATTTGCTTTTCAGCACGTTTCAAACAAAACCAAACAACTTCTCAAGGACTTTGCCTGCAGGTCCAGCAACGTCCTGGGGCTGCAGGACAGACAGACAGACAGACAGACACGTGTCTGGGAGATGGAAATATTCCACGGGTCAGACTCCAGCCCTTGGAAAGCACAATCAAAGCCCTTGCAACACATCCACTGCAACCCCAAAAGGTGCTGCCTGGCCAATTTACCTGCCTGCTTTTGAAGCTTGATTTTGGCCAGGGTGAGGATGATGACGGTGATGCAAATCAGCAAAAGCAGAGCTGATAACACAACTGGGAGCAGCTGTGGTTCACCTGAGGCGCTGGGAAGATGAAGCACCAGGATTAAATCAGGTTTGGAGTCACCTCTGTGGTTCATACAGGTGGTTGTTGTCACACTAAAGAGTACCAAGGAGCTGTAAACTCTGAATCAAAGCAAAGCCAACAGAGTCAAGGAGAGTTGCAATCATTTGATCTGGAGTTTGGCTCATGAGGAAGTGATTTTTATATCTGCTGTGTGGGGTTTGTGCTGCCAGCTGAATTAGCCCCTCCAAAGGGAAAATGAGCTGTTGACACAACACAAATTCACAAGCACAATGTGAATTCACAAGAAATGCTTCCTTGTGGTGGGCTGTTCCAACCCTCACACTTTTGGAAGCTGTCTTCCCTCTCTCTGCCAGGATGGTGCGGCCTGGGGGAAGCTGGGGGTGGGCAGGAGGGGGTGGATGAGGATCCCAGGTGCCCACCTCGGTACTGAAGGGGTTTGTGGGCTTTGCCCAGCTGGGTTCTGGCTGTCCCTGCAATTCCTGCTGCAGCTGCAGGAGCCCTGCAGCAGGGCTGGCTGGGGGAGAAGTTGGAGCTGCTCGCAGGAGGGAAATCCACTGGGAAGCAGCTTGCACTGGGGTGAGACACAGGAGCTGGTGTGGAGAATATCCAGGGGATAATTCCTGCCCCAAGCCCTGCCAGCCTTGGGATGAACCTTGAAGCCCAAAGCTCCCTCCTGGTTCAACAGCGAGCTCCTGCCTGTGGGCTCCTGGTGTGGCACTCACATTTTCTCAACAGAGAGAGGCATCCTTCTCTCTGCCAGGATTCTCCTAGGAAGCTGGGAAAGTCTGTGAGAAAGCTTAGAGAAAGAAGAAAACATTTCCTATCTCTGTTTGCTACTCCTGTTGTTTAGCACATGTGGAATGTGTGATAGAAATTGTTTAGCAAAGAGTGATTTCTTAATTGGCCACTAGTGATAGTTGGCTTAGACTGATTGAACAATTAAGTCAAAGCTGTGTTGGGACTGCCTAAAAGGAGTTTTTCTTTAATATTATAGAGTTTTAGTATACTATAGTATAATATAATGATTTATTAAGCTCTTAATATGGCTTAATAAAGCATTAATAGATAATAATATGATATTATAAATAGAATAGAATAGAATATTAATATTGTTTTATTAAGCTCTTAGTATAGCTTAATAAAGCATTAATATAATATAATATAATATAATATAATATAATATAATATAATATAATATGCTTTATTAAGCTCTTAGTATAGCCTAATAAAGCAATATAATGCAATGTAATGTCTTATATAATATAATACTTTATTAAGATCTTAGTATAGCTTAATAAAGTATACAATATAATAGTATAATATTATAAATATAATAGAATAGAATAAATATGATAAATGCTTTATTAAGCTCTTAGTATAGCTTAATAAAGCAATATAATGCAATGTAATGTCATATATAATATAATATAATATAATTAATATAATAGCTTTATGAAGCCCTTAGTATAGCTTAATAAAGCATTAATATATAACAATATTCTAATATAATGTAATAGAACATAATGTAATGTAAGCTTTATTAAGCTCTCAGTATAGCCTAATAAAGCATTTCTCCAACCTTCTGAGATCGCAGAGTCATCACACATCATTCCCCAACCCAGAGTGACCCTGCTAAGGGCACTCCTGGCTGCTGCGGGGCTCGGAGGGTGCCCTGGGCTGAGCAGCAGCCACACGCTCCCCAGGGCCATTGCTCAGCCCCCAGCCATGTCCCCGAGGTCCTGGCAGTGTCCTGGGCACAGGGAAGCAGGCAGGAGCACGGTGTTGACTCTGGCACCTGCTCCAGAGCAGCAGCCAGCACCAGCAGGGTCAGAGACAACTTCAGAGTGTGCACAGACATGAGGGGGCCTCGGGGGGCATTCACATTCTCTGGGAAAATCCCTTTGCTCAGGATTTTGCTCCTGGGAAGCTGAGAGGCCTCAGAGAAAAGGGAAACAATAATTATCTGATTGCTTCTCCTGTGTTTGCTGCTTTGGAATGTGTTTGGGGATTGTTTACCCACAGGTGATTGTGTCATTGGTTTCATGAGAATTGTTTTGACTCTTTGGCCAATCAGGGCCAAGCTGTGTCAGGCTCTGGAAAGAGTCAGGAGTTTTCATTATTATCTTTTTAGCCTTCTGTCTGTATCCTTTCTGTATGCTTTAGTACAGTTTAATTTAGTATTCTTTAATATAATATAGTATCATAAAATAATAAATTACCCTTCTGAGAACATGGAGTCAGATCCATCATTCCTGCCACGGGGCACCCCACAAACACAACAGCCTCGCTGCCTTCCCTCCCTTCTTGTGTCCCTGGAGGTGTTTTAGCTCTTCACGACCTCCACAGGGCCCTGGGGTGGGGCAGACAGGCTGCAAAACACCCAGGATGTGGCTGTGGACTCACCTCTCCTGAAAGGTGTCACCTGGGGAGGCTGCAGAGGTGCCAGGGGTGGCAGTGGGCAGCAGGGAGATGGTGCCCAGGGTGACAGTGGCCATCGTGGTGTCCATGGCGGTGTCCTTGGGGACAGTGCCCATGGAGGTGCTGTGAGTGACAGTGCCCATCTGGGTGTCCTTGGGGACACTGCCCATCCTGGTGCCATCGGTGACAGTGCCAATTCTGGTGCCCAGGGTGACAGTTTCCATGGTGGTGTCCTTGGGGACAGTGCCTATTCTGGTGTCCTTGGGGACACTGCCCATCCTGGTGCCATAGGTGACAGTGCCAGTTCTGGTGCCCTTTGTGACAGTGCCCGTCCCATGTGCCCTGCTGCTGTGCCTGGCTGTGCTGTGGGCAGCAGGACATGGTGCTGTGGCTCTCTCAGGAGTGGCTGTTCCTGGGTCCCATGAGGAGCAGGTTTCTACAGAGAAAAGCTATTATTATTATTATTATTATTATTATTATTATTATTATTATTATTATTATTATTATTATTATTATTATTATTATTAAAATTCATTATTAATTTATTATTTTAAAGCTTTAGTACCCAGCCTTTGGCAGGGGCAGTTGTTTGTTAGATTTACCACAGATTTACACATTTCACCTGGCATCTCGTGTGAAAACCACCAGACTCAGGCACTCCTGTTCTCCTGGGAGTGCTGTAAAACACTGATGAACACCTGGATACCTGGCAAACATTCCTGCTTTAAGCCCCCTCGTTGTGTCTTTGCCAGAGGAGCAGTTCCATGGTTCTGTCTATTTACACTCTGCAGTTTCTCAAACTGCAAAATAACCTTCAGCTTCTCTTCAGAGCCAAACTCCTCCCTGTGCTGCACTTGCCAGGACCTGGCTGTCACATCTTAACTAATCAATAACACCACCCAAACCTATTCCATTTCTCTGGAAAGCTCAGCTCTCCCACCCCTGAGAACCTTCACCATCACCCCAGCTGCTTGCTAATAGTGAAAGGAAAATGTAGAATGGTTTGGGGACTGTTGTATTTGTGGGGTGCCCCGTGGCAGGGAGGAATGATGGATCTGACTCCATGTTCTCAGAAGGCTAATTGATTATTTTATGATATTATATTATATTAAAGAATACTAAACTATACTAAAGAATGCAGAAAGGATACTTACTGAGTGCTAGAAAGATAATAATGCAAACTCGTGACTCTTTCCAGAGCCCTGACACAGCTTGGCCCTGACTGGCCAAAGGGTGAAAAGAATTCACATGAAATTAATGACACAATCACCTGTGGGTAAACAATCTCCAAACTCATTCCACACGAGCAAAACACAGGAGCAGCAAATGAGATAGGAATTGTTTTCCTTTTTCTCTGAGGCCTCTCAGCTTCCCAGGAGAAAATCCTGGGCAAAGGGATTTCCCCGAGAATGTGAATGCCACAGGGGACCACCCAGGCCGTGCCCCCCACCACGCCACCTACCCTTGTGGATGAGCAGCTTCAGGGGGGCTGTGAGCTCCGCGTGCCCACTCCTGGCCCCACACCAGTACCAGCCTGCATCCTCCTCCCTCAGCTGCCCCAGCAGCACCGTGGAGCTGCTGGACATGTGTGCCCGCCCTCGGTGGGACTCCAGCACGAAGCCCTCGGTGTCCAGCAGCACCTGGCAGCTCCCTGCCCTCCACCTGCACAGGTACTTCCTCTCGTAGGTCCCCTGGGGGTCGTGGTGGCACTGGAAGGACACTGAGCCCCCGACTGCGCCACTGAGGAATTTGGGTCTCCTGGGAAGGGTGGAGGCTGCAGGGGAGGGCACAGAGTTAGAATTTCATGTCCCTCTCCCAGCACTGAGCCCCCCATGTGTGGGAATCCATAAAATCAGAGGGTTTGGGAAAGCTGCAAAAGGCCTCAGGGACAGCAGAACTGGGGTTAGGGCTGAGCAGTAGCTGTGAGATTGGTCAGAGAAAAATTTAAAAAAAAGAAGTAGAAAAGCAAGGACAAATAGAGCAATGGTCTGTGTATTAACACTTGTCTAGAATAACTCCCTAAGCTGCAGAAAAGTTTATTTAGAGAGATATTAGGGAGTTCTAAGCTTAATAATGGAGCTCTGAGCATTGTGTTTGAAGGCTCACAAGCAGGTGTTGTATTTGAAATAAGCCAGCATTGTTTAAGCAAAGGTATCTGTGCTTAGAGTGGCTGGATGGAGCCACTGTCAGTATAGAATGTATACTGTACAGATATAAATACTGTCAGTGTGCTTCTGCTCTGGGTGATTGGGCAAAACACTTTTAAAGTGAGCTGTAACACTGAGTTCTGGGTCTGCTGCCTGGGATGGGAGCTGCTGGCACCTGCCCATTGCCATGGCCATGGAATGAGGCTGATGCTGGAAAACAAACCAGCCCAGGGCTGTTCCCAGCAGTGCTGTCCTGTCTGGGATTTGCACACAGTGACAGCGAGCCCCCGACTGTGCCCCTGCGGAATTTGGGTCTCCTGGGAAGGGTGGAGGCTGCAGGGGAGGGCACAGAGTCAGAATTTCATACCCCGCACCCAGCACTGAGCCCCCCATGCCCTGTCCTACCTGTGGCCACCTGCAGAAGCACCTCCTGTGGGCTGTCCTGACCCTTCAGTCCTTGTGTCCCACACAGATACAGCCCCGAATCCTCCTCCTTTAGGTCACTGATCAGGACTTTGAAAGCTCCAGAGCTCTCCTGGGGGATGATAACGACGCGTCCTTGGTACCTCCTGCCCACAAAGCCATCAGAGCTGGTGATGGGAGCGCAGCTGCTTCTGCCCACTTTGCACCAGAACCTCTTCTGGTCACTGTGGGTGTCCCCAGAGTGGCACAGGACTGTGACAGAGCCGTGGAGCTGCCCTCGGATGAGCTGGGTTGGCTTTGGCACCGTGGCATCTGCAGGGAGAGAGCAGGACAGGCACTGCCAGCACACAGAGCCCCCAGAGCCTGCCCCATCCTTCTGGCTCTGCAGCTCATCTCAGGCCATGCTGCTGAGCTCTGCTCTAGGATGATAAATATTCATCTCTTTAGCTTAAAATATCTCAAAAATATCCGCACACATGGTTC
The DNA here is from genome assembly GCA_025504685.1 of Leucosticte australis. NCBI lineage: Eukaryota > Metazoa > Chordata > Aves > Passeriformes > Fringillidae > Leucosticte > Leucosticte australis. The sequence continues at coordinate 664,072 of JANIJU010000005.1, forward strand.
ACACCCTGCAACTCCATCAGTTATTTCCTTTATCTCTCCAAAGCCCATTCACTCAGACATTTCCCCTGTGCCCTTCCCCAGAGGCGCCAAACCTGTGTTTCCAACAGGCAGGATAAGCAGAATCCTTTCACATTTCTGAACAGCTGATTTGGCCAAACCTGGGTGCTTTTACACCCCAAAAATGATAAAAGTTATAGAATATATAAAAATATATTATAAAACTCTGTTATCTGGCTTGTCACTGTCATATTTTCTGGAAAAATCCCTTCACCAGGATTGCTCTGCTGAGAAAAGGAAAACAATAATTATGTGATTTGCTTCTCCTGTGTTCGCTGCTTTGGAATGTGGTTTGGACATTGTTTACCCACAGGTGATTGTGTCATTGGTTTCTGCTGTGAATTATTTTGACTTTTTGGCCAACCAGGGTCAAGCTGTGTCAGAGTCTGGAAAGAGCCCTGAGTTTTTCATTATTATCTTTTTAGCCTTCTGTCTGAATCCTTTCTGTATTCTTTAGTATAGTTTAGTTTAGTATTCTTTAATATAATATAGTGTCACGGACATATTTTCTTTTGCTAGGATCTTTTCTCTTGAGAAGCTGAGAGGCCTCAGAAATGAAATGTGAACAATGATTCTCTGCTGCTGTGGAATGCAGCAGGTGCATCTGTGATTGGGCTCATGTGGTTGGTTTTAATTAATGGCCAATCGCAGCCCGGCTGTCTGGGACTCTCTGGTCAGTCACAAGATTTTATTATCATTCCATTCTTTTCTTTTGCTAGCATTCTGATGAAATCCCTTTTCTTTCTTTAGTGTAATTTTAATATATCATTTTCTTTTAATATAATATATATCATAAAATAATAAATCAGCCTTCTGAAACGTGGAGTCTGTTGGAACCCAGGGCATCCCTCTGGCTGTCCTGGATGGCCCCAGCCCCTGCCAGGGGGCTCAGAGACCCTGGCACAGAGCCCAAGACCCCGTGACTTTGATTTTGACCCATGGAGCAAATTACCACCTTTATATGAAGAATTACAAGTCAAGAGAGTTTAAGTAGAATATTAGTTAGTTTGTCAGGGGGTGAAAAGTAAAATTTTGGGGTTTTAGAATGGGGGCTTGGGGTCCCCATGGAGGAATTTGTGTGTGCCTTGTCCTTTTTCCTTCTTCTTCCCAGCCTCCATCTTCTGGGTGATGTTGGCACTTTTGGATTGGTTTGGGGTAGAAGCTCACTGTCTAACACAGGTGATAGGTGCTGGGAAGTTATGGTAAATACTGTACAGGTAGTTTTTAGTATAAAAAGACAACACTGCCCTGAGGGTGGTCAGAGTGCCTCAACCCGACCTGCCAGACAGATCTCAGCAGGTCAGAGAAAGAATGGAATAGATAAGAAACAAATAAACAACCTTGAGAATGAGAACAGAAAAATCCTGACTCCTTCTTCAACAGCTGGGCTGGGAAAAAGAGGCTTGTATTTATCTCAGAGTCACTCTGACCAGCAGAGATTCTGAGAGGAGTCAAGATTCTCATCTCTTCCCTCATCCTAGGACCCCTGTGAGCACCACCACAATTTAGACCATAAAATAATAAATTAACCTCCTGAGAACAGAGTCAGATTCATCATTTCTCCATTCATCTGGGAACACCACAAATAGAGACTGGCCAGCAGCAAAAAGCCGAGGCACCTGACCCCAAACCTCTCCCAGGAGCCCAGACCAAACCCTACCTGCCAGAACAGTCAGGTTGAGGCTGGCGTGGAGCCCTTGGTTGGTGCTGCCAATGCCACACCTGTAGGTGCCCGAGTCGCTGCTCCTCAGCCCTGTCATTGTCACCGTGAAGGTGCCATCCTGGGGGACATCCCTCAGGGCCACCCTGCCCTGGTAGTGGCTGGAGGTGAAGCTGCTGGAGACGATGGTGGAGCAGAGCCCGCTGGCTGCTACCTTGCACCAATATTTCCGCTGGTGTTTGTTGGCTGGGCTGGGGGAGTAGAAGCACTGGTGGGTGATGGAGCCTCCAAGGCCTCCTGCCAAAACCCTGGAGCTGTACAGGCTGCTGGCCACGGGCTCTGGGGGACAGACAGACAGACAGACAGACAGACACACAAGGGTTGGGTTACTGCCAGCCAGCCAGCAGAGCCCAGCACGGCTCCTTCCAGGCAGGGCTGGGGTTCTGAGGGGCACCGGGGCACACAGGGCTCAGGAAATCTATTCTGGATGTGGTGTTTCCCTCCCTGAGTGC
>JANIJU010000005.1:680348-709544 GCA_025504685.1 Leucosticte australis
GGATCCCCTCTCCAGGGACAGGATCCCCTCTCCAGGACAGGATCCCCCTCTCCAGGGACAGGATCCCCTCTCCAGGGACAGGATCCCCTCTCCAGGGACAGGATCCCCTCTCCAGGGATCTGTCCTGGCCCAGAGCAGCCCCTGCAGCACCAAGGGCTCCCCACACACCTGGCAGGATGGGAAGGCTGGGAGAGCTCTGGGGCAGGAATTCAGGAATCCACCTGGTCCTGCTGCTGTCTCAGGGCCTCCAGCTGCCCCTAAAGCAGCACCAGAGAGCAGATTTGGGCTGAGATCTGCCCAAAATCCTTCTCCAGCCCAGAGGGGCGAGCTGGGCTGGGCACCCTGGGGTTACTCACCCGCTGGGAGTGGTTGGAGGCCGTGCTGACCATGCTGTCACAGCTGCCAGAGTTGCAGCCAGCCATCCCCAGCTCCTTCCTAGGCATAGCCTGGGCTGCCCTGGAGGCTGCCACAGCGGGAATGTCCTGGCTGGAGCAGGAAAAAGGAGAAACATTAAGTTGTGAGGTTCCCCCAGGGGTGACTCAAACATGCTGGGAGGGAGACAGGCTGGCTCTGAAGCTGCTGGATGGAGGAATTGTGCTCCATCTCCAGCTGCTGGATGGAGGAATCGTGCTCCATCTCCAGCTGCTGGATGGAGGAACTGTGCTCCATCTCCAGCTGCTGTCTCCAGGAGAAGGCACAGCTGGGCTTTTAAAAATCATCCTTGAAGATTTCCTCAAAATAATTGGGCATGGGGTAATCTCAGCACAGCCAGCTCGTGTTGGTGGCTCTCTGCTCCCCTCACAGGCGTGGATAAGGCACAAGAAAAGCTCAAAGCCTGGCTTAGAAATCCCAGCACAGCCCCAGCCCCGACTCATGGGATCTCTTTCCTCTGCCACACCCTGTGCCAGCCCTGCAGCTTGAACTTGTGAACGTGCTGGCCCAAAATGCTGCTGGTTACTCACATCCTTGCTCTGTCAGGAGCTTCCTCCTGGCAAGGAGCTGCCTCTGCCACCCTTCCTTGGGGGCCCAGGGGAGGTGTCCCCAGGGAGGTGGCCCCGGGCCTTTGGGGCACGCCTGGGTGTGTTTGGGCACACGGCTGGCACAGCCTGTGGGGAGCAGGGCAGGCTGGGGCTGTGCCCAGGGGGGTTCAGGCAGCACCCCAATGTCCCCTCTGCTCACAGCAGTGTCCCCCTGATGCAGCCCAGACCTCCCATCACCTAGTGGGACCCCAGAGTGGCAGCAGGGTGACAGACAGCCTGGATTTGGGTTTCCCACACCGGGGCAGGGTGCCAGGGGGGCAGAGGGCACAGTTATCCCTGCCCAGAGCTCTGCTGAGCACCCACAGAAGGTGCCATTACTGAGGGATGCAAAGCACCGAGCTTCCAAAAATTCCTGGCCCCACCAACGAGCCTCCCCCACATGCACCACCCTGTTCTGGGGGAGGGAACTGGGCTGTGGGGGCGAGAGGGAGCAGCAAAACAAACACCAACAGCCCCTGCAAGACACACGGACCCACGCGAGAGGATTTGCTCCTCGGGAGACAGAGGAGCCCTTTGTGCTGTAACCTGCAGGCAGGAACACACTGCTGCTTTTTTTCCTTGTAGCAGGATCAGGGAATTAGATCCAGAGATAAGTGAGCAGAACTGGCTGCTTGTTCAGAGTGTTAGACCCTGAAAGAATTCCTTTGTAATTGGAATACGCCGCAAAAATCAGATTTCAACACCCACGCCCTGACAGCTCTAATCCTTCCACGCAGGAGGAGTTTAATATTTCAGTCTCAGCTTTGCATTATTTACTGCTTAAGTGATGTTGAAGTAAGTGGTGGCTTTGGAACAGCAATTCCCTGGATTCTTTGAATTCAGATCTCTTCACAGCCAGGGATTTGAGCTGGGAGGAAGCAGAGCCGAGCTTGGGGGACTTCAGGCCTCTGCAGGGTTTTGCTGTGCACTGGAGCCTCCACAACGTGAAATTTAGATTTACATCAAAACTATTCTTGATTTACATCGGCTCCTCAGTAGCAGGAGGCATGGCCATGGTTGTTGTGCTGCTCCTGGCTGCCTCCCTCCCAAATTTCAGACAGCAAAACTCTCCTGGGGAAGTGAAAGCCTTGCTGGAACTTGAGTGTGCAGCTGCTTGGGGCCAGCAGGGAGGCATTTTCTCCATGAGGATCCCCCCCCACCACCAGTCCACTAAAGAAATCATTTTCTCTCATCAAAACCAGCATTTGCAGGGACCTCAAGCAGCTGCCAAGGCTTTGGGACCCACCGGGCCCCAGCTCATGGGAGGCAAAGTCCAGCCCGAGCCTGCCGGGAACGGCAGAGGATCTGCACTGAAACAAGAAGTTCCTTTTCCTGCCCATTAGCTCTCTGATGTGATTACAGCTCCAGCACACTCATCCAGCTTGGGAAAGGGGAAAAAAATCAGTGTTGAAACCCCCAGTTTTAATGATTCAGAAGGATTTTAGTTCCTTCTTTGCCACAACAGTAACAGCCACAAACTAAAAACGTGGCTGAGCGTTTGATAAAAGGCATGGCACTCAAAAAGCTGTTTTATAGCTGGGTTTCAGTGGTGTAGCTCTCTTCCCCAACTGAAAACATATCTGGAAGAAGCTGTTTTTTACCCAAATCCAAATGCCAGGTCCCTCAGCTCTTGTGGCCGTTGCCATAACTGTCCTTTAAAAGCCCACGGAGGCATCAAAGAGGTGCCGGGTAGCAATTAATGCTAATTGCTTTAGAGAAGAGGCTACTTTCTTTCAGCCAGCACCACTCCAAGTTCTTCATCCCGGGTTAGAACACCTCGGTTTTGCTGTCTGGGGCACAGCAGCCAGACCCCTCCTGCCTGGGAAAGGCTTTGTGCTGGCCAGCCCCAAACACAACCCAGAGCAAACCCCCCTCTGCAGGCACTGACCCAGCTCGGAGCAGCCCGGGGGATGGATCCCAGCTCAGGGCCAAAGGGGTCAAGGGCAGATCTGAATTTCCTCTTATCTCAGCAGGTAAATGAAGCACCCCAGCAGCTGCCTGAGCTGTTTGATGCCCCGAGCACAGCTTTCCCCAGCTTTCCTCCCACCACACCACCTCCAAACCACCTGGTCCAGCTTCCCTGGTGAATCCCCCACCACATTTCACCCTTGCAAAGCAGAGCCCTGCAGGTACCCAGAGCCCCCCAGCCCCTCGCCCGCAGCCCATCCAGCAGGAGAAGCGCAGAGAGCAAAGGACAAGCAAAGGAACAGAAATTATTATTAATCCGTTTTGTAGTTTTACCAGGCTGTCCGTCGTTCCGTGCTGCCCAATTCCTTGTCCCGGCCGTGCCTATCCCAGGACTTCTTTGCTTTTCTGGGCTAACCAAACACAGCCGGGTTACACATTAACCCTGCTCCGCCGCAGATAAGGCTGCGCTGCCCAGGTGGGTGCTCGGCAGGTACGTCCTGACAGGCGATCCCTGGCCCCTCACCTGCACCCAGGCCGAGTGCAATTCATCCTGCAGCCCTGCCAGGCACCTTTCCTGCCGTTCCAGCCTGGATCCCCCGAGCCGAGCCCCCAAAGCCCGGCCGAGCCGTGCCCCGGAGCGCTGGGTGTGAGCCGGCAGCGCCCGGCAGCTGCGGGCAGCTCTGCTCGGTGCCACCCAGCTCCCTCACTTCCCTGCTGTCCCCTGCTGTCCTGGGCACGGCTGCGGCCGATAGGAGACTCCTTAATCCGACATCCTGTTCTGCCGCATAGCTGCTCGCTGACAGCGGAGCCCTGAGCCCAGCCTTGCTCTCGGTAATTACGGAGCGCGTCACCCGCAGCCGGTTCTGCTCTCGGGTGGTTTGGCCGGGATGCCGCAGCCCGGGCCGGGAGCTCAGCTCTGAAAACAGCCTGGCCTGAGACAGGTTGCTACTTGCATTATCACCACAGCTTCCCAGAGGCCAGAAGTTTGCTGCTTGCAAAGGAAGGAGGTTGTAAAGACAGGCAGAAAGTGTTTTGGGGAGGGAAGATTGGGCACGGATTTATTGGCGTGCTGCAGGAAGGGGTGCCCAGGTCTGCGCAGCTCCCAGGCTCCTGCTGCCTGTCCCGACCTGCAGCTGCTTTTGCCCCAGTTGGCACCAAAACCCTCTGCAAGCTCCTTCCCCGTGCTGGGGACTCCTTCTCCAGGCAGCTCCTGAAGCTCTGGTGAAAGCTGAAGCCCCCCAGATGCCCAGCAGGCTCATCCTCACACTGACACCTTCTCAGAGCCTCTGCTGGGGCGTTTCTCCAGCAGCATCTCCTGCCCTGAGCCCCTGGTGCCACCTCTGCTGCCTCCTCAAAGAGGGGCCCGGATGTCCCCACCCTGTGCAGGGTGACACCGACCCCCAGCCCGGGTGGAGCTGTAGGGGCAGAGAACAGCAGAGCCTCCTTCTTACCCTGACTTTGGGCTCTGTTGTTAAAATTGGGGCTTTTCCTTCTGATTACAATGCTTTGGCCATTCCCCCTCACAGCATGGACTTGTACCTGCTTGACAAGGTGCTGCTCACTGCAAATCTACAAACACCCTGCAGGAACTTTCCAGGGCTGACACAGCTGCCGGATTCATTCACATTTCCACGCTCCAATGATTTTTTTTTTCAATGGGTATTTTTAGCAAAAGGATTTGTTACCACACATGTTCCCTGCTCCACAGAACAGGGAAGTGGAAACATCAGCTAATTAAAGCCAGGGGAAGATGGAGGGAGAGCAGATGAGCCAGAGGCTCCCACTGGCAGTGCTGAGCCCAGCCAAGTGCTGTTGCAGAAGGGAACTTGTGCTGCAGAGCAAATCAACAAAGCAGAGCCCCAGCCAGCCCCAGCCCTTCCTGCTGTCCCACGCTGGCCTGGGGAGGGATGGGGATGCAGCCAGAGCTGCTGGGGCATTGTCACAACCAGGGATTGAGGGCAGGATTGGTGCCAGGGCTTCAGGAGCTGTGCTGGATGGCACAGCATCAACAGAGTTTAAACATGGTAATTAGTGAAGTGGGTTTGATTGGTGCACCCAGCAGCTGCCTGAGCTGTTTGCTGTCCCAAGCACAGGTTTCCCCAGCTTTTAATGAATTCATTTTAATTTGAAGTGGAACCTTTAGAGCTGCGTGGGTTTTGTCGAGTTGTGCCTGGTGCTGAGGCTGCTCTGAGAGAGGGAGGAAAGCAAAGCTGGGGTAATTTTGTTCTTGCAGTGCCAGCAGGGTGTGAGAGAGCAGCAGCACGGGGCAGGGGTGTCTGACAGCAGCAGGACTCCAGTCTGGGCAGTCCAACAGGCAGAGCTGGCTGCCTGCAGCCCCGTGTGGGTCAGGAAAGTGTCAGGATCCACTAGGAGAAATCTCGAGCTCCTCTGGATCAGGAGCCCAGAAAGAACCTGTTCTTTTTCCACATTCCTCTCCCTCCAACAGATATAAATAGCTGCAACCCAAAATAAGGTGTGATTTCACAGAGATGGCATGGAGGATGTGCCAGGAGTCAAATGATGCAGAGAAAACTTCCCAGTGCCCTGGAAGGACTTTGGCAGCCTCAGCCCTGCTGAGCCTCACCCTGTTCCTAAACACGAGGGCACAAGTGACTCAGGCCTGGCCCTGAAGGAAAAGCATCCACAGGCGTCACTGATAAGATTCCTGTCAAGGTAAGGAGGTTTTTTTGACTCTGTGGGACTCCTGGGCACTTTCCTTCACCCAAATTGCAAGCACAGCCTGTGTGCTGACAAATCTGTTATGGAAAATAGCATGTAGTTAATGCCTCCTGTTGCACAGCACTCATTAAACCTTCCTATGGCCAAGGAAGGTTTTATTTCTTTATTAAATAAAGATTTATTTATTATGTAAACATTATTATATAATATTTTTTTCTCTGTTTCACAAAAAGGAGCTGGAGAATGTAGTTAATGCCTCCTCTTGCACAGCACTCATCAAACCTTCCTATGGCCAAGGAAGGGTTTTATTTATTTATTAAATAAATATTTGGTATATAAATATTATTTATATAGTATTCATTATCTCTGTTTCACAGAAAGGAGCTGGAAAAGGGAGCTGAAGTGTTCCCATTGCTTGCTTACCATTAACACCAGAAGTGAGAAGGCAGCTCCCAAGCTTTAATAGTTCCCCAACATTTTCCTCAAGACTTTAATTAAAAATAATAGACAAGGGAACTGTGGCCCTGGACAGCCTGATTTTGTTAACTCCTCTGTTGTACTCCTGTTTCAGGGGGGAGTTGGTGCTCAGACAGCTGAAACAGCAGGAGTGATTTCACCCAGTTTGGGGGAATTTTATTTGGAACAAACCTGAGGGCAGTTTTAGAGCTGGATGCAAAGTTTGATTTAAAATGCAGGCAGACATTTAATTGCATGGCAGCTGCAATTTTCCAAACAGCAAGCTGACAACTTTTAGTTCCTCTTCTGGAGAGTTTCCTTGGCTGGGAGAGGTTGCCAGGGCTGGCCCATGGGTGGGTTCTGCAGTGAAATCAGGCACACACAGATGATTCAGCACTCGTGTGTCAGTCTGATTGCTCAGAACCTCCCCCAGCAGCACAGAACTTCTGCCCTCCTCATTCAGCCCAGAGGAGAAGGACAAACACAACACTGTGGGGCCAGAGAGGTTCCAGTCTCACTGGGGGTTGGCTGCCCCAGAACAGATCCCAGTTCCAGAGCTGGGATATTCCCCAGGAGAGCAGCATGGGCACAGGACACTGTCCCCAAGCTGTCACAGTGGCACCCCTGTGACTGTGCTCAGGGAAAGGTGCTGATTTGAGATGCACCATGGAACAGGATGTTCCTTTTCTCAGTGCTCTCCCCAGAAACTGCTCTTTTGATAGGAGTTTACTCAGAACTTCAGAATTAGGTTTGTCCTTCAGAAATTCCAGTTATTACTGATTTTCTCCCCAGATTGCTCTTTCAGTCTACTGCGTCCATGGAGTAGATCTGGCTAATACTGGACACAAATATTTGTGAAGTTGGCTTAATCATTTGTATATTTCAGTGCATAAAGGATTCTGGAGGGATGTAAAACTCTCTGTACAGCTGAGTCCTGATGTCTCAGGTACCATATTTCATAGAATCCCAGAGTGGTTTGGCTTGGAAAGGATCTTGAAGCTCATCTCATCCCATTCAGATATTCAGAGTCCATCCCACCACTAGAAGGATGCCATTTCTGGGATAATTCCCTGACTGTGTCATTAAGGGCAGGAAAATCCTAGTTAAAACATATAAAAACACTCTAATAAGAATTTTTAAAAAGAAAAAGAGTTGTACTTTAAATCTATCCAGACTTTATGTTTTAAATAATGCAGATAATTTTTGTCTGGGAAAGTTTAGGAGAGTAAGGAGAAATTTTTCTTGCAGTCAAGGACTTGTTCTTTGTCAGCCTGTTACAATATCAACTTTTACAACCACGAATTACAGGTATATCTTTTTTAACCAAAGAGATTTTATTTTTTCTAGGCAACAAAAGAGAACATCCAAGCAGTGATAGTGACACGTCTCCCTCCAAGGGAACTGATTCTCTGGTAGCAGATTCCCAATGCAAACATGATCTAGCAAAGCCCAACACTCTGGATTAAATAAAGCTCATTTTTCAAATACTGCAACTGAGAAATACCAGGGGGAAAAAAGAAAAAAAAGGTTTCACACACTTTGAGAAATCCATCCAGGACACAAAGCTAAAATCTAAGGGTTGCTCCCCAAAGTCAAGGCAGACAATAAATATGGATCTTCCACTTGTGTTTCAAAGACACCTGGTGCACCTCTCTGAGGTAGGTATTGTGTCCATGTGACAGATGGCAAAGGGGGAGGATCAGCTCCTTGTCCCAGGCATGGCCCTGCTCCCCTGGGAGAGCTGGGAGCACACCTGGGGCTCACCAGTCTCTTGGTCTCGTTCCTAGCCAGAATTTCAGCTCAAGTAGTTAGAACACAGTGTAATCTTCAAGTTCCTTTGAACTGTCAGCTATTTCTGGAGGGGTTTAAGCATCAGCTTCTACAGGGCTGGGTTTAATGCTGGGTTTTGGGGGGGTTTTATCTTCTTTTCCTAATGACAGGCTAAAAGCAGAGTGGGGTTTAACACTGGAAGCTAAGTGGCTTTCTGTAGGGAACTCCCAACAGTGCTAATGTGTGTTTTAATACTGAATTAAAAACAAACCCAGGTCCACAGTGCTCTGGGTGATCCTAGGCTGTTTCATTATTCATGCCTTAATTCAGCAAAGCACTTAAGTAATTATGTTCTTTCTTCAGTACAACCCTCCTGTATTTCAAGATCCAACTGGGAGCCTCTGCTGAGAATCCTAGAAATGGGATTTTTGCAGAAAAGGTGGTGTGGCTGCACCAGTTTGGTCAGGTGCCTGAGGGAACAGAGCCCTTTCAAACTGGGTTTTAGGTTAAACCCACGTGCAAAGTGGGTTTATTTCTGCCTCAGTCTGAGCTTGCTCCTTCTTGTTCCCCAGTCTAAAAGTACAAGGAAGGTCACTCAAAACAGTAACAGAAGAATGGCAGGCAAAGGACATTTTAAAATTCAAGAAACAAGGATGTGTTGCAGGCATTTCAAAGAAAAAAAACCAACATAAATCCCCTTCAGTAATATGCACCTTTACAGCACCTTTTAAAAGCCCTCAAAAGCACTTCCTGTTAAGCTTCACTGTGAGGTAAAATAATTCCAATTAAACCAATTTTACCTTCCCTGATTCTGAACAGTCCAAGGAGTGGGGCACTTTCCCCAGCTTATTTTCATCTGAATATTCAGCTGTGATATCTCATTATCACAATGAAAGTCTTGCTACTCCACAGGCAGTGGTGACAAATCAAACACATTAAGGCAGAAAGCAGATGGAATTTCAAGCCTCCCTTCTGGCTCTGGCCTTCAGAGGGCAAAACTTTTTACCAGCAAAGAGTGAGAACTCAACCTTAAAGTGCTCATTCACAGTATTTGGAAACTGGAACAGCTTAGTAACACCATGGCCTTAATTGGCTCTACTCAAGTAAAATATTCAATGCATTTAACAGATGCAAATTAAGTCACTTCCCTAACTACTCACTTCCCTCTTGCAGGAATTTCCAATGCTATTATGAAGAAGAATCCCAAGTATTCCAGGAAACATGCTTATGCTCTGATGCAATGTAAACACCAGGGGGTTGAGAGTTATTTTTCAAGCAACTAAAAACTACCTACGGAGGATTAATAAGTTTTATTCAACACTTATCCATCTACTCATTAATTTAAAGGCTACCTTAAAGCTTAGAGGCCATTGCTTTCCCTACAGTTCTCTGCACACAAACTACACAGTCTATTCCTGATGGTATAGGGCAGCTCAGAGATCCTTTTTCCACTACAAATTGTATTTTGATATTGTACTTGGTATTTCCATTATAAATCATGCACCACACGAGCAGTTTCCCCTCTGAGAGCTGCACATACGTGCAGAGCCCAATTCTCAGTGTGAATGATGCTGATATGTGTGTTTCCCAAAGCCTAAGATTAACTGAATTCCCCTGAAAATGTACATTCAGCACCTCAGAGGTGGATTTTACAGCAGTGCTGGACAAGCCTGGCTGAGTCTGTCTGCTCAGATCTCACATTCAGCACCTCAGAGGTGGATTTTACAGCAGTGCTGGACAAGCCTGGCTGTGTCTGTCTGCTCAGATCTCACACACACACACACACACACACACACAGAAGGTGATGAAATCAAGGTGTGGCTGCCACTGTCCACCACCAGCCCAAGTGCCATCCCTACTCCCAATCCCCTATTCCCAAACCTGCACGTTGGCCACCATGTAGTTAATTTAGTTAATTAGTTAATAAGCTTTTCAAGCTCTGTGAACGGAATTTTATGATTACAAACAGCTTATCTGAGACTCCAGAATCTGATTCCGGAGCGCTGAGGTAGTCGATGGCACCCTCCTCGTGCTGCTGAGCTCACACCTCCCCGAAGTTGGTGTGTCCAGTCTCCCTGGCGTGCTCCCTGGCCTCCAGCTGCCCCGTCAGTCCCTTCTGGCACACCATGCAGCGCAGGGCGAAGCGATTCACATCCGTGAACTGCCTCTTCCTGCGGGCTTCATCCGCCAGCTCCAGAGCCTGTGCCAGCACCACGTCATCGCTGCTGGGGAAGATGGTCTGGGGAGGAAGGTCCGAGGCGGGCAGGCGGCGCTCCAGGGGGTCGTAGTGGATGCCATCGTAGATCAGCAACACGCGCTTGCTGTAGCCCGCATCCTCGCCGAAGCGGTCGATGCGCACGGTCTGCGTGTCCACCACGCAGATCTCGCACTGGTAGAACTTGGACAGGATGGACACCTCGATGGCTCCTCCCCAGGTCTCTTCCCTGCGGATCCAGTCACAGTATTCCCTGTTGGTTTTGCCCAGCACGGCCTCGCAGTACGACTCGGGGTCGCTGGCCACGATCTGGGCGATGAGGTTGCGCATCTCCGGGGCGCAGCCGGGGTCGTACACGCCGCCCTCCACCACGTAGAACACGCTGGTGAACAGGCAGGAATTGTCTGCTGGCACCACCCTCCTGGCCAGCACGGGCACGGCTTCCCTGACCGGCTGGGACATCGCTTTTTTGGCCACCACCGGCGAGCCGGGCTCGGGTTTGGATGTGTCCTCTTCCACTATCAGAGTGTCACCTGCCACACAGGAGGAGGGACGTAAAGGGGAGACTTAAAGCTGCTGCTGCTCCTCCAACACAACAATGCGGCCGTGCTGGCATTGCTGAGGCTCACAGAAGAGAATCACGGAACGGTTTGGGGTCTTAAACATCACCCACTCCCACCCTTGCCAAGGGCAGGGACACCTTCCCCCGGCCCGGGCTGCTCCAAGCGCCGTCCGACCCGGCCTCGCACACCCCCGCCCGTTTCCCCCAGCTCGGTATCCCGCCGGGAAACAGCCTCGGCCAACAGCCGCTGGCACCACAACGGTCCCCGCGGGACTCACCTGGCGTGGCCCGGACCCCGTCCCCTCCAGCCCCGCGCGTTTCTCCCTCCGGACCCCCGGGACGCAGCCAAAGCACCGGCGGCGCTCGCAGCGAGCAGGAAGCGCTGCCGAGCCGGGCGCTGACGCCTCCCCCGGGAGCAGGAACCGGCCCGACCGCCGGTTGATGAGGGGCGTGTGTGCCACGGCCTCTTTAATTAACGCAATTGCAGCCGGCGGGGCGGCAGAACCCTCAGAGCGCCGCCCTCCTCCCCCCGGGGCCCTCACCCGAGTGGATGCCGAGCTCGCCCAGCCGCCGCTCGCCGTCGCTGAGGTCGAGGCTGCGCGGCGGGAAGCCGTGCAGGAGGCGCTGTGCGGGCGCGGGCACTCCGGTGAGCGCGGCGAGCGCGGCCTGCATGTCGCGGAGGCGGGAGTGCGGCGACAGCCCCGGCAGCGCGTGCGAGCCGCTCCGGGCCTTGCAGCGCAGCCGCAGCATCCTCGGGGCCGCCGCCGCACCGGCCGCCGCCGCTTCCGCTTCCGGCCCGTGCCCGCCCCGCTCTCGCGAGAGCACGCCGCGTCCCGTCCCACCCCCCCCTCCGGCGAACGGCCAATCAGAGCGCGGGAGGGGCGGAGCGCGCGATGTGCCCGTTCATTTGCATAACGCGCGGCTCATTTGCATAGAGCCGGGCGCCGCGCCCGTGTCATCTGTACGGCACGCCGGGCGTCTGATTTGCATACAGGAGGTGACACCGCCCACTTAATTTGCATGCAGCCGGACACCGCCTTGCCATCTCATTTGCATTACGCGAGGTGTCGCCGTGATTTGCTGTCTCCTCCCCTTCCGCGATGATTACCTCCCACTTGATTTGCATAGCCCGCCTTAATTTGCATAGAGGCGCGAGCTCAGCTCTCCTTTCATCACCGCCCATCTCATTTGCATGGAGCGCGTGCTCCTGTTCCCCTCTCGCCCCGCCCATCGCCCGTTCGGTCTTATTTGCATACAGCGCGCGGCTCCCCCGCCCCGCTCATTTGCATACAGCGCGCAGCTCTCCCTTCCTCCCGGTCTCGTTTGCATACAGCGCGCGGTTGCCCCGCCCTCCCGGTCTCGTTTGCATACAGCGCGCGGCTCCCTCTCCCTCCTCCCGGTCTCATTTGCATACAGCGCGCGCCCCCGCGCGCGTGACGCGGGCCGGTTTTCCCGCCCCGCCGCGCCCCTTTTCCCGCGTGTGCGGTCCCCGGTTTCCGTTCCCCGCTCCGCTGTGCGCGAGCCCCGCCGGTCATTTGCATGCGATTTGCGTGCGGAGGGGCGCGGAGCGGCGGCGCGGAGCCATGTCGGCGGCGCCGCGGGGCGGCGGCGGGGCCCCGCGGGGCAGGGCCGGCGAGAAGCAGTGCTGTGAGTAGCCCCGGGCCGGGGCGGTGCGGGGCAGGGTGCGCGCCCCGCGGCCGGAAAGAAACGGAACCGGTACCGGGAGGGGGAAAGGGCTGCGCGTTCGCCCCGAGCCTCGCGTCCCTCCCGCGCGGGATCCCCGTCCTGCTGCCTGCCCTGGCTGTCCCCTCCCGCGGTTCCCCTGTCCCCAACCTCCTGGATGCTGCTGCATCCATCCCCATCCCGTGCTTTTCGCCCCAAATCCGCCTCTCCGCGGGCGTTCTGGGAGCTTGCTCGGGCTGTTCCCCGAGAGAACGTGACCGTTTTGTTAAAAACATCTTTCGTTCGCCCTTGACGGCGCTGCCCGGGCGGTAAATGCTGTTAACACTGAAAGCCCCATTAGGCAGCGGTGCTGCCTCATTAGCAAACACCTGCGAGACATCAGAGCGGTCACAGCAGCTCATTAATGACAAGGACACGGGGCGAGCCCGTCCTGGGATGCTCGGAGGTGCTTTATCCACCGGGAGACGGGATGACGCTTTGCTGGGTCTCACTTTATGCTCTCCAGCGCCCCTGATGCTGTTTTGGGGTGGTTTTGGTTGTTTTTTCGGGTTTTTTTGCAGCATGGGCTTCCTACATGACCAACTCGCCGACGCTGATCGTGATGATCGGGCTGCCTGCCAGGGGCAAGACCTACATGTCCAAAAAGCTCACCCGCTACCTCAACTGGATCGGGGTGCCCACCAAAGGTGGGTGGGTGTGTGGGGGGGACATCCCTGTCCCTGCTGGGACACCTGCCACTGGACTGCCCTCACCCTCTCCTCCCCTGTGTGTGAAGTGTTTAATTTAGGGGTGTATCGGCGGGAAGCGGTGAAGTCCTACAAGTCCTACGACTTCTTCAGGCACGACAACATAGAGGCCATGGAAATCCGCAAGTGAGTCCCTGTCAGGGCTGGGTGGGTGCCTGCAGGGCTGGGGGCGCTGGAGTCTTGGCAGGCTGTGTGTGTGAGGAGCAGAAAATAACCCCGAGTCCCTGGGGAAGGAAGAAGGAACGGCACAGCCTGTGCAGGGATCCTGCCAGGGAGGGGCCTGGGAGTTTGGGGCTGGCACAAAGCTCAGGGGCTGCAAGGGTCAGGTCACAGTGGAGGTGCCCCAAGATTTTTTGGGGCTCTTAGAACAGTGCAGGGCTGTGAGGGAGGTGTTTGAATCCCTCCCTGCTGGCTTAGGAGCTTTGCTGTGGGAATGCTTTCCCTCAGCTGTGACCATCCCTATTTCTGTCCTGCAGACGCTGTGCCCTGGTGGCTCTGGAAGATGTGAAGTCTTATCTCTTGGAGGAGTGTGGGCAAATAGCTGTAAGATCCTCTGCACTAAAAATAGTTTTACATCAGGGCAGTTCAAAGCTGCCTGGAGTGTTCAGGCACCTGATTTGGGGTTTAAAAGTCTGAAGATAAACTTGCTCAGTGCTCCTTCCTCATTTTCTGCCAGGTGTTTGATGCGACCAACACGACTCGGGAGCGCCGGGACCTGATCTTAAACTTTGCTAAGGAAAATGCTTTCAAGGTGGTGCTTTAATTGTGTGTGTGATTAATTGTGTGCTTAATTAATTGTGGCTGCCTGGCACAGGAGCTCTGGAGTTTTGGCTCTGAAATGTGCTCCCTTGCCTTTTCCCTAGGTGTTTTTCGTGGAGTCTGTCTGTGATGATCCAGAGGTCATCGCTGCCAACATCCTGGTGGGTGCTGCCCTTCCCAGGCTCGGCTGCCGTGGGAGCTTGGGTGCTCAGTGCAAGGTCACAGGCTCAGGGAGCTCCTGGGCATCTCTGCAACGCCTCCCTGTCGCCTTTCACCTGCCCAATAAGCAGCTGGGATTTGCAGGTTTATTAAAAGCCGGAGATGCTGTTATGTGAGAATGTGGAAATCAAGCGGAGCCGGGAATGGGTGACCTTGAAGCGCTGGGCTGGCGAGGGAGGGAGGGCAGAGCTCTGAGCCAAGGTGTCTGTCAGGGCCAACCACTTCAGTGCCTTAAGAGTCGCCCTTTGTTTCCTCTCCAGGAGCAGGTTTTTCCTCGGGGCAGCGTTAAACAATGTGGATTTGTTTCAAAAGGGGAGGACCTTATTCATCTTTTGTTCTCTCTTGAGTTTGCTTAACTCAGGCTGTCTGTTGGGCAGGAGGTGAAAGTTTCCAGCCCTGACTACCCAGAGAGGCACAGGGAGAATGTGATGGAGGATTTCCTGAAGAGGATTGAGTGCTACAAGGTCACCTACCAGCCTCTGGACCCGGATGCTTATGACAAGTAAGCAAATCTCTTGGCACATCCCTTTGTCCTTGGGCACGTGAGCTGCTCTGCTGTCAGGATGCTCCAACACCTCTGCTCTCCCCAGGTGTGACTGTGTGCAGGTGAATCACAGGTCCCAAGTGAGATTTGAAGGGATTTTTCTCTGTGTGCTGCAGAATCACAGGATGGTTTGGGTTGGAAGGGAGCTCAAAGCCCATCTCAAAGAGCCATGGGACACCTGCTGTCCCAGGCTGCTCCAAACCCTGTCCAGCCTGGCCTTGCTCACTTCCAGGGATCCAGGGGCAGCCACCCTGTGCCCACCCTCCCAGGAAGGATTTTAAAGCCCAGCAGTCAGAGCCTGTCCTGCCTTTCCTAGAGGAGCAGTAGCTGGGTGACACCCACAGCTTCTCCTGCCTCATTTTTCAAACCACCCACGTGGCTGTCCTTATTTTCTATCCACTCCAGAGATCTTTCCTTCATTAAAGTGATCAACGTGGGCCAGCGGTTCCTGGTGAACCGAGTGCAGGACTACATCCAGAGTAAAATTGTCTATTACCTGATGAACATCCACGTCCAGCCCCGCACCATCTACCTGTGCCGCCACGGCGAGAGCGAGCACAACCTCCTGGGCAGGATTGGAGGGGACTCTGGGCTCTCACCCCGGGGCAAGCAGGTATGTGCCCAGCCTGGGGCTCTGCTGATGCCCTTAAGTTTTAGCCCTGAAGCTGCAATTAGAACATTAACCCCTAATATGCAAACTTATAAAAGTGTGACAACCTCTGACCCATGGTCCACTTTTGGGTGTAGCCCCTGGGAGGCTTTTTCTGCCCTAAATATACCTGAATATTTATATTCAATAAATATAGACCTGCTTTTTATTCCCTTAATTGAGTCTGGCCTGTGTTTTTAGGGAGCCCAAAAAGGCATCACCTTCCTCCTAACTTCCTGGAGCTTTTCTCCCCAGTTTTCCCAGGCTCTGAAGAAGTTCATTGAGGAGCAGGAGATCGTGGACCTGAAGGTGTGGACCAGCCAGCTGAAGAGGACAATCCAGACAGCAGAGTGCCTGGGGGTGCTCTATGAGCAGTGGAAGATCCTCAATGAGATTGATGCTGTGAGTGAGAGGCTGCTTAAAAACCTCAGCTTTTCTAGGTGGGGAATAGTGTTTAAAACCAAATTAATCACCATAAACCCAACTGATTTATGTTGGAACCTTGGATGCTGAGAGTTTTCAGCTTTCTGTGCAGAGCACTGCATTTGACCTGTGGAGAAGGTTTCCAAAATTGATTGACAGCACTGGGATTGTGGGTGTGGAGTTGGTCAGAAGTGTGTGATGTCACAGGGTGGAAAATTTAGAGTTTGGGGTTTTAGAATATAGAAACAAATATGAAGCAAGATGGAGGTTTGAGGGCAGAGGCAGGTTGTGCTTCTTCCTTCTTCTTCACCTTCTTTTTCCTTCTTCTTCATGGGTTTGGGTGGGGAATAATGTTTAAAACCAAATTAATCACCATAAACCCAGCTGATTTATGTTGGAACCTTGGATGCTGAGAATCTTCAACTTTCTGTGCAGAGCACTGCATTTGACCTGAGGCTGTGGAGAAGGTTTCCAAAATTGATAGATAGCACTGGGATTGTGGGTGTGGAGTTGGTCAGAAGTGTGTGATGTCAGAGAGTGGAAAATTTAAGAGTTTGGGGTTTTAGAATACAGAAACAAATATGAAGCAAGATGGAGGTTTTAGGGCAAAGACAGGTTGTGCTTCTTTACTTTCCTCTTCCTTCTTCTCCATGGGTTTGGGTGGGGAATAATGTTTAAGACCAAATTAATCACCATAAACCCAGGTGATTTATGTTGGAGCCCTGGATGCTGAGAATTTTAAACTCTCTGTGCTGAAAGGCACAGACTCCCCAGAGAACACTCCATTTGACCTAGGGCTGTAAAGAAAGCTTCCAAAATTGATTAATAGCACTGGGATTGTGGGTGTGGAGTTGGTTAGAAGTGTGTAATGTCACAGGGTGGAAAATTTAAGAGTTTGGGGTTTTAGAATATAGTAATAAATATGAAACATGATGGAGGTTTGAGGGCAGAGACAGGTTGTTCTTCTTCCTTCTTCTTCACCTACTTCTCCCTTGTTCTCCATGGGTTTGGTGGTATTTTATAATTAAACAGAAAAGGCCACAGTGTGGACTTCAAGGGATCAGTTCTTGGGTTAAAAAGGAAAATAATCTAGGTATCATCTCTTAATTAAAGAGTTTAGCCTTAAAAAACCTTATAACAAAAATTAATTTACCATTTTATACCTTACTAATAAAAGACTGCAGAGCTCATGGCTGTGAGGCTGTAGCACTAATGAGAAGCAATAAACTCCTAAGTCTAAACATCTCAATTGCCTTCAGTCTTAACCCCAACAAAAGCAGAAAAAACAAAACCCCACAGTTTCAGTTGATTTCCAGCCATGTTTTTGTATCATGGGCCTCAGCCTTCCAGGACAGGGTTTGGGGTGGTTTGGTAGAGAGCTGGGAGTGTTCAGAGCTGCCAGGTCTTGCTGGGGACATTGCAGGTGGTGTGGAGGAGGAAAGGAACACTGAACATCCCAGACATCTGTCACTCCCTCCTGGCTGGGCAAAGGTTGCTGCTCCCACTCTGATTCTCTCAGGAAATTGCAGGGTGGTTGCTGGGGAAGTGAGGGCTCATTTTTCATCCCTGGCAAACACCAGGACTGTCAGCCTTCCTGGTTTTGAGATAAAACCAAAGCCCAGCCTCTCCAAACCAGCCTGGCACCCTCACTGGGGGCAGGGCTGGGTCAGATGCAGCACCTAAAATTTCCATGCCAAAAAGGGATCTTGATCTCAGCCTCTGCTTTTCCTTCCCTCCGTGTTGGCCCTCTGATGAAATGAGGTTTGTGGTAAGCAGTTTTTCCTTCCCTCAGGGGGTCTGTGAAGAAATGACCTATGCAGAAATTGAAGCCAAGTATCCAGAGGAGTTTGCCATGAGGGATCAGGAGAAATATCTTTATCGTTATCCTGGAGGGGAGGTGAGGACCCTAAAAAACATCAACAACACACAGTGCACTGAAACAAACATTTATCTGTGGGGTTGGACTTAAAACTGACTCCATTTGAAGCTAATCTGCCAGTATTTGTGTGCAAAATTGCAAATTTTCATCCTGATGAAAACATTGGGATCTCCACTTCTCTTCTGGGGGAAATGTGTCTGTATTTCCCCCACTGGGGTGGGCAGAGGATGCTTTTCAATCCATTAATTTGGCCACTTGCTGGGTGCTGCCCTCAGATACCATCGGGGGGTTCTGCACCCCAGAATTGTCACTGAGAAATGAAATTACCCCGGGTGTGGCCTGCAGTCATTGCTGGCTTTCCTTCACCACCTGTTGAAATGAATCATTTACTATTTTATTTGGTTTTTCCCCTGGTTTTTTCATTGAGTTCCCAGTAATCTGAGCCCTCCCACGCTCTGAGGCTTCTGACACTGAATTTCACTTTCTGCTCTTGCCTTTTTTTGGCTTTTCTTTTTTGGTTTTTTTACTATTTTTACCACATCACCCATCACCTCCTTGAACTTTCTGCTGCTCTAACTGATATTTCCCTGAATGGGACTCTGCTAATTGCCACCTCTGTTTCACCCTGTGTTTACACAACCCCTTGACCAATTCCTGTTTGGTTTTCCAGTCCTACCAGGACTTGGTGCAGCGTCTGGAGCCAGTAATTATGGAGCTGGAAAGGCAAGGAAATGTCCTGGTCATCTCCCACCAGGCAGTTATGAGGTGCCTCCTGGCTTATTTTCTTGACAAGAGTGCAGGTACAAAAATAAAGGGATGGCTCCTCTCCCTGCTTCCCCTCCTGGGGTTTTGGGGAGGGTGGTTTGGAATGACTGGGTGGATTTTTATTTTTATTTTTGAATAAGGTGGGTTTTTTTTAACAAGGTGTTTGAAAAAGGAGGAAGGGAAACGTTTCAGCAGTGCTTTAACCCTTGCACTGCAGCAGTGCAAGGAGCTCTCCCTGGGGATGTGCTGCTGCTTTGCTGCCCAGGTGTTGTTTCTGGAGCTGTTTTCAGCAGCAGTGCTTACAGAATGTGTAAGGGACTGGTTTTTAATGCAAAGGAAAAGAAAAATTCATCATTTTCTGATGAACTAAAGAGCCTCAGTGGCCTGGAAGGCTTGGCAGGAGTGCTCCACCCCAGGGAAATGCTGATTTCTTGCACAGCACCCACACCTGGAAGGTTCCAGTCTCCTGCAATCTCCAGTGAGTGGCACTAGAGCTTCATAAAGCTTTTAATGACCTTAACAAACCTGTAAAAAACTTCATAAACTTTCAAATACAGCTCTGAATAAATCTCCTGTGGGCCCGTGGCAGCTGTTGCTGAGGTGCTTTCCCAGCCATGTGCCACTGGAGAGGTTTCCTCTGGCTGGTTCTGTGCCCTGGAAATGGAATCATGGAATTGTTTGGGTTGGAAAAGCCCTTTCAGAGGGTGGGATCCAACCCCCAACCCAGCCCTGCCCTGCCCAGTGCTGGAGAGCCCTGAGCCAGCTGGCCCAGCCAGCCTGGCCTCCACTCTCCTTTCCAGCTGCTGGGTTTGGATTTTCTGTGCCTCACTGCTGTCACCAGGGACTGCCTGGGTGCCATCCACAGGCTCTCCCTCCCAGGACAGTTCCCACTCAATCCTGGAATGGTTTGGGTTAAAACCACCATTAAAAGGGTTTAGTCTGGGTGCCATCCACAGGCTCTCCCTCCCAGGACAGTTCCCTTTCAATCCTGGAATGGTTTGGGTTAAAAAGACCCTTAAAAGGGTTTGGTCCAACCCTTTTGGGTTGGGTAGGGACATCCCAGTGCTGCTGTGGGGCTGGGGAGGGGACAGGGGGGCTGTGGCATCCCAGGTGACCCCAGACCACCTTTCTGTGCCCTAGATGAGCTGCCCTACCTGCGCTGCCCCCTCCACACCATTTTCAAGCTGACACCTGTTGCCTATGGTAAATAACTGCTTTATTTTCATTTTTAATTTGGATTCCTCTCCTGGTTTGTGTGTGGGGAGGTTGTGGGCAGGGTTGTGTCCATGTGTGGCAGCACCTGGCCGTGCTCTGGAAGCTTTGGTAATACATAAAGAGATTATTTCCTGCTTAATATGCAAAAATTCAACATAGAAAAGGGTTCTGGAGGGCTGGGGGAGCAGATGTGGAGGTGCAGGGTCTTCTCCCCTGGCCTCTCTTTGAAACAACTGGATTTTCCCTGTGGGTGAGGAAGGCTGTGCCTCCACACTTGGGGTGCAGTCAGTTAAAATTGGCTTTTCTGTGCAGCCCAGACAGCTCAGGGCTGTGCTCTCCCTCTTAAAAACCACCAAGTGTAAAATTCTCTTGGTGGGGTGAGCTGTGGGTTTAGGAGCTGGGTTATTTTTATAAATAAGAGATTTATTCCTGTTCATTTTCCCTGCTGTTTTGTTAATAAATTACCCACATAAACCTCTCTTTCTCTTGGGTGAAGGCTGCAAAGTGGAGACAATCACCATGGATGTGGAAGCAGTGGACACCCACAGGGACAAACCCTCCCTGAACTCAGTAAGTTTTGCTGCACCCCTCTGGCTCCACCTTTTCCAAAACAAGTCACAAACCCTCTTAAAGCCTTGCCAGAGCTGCCTAGAGCAGAAGGATTCTCTTCAGAAGTAACCCCCAAAAGCAGAAATCATTTTAAGATGCATTTGTGCTTCCCAGCCAGGGGGGATATTTTTCTGTAGGGAGCAGAATGGGCAAATTTTGGGCATGAGATTTTAAACTCCAGGTTTTGTCCTCTGTTTTCAGTGCAGGGTTTGTTGCTGATGTTTATTGGTAATTTCAAAAAGACTTGGCAAAAGGGTTAAAGGGGATTTTCCTCCTTGCCTTGATGAGTTTCCTCTTTCTGAAATTCTCTCTCTGCCATTATTTCAGTTACTCTTGCCCATCCACCTCCTGAATCTGGGGGAGCTGCTGATCTCTGAGGGCCTTGGCTCTGCAAGCCCTGTTTTCCAGAGGGCCTGCAGGGAAAGCCTCAGTGATTGCCTCTAAGGAATTCCCCCAACAGAGAGCCCAGACCAGCTCTGCTGGCTCACAGCAACTCTGAGTGCCTCTGCTTTTAGGGTTTGTCCATTTGGGCTTTTTCTTGTGGTTTATGGAGCTCCCTTGGGCTGGGGTCTGGTTATTCCTTTGTGCTGAGGGACTGGGCAAACTGGGAGCCTGCAGCTGTGCCTGGAGGCTCTGTGGAGCTGCCAAATGCCAAACTGAGGGACCTTAGGCAGGATTTCTGTGGATCCTCGTGGTTTCCAGCACGTCCCTGCTCACAGGGGTTGGATTAGGTGATGGTTAAAGGTTCTTCCAACCCCAACCCCTCTGGGATTTATATTTATCCCTTTTCCAACTTCTCTGTGACCCCTGCATGGAAATCATTGCTGCCCACTTGAAGGCTGCTTCTGTTCTTTGCTTGGCTTGGGTAACACAGCTGCTTTGGGGCTGAAGAAACAGGAACAAGGGAGAGTTTTCTATTTGCCTTTTTTTTTTTCCACCTAAATTGATCGTGCAGAGAGAAAAAAAACAAAAAAACACACAAAAAAGCCCCCAAAACCCAATCAGAGCCACCTAAGCAAAACAAAAGTCCCAAAGGGAAGTAAAACTGCTGAAAAATCACTTTGCAGCTGTCTCCAAGGTGGATGAAGCTGTTTCCCAAGCAGTGTGGTGGTGTTTGTGGGTCCCCAGGACGAGGGAAGAGATGAGAATCTTGACTCCACGTTTCAGAAGGCTGATTTATTACTTTATGATCTATATTATATTCAAAGAAAATGATCTATTAAAACTATACTAAAGAAAGAGAAAGGAGACATCAGAAGGCTGGAAAAGAAAGGAAAGGAATGATAATAAAATCGTGTGATTGCTCAGAGTCCCAACACAGCCAGACTGGGATTGGTCAGCAAGTAGAAACAATTCACATGAGACCAATCACAGATGCACCTGCCATGTTCCACAGAGCAGATAATCATTGTTTACATTTCGTTTCTGAGGCCTCTCAGCTTTTCAGGAGAGAAAATCTTGGCAAAGGATTTTTTATAAAATATGTCAGTGACAGAGCTGGGGAAGGCCCAGCCCGGTGCGGGGTCACCGGGACGCTCAGGGCGGGGTGCTGGAGGTGTGTGACGTGGCTTTAAACTCTGGTTCCCCCTTTTCATTCCTGGTGATTCCCTCTGTGTGGGATCAGCGCCACCTCCCCAGCAGGCAGAGCCCTGTGAGGATGAGGAGGAACAGCTTTACCCCGCGGGCCGGCGCCGACACCGTAAAGCGCCCGCGGCACCACAGCCTGGGCAGCAAACCCCTCCACCTGCCGGGGCCTCTCCCGTCCCTGGAAGCTCGAGAAGGGGCTGAGCAGCCACAGCTGGAAGTCACTGTCCAGGTGGTACCATCCCTCTGCTCCCCCTCCCCACCATCGCCCCGGCTCCTCTCTTGAATTTGCAGGCAACCCCAACGAGGGGAGAGATGAGGATCTTGACTCCATGGTTCAGAAGGCTGATTTATTATTTTATTATATATATTATATTCAAAGAAAATTATATAATAAAACTACACTAAAGCATAGAAGACAGGATTTCACCAGAAGGCTTGCAAGGAAAGGAAGGAATGATAATAAAATCTTGTGGCTGACCAGAGAGTCCCAGACAGCCGGACTGGGATTGGCCATTAATTAAAAACAACCACATAAGCCCAATCACAGATGCACCTGCTGCATTCCACAGCAGCAGAGAATCATTGTTCACATTTCATTTTTGAGGCCTCTCAGCTTCTCAGGAGAAAAGATCCTAGCAAAAGGATTTTCCATAAAATATATTGGTGGCAGTCCTCTCTGAAATCCAGACCCTGCCCAGGATCATGAGCAGGGTCTCTGTGTAGTGAAATTATCCAGCCTGGATTGGATTGAGGAAAAAAAACCAACTGAAAAACCCCTTCAAAACCACCCCCAAAACATCCAAATCCCCCCACCCAACTGGAATTGTGGTGCCAGTCTTTCAGAGTGGGGCTCCACGCAGGCAGGTTTCCATCAGTGCCACGGGCTTTAATTCTGGAGAGGATTTTGCTTCTGGGCTAAAACCTGATTGGAAAAGTTACAAATCCCCTCTTTGTCCCAGTTCTTTACTGCAGCCAACTGCTGTCCCTGCCTTCTATCACCTCCTGCTGCCACACAAACCTGCCCTGGGCAAATTTTGGGGCTGCTTCACTCCTCCCTCATTTGCTTTGCTGCTTTTCCTATTTCAGTCTCCTTTGGGATGCACTATGAGCCCTGCTGTGCTTCTCTGTTTCCTTTGCAGCCTCCAGAGGGAAATGCTTGCCTCTGAGTACCTCTGCAAGCAGCTTGGGTGTGCTCTCTTTGGGGTTAGTAAGTTGGATTTCTCTTGATTCCTGTTGCATGGAAACCACTCTGGGCAAGGACAAACCCATGGAGCAGAAGGAATCTTGTGCTGGAGAAAACCTGAGATTCTGGGGGACCTCAGTGGGGGCTGAGCCTGCTGATCCAGGGGCTCCACCTGGGCTTGTGCTTGGGCTGGCTGCTGCAAGTTGTGGCTCTAGCCCAGCTTGCTCCATCCCTGGAGCAGGACATGGGATGGTGCTGAGCAGGGCAGGGTGTGGTGACATTGCTGCTCCCAGGGATTTTGGAGGAGGCACTGGATCGTGGATTTGTCTTTGATTTTCACTGTCTCAGGGTGTTCCTGGTGTCTGTTGGGCCCTGAGTGAGGCAGAGGAAGGAGTTTTATCAGAGCTCTTAAGTATTTATATTTTTATTTCTGTTTTATGTATTTATGTATTTATATTTATATTGTGGTCAGTTTGCAAGGTGGTCAGTGTGGTGGTTCTTGGGTGGTTCTGGCAGTGTGATTCCCCGTGGAGAAGGTCAATAAAAGTGAGCAACCCTGAGTAACCAACCTGCCTCCTTACTCCTGAGCTTCTCCACCTCCCAGAGCTTGTGTGGGCTGGGCTGAGATGGGAAAACCCTTCAGGGGGGCTTGGCAGGAGGCTGAAGGGAAAGAGTGAAACAGGTCTTAGTGTTTTTCTTTTCTGACCCAGAGATGGGGCAACTGAGAGGTGTTTTAAACACTTTTATTCCCTTTTCAGTCTCATTTGAAGAATTCACACCATCACAATCAGAAGCCAATTATTTCGTAATTCCAATGCATTCTCAGTGTTCCTTGGCCTGTCAGCTTTCTGCCACACCATTCTCTAAATGCCTTAAAGCCAAAAATCTAAAGCTGCCCCTCGTGGGTCCCACTACCCACATTCCCCACATTGGTGTGCTCAGGTGGAGGGGATGGAGCCAATCCTTGGATGGAGGGGATGGAGCCAATCCTTGGATGGAGGGGATGGAGCCAATCCTTGGATGGAGGGGATGGAGCCAATCCTCAGGTGGTTCCTGCCCTGGGCAGCAGCTCCATGGAGCTGGACTCGCCTCTCCACGTGCTGAGCTGTCTCCAGCTTTACCCCCTCCTGCCTTCCTTGCTGTGACCTCTCCTGTTTCTCTCTTCCCTGCAGAAAATGGCCACTTTAGGAGTGTAGGAGTTCCTGCTTTCCCCTTGGATCCAGCTGGGAATTCCAGCACCAGGAGGAGCACCAGGACTGGAGCATCCCTGGGGCACCACGAGCCACCCTGGCCAGTACTTGCCTTGAACTGTGATTTTAGAGCCTGTCTGTGTCTTTTTCTTTCCAAATGCTGCAAAGTCTGTCCATGGGGCTGGAGAGGATTTCCTGTGGAGATTTTTCCAAGCTGCTTTTAATGCTCCTAAGCCAACACATCCCCGGGTGTTGAAATCGTGTCCCACGCCTTTCCTCCTGGCCAGGTGCCAAAATTAACCACAGTGGGAGGACAAAATAATCATGTTTTCACTGGCTGAGGCAGCTTTTCTTTGGAAAAGGCATTTCCAGGCCAAACCCCCGAGGTTTTATTTCTCCATTTCTGAGTTTTTTCCAAGTTCAAACTCTTTTTTTTTTCTGGTTTTCAGCCATCCAGGGAGCTCCAGGTAGGGTTTGACTGTCCCTCCTTGAGTGCTGCTGTGAATCCCCCAGTCTGAGCCAGTTCCTTTTGGCTTGGATGTGACACCCAGGTCAGCACATCCATCCCAGGGGCTGCCTCCTGTGAGGGGCAGATGGGAATGAGCCCTCCTGCCCCAGTGCTCTAAATCCCACCTCAAGCCCTATTTTAGCTTCTCCTCCCTAGGTAACTCCATCCTCTCTCTCATTTTTCCTGCATTTTGGGGCTGTTTTATCCATTTACCCCAGAAAATGGGAGCGTGGCTGGGACCAGCAGGGCTCCTGGGCAGGGTTTGCAGGAAGCACAAGGTTTTTACCAGTTTTCTTTGTTTTACACCAAATTTTAGGCCCACAACAAGCTTTTAACTTGCCTATGAATAAGCTGTGAATGTTCCCAATGCTGCCTTTCATAGTTTTAAGCTGTTGTAGAGTTTGGAGCACAGCTCTGTGTGGCCGTGTCTTAACTTAAATCCTTCCCTTAAATCCCCACCAAACCCCAAATTTTCAGTTCTCTCCCACAAGTCTTGGCTTGCATTTTGCCAAACTCCATTTTACCCCACTCCAGCTCTTCTTGCAATAAGGGCAGGACCCTCAGGTTGGGTGAAGAAAGGAACATTTGGGTCCAGAGCAGGAGGCTGTTCTGGACCTGCTGTTCTCAGGGGACTCCAGGATTTATCTGAGCAATTCTGGGCCCCAGAAATTGCTTTGTTTTAAATGTGTAAATAAATGTTGGATATACCCACAGCAGGGAAAATGTGCCCTGGCTGTGGAGGAGCTCAGCAACCCCAGAGCTTGAGGCTTAACCTGGGCATTTTGAGCTCAAACTTGGTTGTTTTAAACACTCCCAGAGTTGTAATTTGATAAAACTGAGATAGAGAGGACCAAGGCACAAATCTGGACCCCTCAGGATTTCTGAGGAGCAGAACAATGTGTTGATCTGAAGCAGTTGTGCCACAGAGGGGTGAAATTTGCTGGTGAGAAATTGAGTTTTTATTAGTTTTTCTCCTCAGGGTTTTCCCCCTCAGGTCTGGTTTTGGGTTTTAAATGTTTTTGTGCTTAGAAAGAAACCAGAAAAAAAAAAAAAAGAAAGAAATGTTGAAGGAAGATATTTAGAGCCTGTCCATGGCAGTCCTGACTGTCACACTCCAGAGTGCTCTGAACGCACAAACCCATCCTTGTCAGGCTGGCTGCTCTGACCAAACCCCTCCTGCTCTGGAAAAAGGAGTGGAAAATGTACTGTAGGATGTTTACACACAAAAATGCTGGGAGAACTTGCTGAAGAGTTCATGATGTTCATATCACTGAGCAGTAAATGATTGTAAGGAGACAAAAAAAATCTATATTTTTACCTGCTGGGATTTGTGAATGTTGATGTGTTGTTGGTGGTCGTGACTTTTGTTTTTTAATCACTGCTGAAAATCTGGTGGTTTGCAGTTTGGGTCAGTGGCTCCTTTTGGGGCTGTGGGGTGGAATTTCATCCTTCTCTGCAGTGTTTGTGCCTCAGTGCTTTAATTAAAAGCTTTTTCCTCCTGCAGTTTAGCCTTGAGAAGGTTTAAAGCAAACATGTCTGGAGCAGAGCAGATTTGGGAGCAGATCCTTGCCCTGAGGGGCTGCAGGGCTGGGGTGATGCCAGTGGGCATCTCCTGGCAGCTCCCTGTGCCAGGGATTTCCTTGAAACCACCTGATTTCCTTGGCACTGGGCGTGCAAACACCCCAGAACAAACAGGCCTTGCAAAGGAGGTGTCTGAGATGTTCTGGGGGAGCAGCTCAGCAGCAGCTCGTGCTGTCCGTGGGGTCGGTGCAGCTGGGTTTGGAGGTGGGTTTGGAGGTGTGCATGTGAGCCTGGCACCTTCCTGAGCATTTCCCCAGGACTGGGGGGGGTTTGTGACCCCCTGACTTTCTGTGCCTCTGTTTCAAGCAGCACAGGTGGTGCTGGCTGCTGTCACCTTCAGCGGGACCTGCCTGCCCCTGTGTGTCACTGCGGAGAAAGAGAGAAGGAGCACTTGGGCTAAAAAACTGCTCAGTCTCTGGGAAAAACTGCAAAATGGGGGGAAAGAGCTCAAGCCAGCCTGGCTGGCTGATCTGTGTGCACTGGCTGTGACCCCAGAGCTGTCACCTCTGCCAGGTGTCCCCTTCCCGGCAGCTCAGGTGGGTGACACTTAAACCCAGCCTGGCCTGGCTGCCAAGGGGCCAAGGAGCACCTGAGGGAGGAGAGGCACCAGCAGCAGCCTGGCCAGGGCCACCTGCCCCGGGGGTGTCCCCAAGGCTCACCTGTGCCCCTCTGAGGGGCTCTGGGTGAGCAGTGCCAGTGCCACCCCTGCTGTCCCCTGCTGTCCCCCTGCTCTGTTTGCACTGCAGCTCTGCCTGGAGTGTTTGGTGAGAGGGATCTCACCCAGCTGCTCGTGAACTTTCCTGTTCTGCTGCCTTCTAAGTGGTTTTTTTTAGGTTTAAAAGCTGCCGTGTCTGTCAGCTCGTGCTGTGTGTTGTGTGCTCTGTGCACTTGAGCATAAATATCTGTCAGTGTTTATTTACAATAAAGAGACTTAAAAAACCACAGATGATGTCCTCTGTTCTTTTCCATTGTTTGCTCTAACTCTCCAGTGTGTGCTGGTTTCTGAGGAGCTCAGGGGGTCTCTGGGGTGTGTTTGGAGGGAGAGGGGCTGCAGGGGTGGGCAGGTGTGCTCTGGTTTGGGGATCTGAGTTGAAAATGGGGGCTCTTAAACCCTACTGCAGTTCCCCTTCTCAGCTCTAAGGGGGTTTTTCCTGGAGGTCAGGATCTCAGGGTTTCCATGGAACTGAGCTTGGCTTTCCAAGCCAACCCTTCTGGAATTCTCTGCGTGCTCAGCTCCAAGCGATGCTCCCGGGGCCCTCCTGTGCTGCTGAGCTCCAGCTGGAGCTGCTCCCGTGGCAGTGGGTGGGGATGGCTGAAGAAACCCCTTTGGGAATGTTTTCTGAACCCCCTCTTGGCCATGGCTTCCTGAGGTCAGAGGGGATGGACTCAGGGTGGCCTCGCCCTGGGGTGAAGCAGCTCCCCTGAGGACACCCCTCAGTGCACCCGGGGTCCCAGAGGAGCAGCTCAGCCAGGATCATCTCAAAGACTTGGCACCTCCACACAGAAAAACCAAACAATTTCAACATCTGCTTGGGTTGCATTCAGTTTTGTATTGTTTTGCTCTGGGAGTGGAATAAACTCGTTCCTTCTTGCTCGGGAGGAGTTAATGATTTCTGGGTCAGCGGGCCAGCTCTGCTTTCTGCAGAATTGAAGTTTCTCTTTGTGGGGCCAGATCTGAGCATGTGGGCACTATAAAACTCCTCCTTTGCCTGGGGGGCTGGAGGAGAGCAGTCCCTGTTCCATCCTGCAAGTGCTGAACACGCCAGGGCTCTCCATCTCCTGCTCCCACAGCTCCAAGTAAGACAAATCCCAGCCTGGCACCTCCAAGGGGAGCAGCTCCTGTGCAGCTCCAGCAGGCACCCAGGCCAGGAAATTAAATCAGATTAAAGCAGGAGGGGTGAAAGGGCTGAAAGAAAGGCAGAGGAGTGAAGCAGGCATGGGAGGTGTTGGGTTTAGGGCAGGGAGCAGGGAGGGGGACCCTCATTCCCAGGAGGGAAGCAGGCACTGGGAGATTCTGGAGCTTTGGGAGGGCTCAGGCTCATGAATGACCCTGGGTAACACAGAGAGGGCTCTTAAAGCTCCCTAGGGGTGCCAGGTGAGTGCAAATTGCACTTAAATTCCATTTTGTAAAGCAGTTTGCTTTGGTTGACCCGTGAGCCTCGCAGCTTGAAATATTCCCTTTGCTCAGGGAATATTTGCACAGGCTGATGGAACTTTTTGCTTGGATTCTTCTCTCTCCCCCTGAGGGTGATTGACTGTTAGGGAGCTCTGCTGGTGACCCCTATAGGATTTCTCCTGACTAGGAATTTCCTTCCAAGAGATTTATTACTACAAATAAAGTGTTTCACTCCTAAGTTTCCAGGAAATAAATTTAGCTCCTGCTCCTTCTGCTCCTCTCCTGTGAGAGTAGGAACTGCTCAGGGTGGAGAAATCAGACCTGTGCATGTAGGTGAGTATAAACACCCCCAGACACCCCTCTGCTGTCTTCACAGATACTGGCCCAGGAGGGGAGTGTGGTGACATCTGTGGGACCTCCAGGCAGGAATAAACATGTCAGCCTTGGAGCTGGGGAGGCAGAGGAGCTGTGCTGCTGTGCTTGGGTCTCTCCTCACTGCTGCTCTCCTTGTGACTGTCCACAGTAAGTGAACGACTCCACCAGCATGAAAGTTTTCCTGGAGGAAAACCTTCTCCTGGGCTTTACAAGACTTGGCTCCTTCTCCTTTCCTCATTGCCTGTGCACTCAAGGACTCTGTCAATCTTTGTGATCAGATCTTCCTTTGCCTTTTTTCCCCTTTTCTGTGGGAAGCTACAAAACTATTTTAGCCTAAAAAGTGCAATAATTTATACTAAGTGGGGAGAAGAAATGCTTCCTCTGGACTTTGTGTCCAGCCTTTGAACCTGCTGGGGGAGAGGCAAGGAGTGGGACTGGAGGGCTCAGATCCCTGCCAGCCACAGGCTGCTCTGCTCTTGGCTTTGAGGGGTCTTTGGGGCACTGAGGGCGTCCTCAGAGGACCAGACCAGAGCAATCTGTGACACGGCCTTGTGGT
>JANIJU010000005.1:740019-754995 GCA_025504685.1 Leucosticte australis
GGCTGGAGTGGCACAGGGATGCAGAATTTGGGGAGGCTGGAGTGGCACAGGGATGCAGAATTTGGGGGGCTGGAGCAGTTTCCCCCCAGCACAGCAGCCCTGGCTCTGCCCATGCTGCTGTGTCCTCCTGCTGCAGGTGGCCGAGGTCCTGGAGGGAGATATAACCATGGTAACTGGGATTATCCTGGAAAATTGCTGCCATTGCTGCAGAGGTAGGGTCAAAACAAACAGAAATTATCAATTTTTCCCTTTCTAATAAAATGCAGAAGTGTGTTATTGACTCGTTAATTGCTCAGCTAAACGGATTTCTCCTAAATTACCTCCTAGCCCTTGTAAATGAAAATGGTGCAAAGATTAGCACTTCCATGGGTTTGCTCAGGGGAGGAAAAATGAAAGGTCTGATTCCCTGCCCATGGCAGGGGGGCTGGAACTGGATAATCTTTACAGTCCCTTCCAACCCAAGCCATTCCATGATTCTATGATTCCCTTCTAACCTAAAATTGCTCCAAGCTTTGCAACCTGGGGGATTCTTGGCACCACACAGGCCATGGAGCCACACTCGGCTTTGTGAGCAGCTCCTGCAGGAGATTGCAGCTCTCAGCTTCAGCTCTGAATTGTCAATCCCCCCCTGAGTGCAGGTTTTCAGGAAATCAGAGGTTTAAATGAGAAGTATTCCTCTCCAACTGAGCCCCCTCCAATATCAGTGTCAGCTGCCACCTCCTCCCATTCCTGACCTGGGCTTGCCTGGGAAATTGAAATGTTCAGCTTGTTAGAGAATAAATGAAGAAAGAAATATAATTTAATCAAGAGACATCAGTACCAATAAATGCCATGAAATTTTGCACAGCTGGGGTGCAGTGTCATCATCCCCTGGGATGCTCAGCTGTGTGCTGGCAAACCAGGCAGCTCTGAGCCTGCTCCTCTTCACTGCAAGAGTCACTTCCAGAGGCTTGCAGGGCCATTCAGGTTTAGGAAATAATTATTTTAATTGCATCATCACCTCCATTCCTGCTGCCAGGAGCTTTTGTTTGCATCCAAGAGAAGCCCAGGGCAGCACAGCCCTCACGAGTGGCATTGTCCTGGAGGGACGAGCTTGGCGAGGTCCTGATCCATGGCAGCACCACCCCTTTAGCCTGGAGACTAAATGATCTGATCCCAATGAGCAGCCAGAGGGGGAGAATCCCCCACATCCCTGCGGGATCTGGGGAGGGAGGGGAGAATTCCTCAGCACTCAGGAGCAGGTGGAGCATCCCTGGGGAGCCGGCAGAGCAGCAATTAGAGGTCATTAAAGCCCAGGTCATGCTACAGGCAGGAAGGTGCTCCTGCTTCCTGCAACCATCACATCCCAGAAAAACCCCGTTCAGTCATCTCTGGGAGGTGGGAGCTGCTCCCAGTGCAGCTGCCTTTGGAGCAGAGGTGCTCAGGGGGGTTTCACCTCTCAGGATTTCTGCTGGTCACAGTGACCCCGAGATGGGTAAAAGTCTCTTTTCCCAGCCCGGCAGTCAAAGAAGGAGTCAGGAGTCCTCTGTTCTCATTCTCAAGGTTGTTTATTATTTCTGATCTCTATCATTCTTTCTCTGGCCTGCTGAGGTCTGTTCAGCAGGTCAGACAGAGGCACACTGACCATCTTCAGAGGTGATGTTGTCTTTTATACTAAAAACTACGTGTACAGTATTTACCATAACTTCCCAATACCTATCACCTGTGTTAGACAGTGAGCTTCTACCTTAAACCAATCCAAAAGTGCCAACATCACAGCAGAAGATGGAGGCTGGGAAGAAGAAAGAAGGACAGGCCAAGCCCAAATTCCTCCATCTTGGGACCCCAAGCCCCCATTCTAAAACCCCAAAATTTTACTTTTCACCCCCTGACAAACTAACTAATATTCTACTTAAACTCTCTTGACTTGTAATTCTTCATATAAAGGTGGCAATTTGCTCCATGGGTCAAAATCAAAGGCACAGGGGTCTTGGGCTCTGTGCCAGGGTCTCTGAGCCCCCTGGCAGGGGCTTGAGCCCTCCAGGGCAGCCAGAGGGATGCCCTGGGTTCTGACATCGCCCTGCCTAGGACTGGGATTTTGGCACCAGGGTTCCCCTGGGCTGGTGCAGAGCAGAACCAGGGCAGGGACACTTGGTGGGGCATCCCTAGAGGGGTGGGCAGGGGGGTCTCCAGGAAATCAGCAGCAAAATCCTCCCTCGTTTCTCTCAGACATCCGAGAGGAGCGCCGGCAAAGTGACTTAATTAAAAAATTACCGCTCCTCCACTCGGTCCCTGCCGGCAGCCACAAAGCCTCAAGCACGGCAATTTGAAATGGAGAGGGATGTGCAGCTGCTAATGGGAGATTAGGAGAAATCTTCCACTTCGGAAGCAATTAACGAGCCAGAAAAAGAATTTGCATGTGTGAATTGGATGGCTGGGTCGCGCTCCCATCCTCCCCTGGCTCTGGGGTGGTTCCCTGCTGATGCCCGGTGCCCAAATTCCCCCAGGGTGACCCAAGCCCTGCCCAGGCTGGCCTTGGGCACTTCCAGGGATCCAGGGGCAGCCACAGCTGTGCCAGGGCCTCCCCACCCTCCCAGGGAGGAATTCCTTCCCAATATCCAGCCACGGTGATATTCTCCACTACTGGCTTCCCACGGATCACATCATTGTGTGATGAGGTTTCTTTCATACATCAGCAACACATTTGTTCGGCAAAGTGGAGAATCTTGTCACAACAATTTATATTTAGTCTCCAAATGTGGCCTTTCATTGCTAATTACAGAATGCTACTCACAGGTTGGCAAATCACACACACCAAAAAGAAAAAGCCAGGGAGGAAGGAAACAACTGGGGGTTTAAAAGGGTTTAAGAAATAAACAAACGTGTATCGGTGATATTTTTGCCCGATGTTTGGGAGGAATGACGAGGAGGACTCCATGGATATCAGAAGGCTAATTAATGACTTTTTTATACTATATTATTCTATGCTATATTACACTATATTGCATTACATCTAAACTGAATCTGCACAAGCACCCAACTGCCCTCCACAGCCCAGAATCTCGTGACTGTCAGCCAACGGTCCCCACACACCTGGACTCAACTGGTCAGTGAATCAAAACCAGAATCCAGTCACCAATTCCTTCAGGTAAACAATCTTCCTCAATTCATTCCACTTGTTCCAAAACCCAGGAGCAGTAAATGAGATAAGAACTGTTTTTTCTTTCTCTGAGGTTCAGAGAATATCAATCCCAGAAATATTCTTGGGAAGTTGTGCCTTGCTTTTCTCTGTGAAGAAAAATGCAGCTACAAATGTGGTCTTTAATTATCTTGGGGGGGAAAATAGCAGCTGAGAAATAAATGTAACTCCAATATTGATGTTGCATTCCCGTGGGGCTCCAGCCCTGGGATGGCCACTCCACCACTCCCAACAGCTCCTCCTGCCCTGGGAGATGGGATCTGGCACAGATGTGCCACATCTGGCACATTTTCAGCCAGAAAAAGGCTGATGGGATCGGGATTGGGATTGGGGCTGGTTCCGTGTTGGAACCCAGGACATTCCTCTGGCTGCCCTGGAGGACTCGAGACCCTGGCAGGGGGCTCAGAGACCTTGGCACAGAGTCAGAAACACCTGAGCCTTGGATTTTAGCCCATGGAAACAATCACCAACTTCGTGTGAAGATGTACAGGCCACAAGAGTTTGAGTAGAATGATAGTGAATTTATCACAGGTGGAAATGTAGAATTTTGGGGATTTAGAATGGGGGTTCAGGAGACAAGATGGAGGAACCTGGGCACGTTCTGTCTTTCTCCTTCTTCTTCTTCTTCTTGTCCTCCGTCTTCTGCTGGGATGGTGACACTTCTGGGATGGTTTGGAGTAGAGACAGACTCCAAACCATAGGTGATGGGTACTGGAAAATTATTGTAAATAAAGTACAGGTAGTTCTTAGTATAAAAAGCCAACACCACCCCAAGGGCAGGGACTGTGCCACAACCCGGCAGGGACAGATGTCAGCAGGGCAGAGAAAGAATGTTATAAATAAGAGAAAATAAACAACCTTGAGAACCAGAGCCGAGGAATCCCAACTTCTTCTTCGAGTGCAGGGCTGGGAAAAAAGACTTTTTAATACCTCGGGAGCCATTTCAACAACTCAGAGCCCGAGAGTTCTGTCCCCAGTCACATTTTCAGCCAGGAAGAGGCCGCTGGGGTTGGGGTGGGGCTGGTTCTGTCCCCAGTCACATTTTATTTCGGGAGCCGCGGTGCTCTCGGCTGTTCCCACGGCAACGGAGCAGGCTCTGTTTGTCCTGGCCCGTCCAGGTACTTCATTAGCTTTAACCAACTGCATTTCTAATAGAAGCCTATACTGGATTTTTTAAATGTACGTGCTTTAAATACCGTGTTTTTAATTAAAAATCACACGGGAACGTAAAATATGTAATTATATTTGCATGACTAATGCACTGTCTTAAGTATATATATATATATATGTAAAGCTGTAAAATATAATTACAAATTATCTTTGGGAAAAGTCCAGGAAAAAAAATGACATTTCTTGTACATTTAGGTAGCTCTGCTGATGAAAGCTGGCTGCAGGGTCTGAGAGCCAGGCAGGGCTCCTGGGATGCCTCTGGCTCTTGGACAGAAATCCAGAATATCCAAGCCTGTGCATCTGCAAAGAGGAGACAAATTCCACTTCTCCCAGGCTCACCTGCAGCTCTGGCTTCTTGTCAAAGTGGATTTTGGAGTGATGCTCACCCCAGCAAAGGAGCAAACTGCATCACTGCTTGTTGCCAAAGGAATCACAAAATCACAGCATTGTTTGGGTTGGAAGGGACCTTAAAACTCATCCAGTCTCAACCCTGACACCTCCCACTGTCCCAGGCTGCTCCAAGCCCCATCCAGCCTGGCCTTGGGCACTCCCAGGGATCCAGGGGCAGCCACAGCTACTCTGGGCACCTGTGCCAGGGCCTCCCACCCTCCCAGGGTGGAATTCCTTCCTAATATCCAAACTAAACCCCCTCCTTTAGTTTAAAACCATTCCTCCTTGTCCTAATCCAGCTGGCATCTCCTGCTCCGTGCAGAGACCCCCCAGCTCTCCTGGGATATCCAGTGCAGGGAGGAGCATCCCACCCCCTGTCCCCCTGGGCTAGTTCAGGCAGGAGCTGAGACTCCCTGGGAATGGCAGCCAGGCTTTGCAGGCCAGGGAGAACATCCTTGAGTGAGGAACTTGAAGCAGAGATGAGATCCTGACCTGGCATTTAAATAAGTGCACAACTGTACTGATGGATAATCTTAATGGCAGGGAGAACAATGAGGCCCCTGGGGGAGAAAACCTCTGGCAAAATGAGATTGAGAAGTCTGGGGTTGCCTAATTAGAGACACAATTAGGAGGGCAAATAACAGAAGTAGTAAAAGTGAAGAACAAACAGAGGACTGAGATCAGGATCTCGAGGATCAGGGCTGTAATTTTCTCCAATGAGCTATATATAATTTTCTGTCTAATTTATTATCTTGCAGGCAAAGATGAAATTATCTGGACTGACATTGCTTGAACTAAAGACTGAAGGAGGACTGGGATGTGTTTGGGACTGAGCCCATTGACTGAATGCTCTCCACAGGCTAATCAAGAGTTATGTGTAAAAAAAAGGTTTGTGAAGAAATAAAATAAAATAGAAATCAAAGCACTCAAAGCTGCTCCTGCCAGAGAGCTGGGCCCAGGGAGGTGCCCACAAAGCCTTGTCTGTCCCCACTGAGTCACCCTTGGGAGCAGTGAGATCCAGGAATGTCCCAAGTGTCCCTGCACTGCCCTCTCTGCTGCTCTGGGTTTGTGACCCAGAGTCCCAGCAGCCCCAGCTGTCAGTGCCTGTCTGCAGCTCCTGCCATCCAGGTGGGCTCTGCCACTCTTGTTCCCAAAAACCTCCTGCAGCATTAGTGATTCCCAGCCCTGGGGACAGCCTCGCTGTGGCAGCTGTGACACTCCCCCCTTCAACATCAATATTGAAGTTACATTTATTTCTCAGCTGCTATTTTTTTTCCCTTAAGATAATTAAAGACCACGTTTGTTTATTTCTTAAACCCTTTTAAACCCCCAGTTGTTTCCTTCCTCCCTGGCTTTTTCTTTTTGGTGTGTGTGATTTGCCAACCTGTGAGTAGCATTCTGTAATTAGCAATGAAAGGCCACATTTGGAGACTAAATATAAATTGTTGTGACAAGATTCTCCACTTTGCCAGACAAATGTGTTGCTGATGTATGAAAGAAACCTCATCACACAATGATGTGATCCGTGGGAAGCCAGTAGTGGAGAATATCACCGTGGCTGGATATTGGGAATTCCTCCCTGGAAGGGTGGGGAGGCCCTGGCACAGCTGTGGCTGCCTCTGGATCCCTGGAAGTGCCCAAGGCCAGGCTGGGCAGGGCTTGGGTCCCCCTGGGATAGTGGAAGGTGTCCCTGCCATGGCAGGGGTGGAATGAGATGGATTTTAATGTCCCTTCCAACCCAAACCACTCTGGAATTCCATGTGTGGAACTCACTTCCCACTGGATGTTTCCCATCTTTTTTTTCTCAGATGCAACTTATTTTGTTGTCCAGTTGGTGGGAAGGAGCAAGGCTGGGACAGTTCCCAGCCCTCTGACCCCTTGCAGTGAGCTGGACCCGTGGGATTTCCCTTGTCCCTGAGTCCCCACATGAAACCAACCCTGGCCACCCTCCCTGCAGGGTCCCCTCCCCTCCCTGCAGCCAGTCCTTGATGAAAATGGAGACTGTGAGACTAAAACTGACGAGAAAGGAGGAAAAAAAATGAAAGGAAGGTCTGGGAATGCTCCATGTGTTTATTTTGCTTGCACTACTCAATAAAACACAGTGTTCATTTGTGGCTGCTTGCAGCAGCATCCTCCCCTTTGCAGGGACTCTCAAAGGAGCCCCAGCATGGCCAAGCCTCCTGTGGGACGTGGCCCTGGGGTGACCCTCCTTATTTTGCTTGGAAATAATTGAAATGTCTCTATGAGTTGCTATTACAGGGTCAAGAGCAGCAAGTGAGGAGCAAGAAAACAACTCAACAAATCTTGGCATGGCACTTGTGCTGGGCTCAGCTCCTTCCCAGGGCTCTAATTCCTCCCTGGATGGAAGGGAAGTGTTTGCCCTGGTGTGTGGAGCTCCCCACGAGTGTGACCAATCCCCCCGAGACACACACACACGCAATGGGCCGATTATCCCCTGGCTGAGGGATGTGGCAAAATCTCAGCATTTAAAATATAAATGAAGGGGGGGTTGAGCCAAGCAGGCGTGGGTGTTATTCACTAACGTGAGATCCAGTTTTCCAGCAATGCAAGTGACAGCCAGTATTGAGTGGAAATTGATTATCTGTGTGAAGCAAGGATTAAAAATAGCAGCTTTGTGTCAAACCCCACGTATGTTTTGACTAAATCCTCGATAACAAGGAGAATGGATAAAAGATGGAGATTATACAGAGAAAGCCAAAACCCAAAAAGCCTGGATTAGAGAAGAAAAGGATTTGAGTGGGTTGCTGCAATTAATGATTGTCAAGTGCCACCAGCTGGGACTGCTGTGGCTTCTTCTGGGGACGTCTTGTCCTTTGGTTTGCCAACCTGCCAGAGGCACTGCCAGCTCATTGCCCTGCTCCCCTGAGGCTCCTCCAGCTCAGGCAAAGGTCCAGGGGCTCGTGGCCAGTGTTTGACCCACCCAGTCAATCAGTTTTAATGGCCAGAAACTCATCCCCCTAATTAAACACAGAGAGGGTGATGGTCTCAGGGAGGTTGTCCTCCCCTTGCTCCCCAGCAGAAGCTCTCAGAACTCTCTGTGCTGGGAAACCAATGCAGTTTTAACACTTTTTTTGTGGCAGTGTGCTTGGAATACACTTTTTGCTGCTGCAGGGGCTGTCCCTGGGATGGTGTGGCTGTCCCAGCCCAGGCAGGAGCTGCAGAGCCAAGGCCTGCTCCAAATGCCACCGTGTGCCCCTGCCCAGCCCCACACCGTGCCAGGCTCTGCCATTGTCACATTTTATGGCACCCTCTGTGATCACTGCACCCATCCAAAACCACAGCCCACAATTCCTGCTCCCACAGGAGGAAATATTCCACCAGACAGGGCAGCACTTACAAATCAAATAATTTTATTGAGTTTCTGCTCCTACAGCGTGTGGCACATAAAGAGAATTAAGACACAAGGTGTGATGAGGAATGATGTATTTACCCTTCACTGAACAAAGGATTCATCTCACCCAGGAGCAATGCAAGCAGCCCTCTGTGCCAGCCCTGATGTGCAGCCAGGGGTGACGTGGTGACATTTGGGAAAATGGGAACTGAAGCTGACCTGAGGATTGTGGCTGATGAACACACTCCTGCTAACCTGAGGCTGCCTCGCTCGCAAATTCTACCTCCAAACCAAAATATTTGCTTTTGCCTAATTTAATTAGGGTGGAATAAACAGCACTAACACGCTTCTTAACTCAGAGAAAAATCTAGGATGAGAAAGTGTCCAAAATCCACAGCTGGCTGATAAAGATCAGCTGATTTAGCTGTAAAGCCAGTGCTTGGGATATTCTAAATTCATTCTTGGCTTCTGCAGCCAAGGAACCAGCAAAGCTGCTTTTTTTTTTTTTTTTTCCAGAACTTGACCTTCCTTCAGGGCTTGGGCTGAGAAACTTTTTTCTTTGAGAAAGTGCTGACAGTCTATAGAAAGAAGTTTAGAAGTTTTTTTTAGCATCAGTCATGTTTCTGTATTTCCCTTTGCCCCTTGGGTCACCCTTCATTACTTGGATGAGATAAGAAACGGAGACCCAGTGATCATGCAGGGCTGTCACCCATTTCTGTAACATCTTCCCCCTTTTTTTTCTGAATCCCACCTGTGGCCACGCCATTCCCTCCACTCCAGATAACGTGGGGATGTCCTGGGGGATGAGCAGCAGCTACAAAGGGGGCTGAAGAAACTGTTCATGCAAATAGCTCTGAGGAGATTTCAGATACAGGGGAAAAAACCCCAGGGTTCCCCTCCTGAGGAATCAACAGCATTTTTTTAATATATGACAAAAGGAATTATGGGGTACACACTGCACAAACTTCTAAGAGCTCATGGACACCTCTACATGAACAGGAAACCCAGGGACACTCTGCAGGGCTGGGGCTGACCACGAGGATGGAGCTGCTGGTGGCTTGGAAGAGTCTCTCCCATCTTCTGCCACAGCTTTCCAGTGGCCACCGTCCCCTGTCCCCTGTCCTGGCCACCTCTGCCCTCTGCAGACACCTCCTGGCCCCTTGCCAGCCTTCACACACTAAAAACTATTTTACACTTTATTTTACAGACCAAACTCCCAGCACATGTCTCAGTCCACCTTCTCCCTCTGGAAACAGATCCGTACAGCAAAAGCCACAAAAATAACATCACCTTGGGAGACATATTAGACAAAAACATATTTGACCACAAAACGGGTTTCTACCTTTACTTACGCAGGAACAACTAGCCCGGAAAGTCCCGCTGCTGCCACCGCCCCTCAGCAACCTCTGAGACTGAAGGCCAAGTGCAAAAATTACTTGGTTTAGTCCCATTTTGCTGTCCCTGCTCCAGATCATGGTGTGGGGGGTGGTTTGGGGGAGGGACAGGAGCCCTGGCTGTCGAAGCTCGCTGCCCGGCCGTGCCACTGGGGACAGAGGAGAAATTGAGTTAATCAAACTGGAGAGGTTGTCTGGGATTATTCCCAATCCTGCATTGGGTTGTCCATCTCCTCTTCGTCAGGATTCCCATCCCATGGATCCCATCCCATCCCATGGATCCCATCCCATCCCATCCCATCCCATCCCATCCCATCCCATCCCATGGATCCCATCCCATCCCTGCTGTGCTCTCTTCTGCTCTACAAGTTCCAATTTATGCAATGCCCGTGTCTAACCGCTCAGGAGGAATTGCTGAACAATTTACTTTATTGCTTTGTAAATCAATTCTCAATTGTGAGGATTCCTCGCCAAAAAAAAAAGGAAAATAAACAGTGTCTGTGTGTGCTGTGAAGACAAAGTGCTCTCAGCTTTTCCCTGCTTTATTGCTGTTGTCTTTTTGGTTTAAAAATACTGTCTAAGCTCAGAAGTACTTGAGTCTTTCCAGTCTGGTAATTTTTACTCCACAGCAGCTCTGTCCACAGCACCAGAGACATTTCTCAAAGGGAAAATCAGATCAGAGACTCAGTGGATGGAGCAAACGTTTTTTTTTTTTTTGCCATACTTAGGGGATCATAAATTATTTGTCATCTGCCTTGGGGGCTATTATCATAATTCAAACCCATTATTCCTGAAGCTTTTGATCACTTGCCCATCTCACCATCTTGTTATATTAAATTCCAGTGACAAATGATAGATATCTCCCAGAGACAGCAGGAGGCAGGATTTCCACTGCCTGGATCAATTCCCTCCCCTCCCACATCAGCAGAAACTCTTTGCTGGCTGATATTAGTGTTTAAGCATGTATGAATTTCATTTCTCTGGGTGAAAACTCACTTGGGGAACCAGACCTCACCCTTGCCTTGGCAAAACCTTCTTGAATGAAAACGAGAGAACAGCAGCCTGGTGCTCACAGGGAGGCTGAGCAGGGCAAGCAGGCCCTTGCAGATGCTCCATGGGTTTGGAGTGGTCAAAAATGTGGCCAATTTGGCCAATTTCCTTCCCCAAAGAGACCAGTCAGTGTGAAGTAACTCACTGCACAGGTTTGCATTGAACTGCCTCGATTTCATCAGGGCTGAGCAGAAATTAATGAATGAAGAAGATGAGAGCTCATCCTGCCAAACAGCTGCCTTAAGGTAAGAAAACACTTTCCTCTGTTTCTCATGTAAAAAAATTGTCTAAAATCCCTAAGGAATTGATAATACAGGTACAACCTCCCCATGAGAATTGCCAGGGAACAGATTGCAGAAATTACAACAGAAATGGGTTTTTGGCAGAGCCTTCCCCATGCTCTTTGCCTGTCTGCATGATAATGACAGCATTGCTACTCCAAAAATGTGATGAAAACTTTTCCAAGGACAGGTCCAAATAACCAGAGAGGAACCTGAAGATACTTTTCTTTCATTTAATTAGAGAAGTGAGCCATGCACTGTGTAGCCAACAGTCAGAAACCAGGACCAGTTCAATCAAAATCAAACAGGCCCAGAAGGCTGGAAGGGCTTGTCTTTAAAGACAAATGATTATTCTTGGTTATGGGCATGACTTGGCTCTCAGGAGAGTTACCAGTTTTTATCTGGAGCAATGTTTTAAACAAATAAATGTGGAGTGTCTGAGGCACTTGGCAGCATCAAAGACCCGTTTGCATCGCGCCGATGACGCCACCCCGCGATTGCAGGGTTTGTCTCTCACAGATCACAGGGAAAATCCCCATTGTCAGAAGTTCCCTTCAGATCCTGCAAGAACGAGCTGTAATTTCTATTTCCCTGTGCACACACACCCCTGAACCTGGCTGATGGGTGGAGGAATGCAGGAGGAACGCGGGTGGGGTGGCTGGAGGACCCGGGGAGGGAGCAGCTGCCAGCGGGGCCTCGGGGCTGAACACTGGGAACAGCTTGTGCTGAGGGGAAGAATTGATTGTCAGAACAACCCCACAAAGAGGGATTCTCCCTTTCTGCTCAGAAACTCGCCTTCTGAACATCTGTGTGAGGAGGATAGCGCTTAAAAGCCTGTAATTAATGATTCATTTGCACATGTTCTCCATGTTCCCTCTTTAATGATGATGGTCATTAGAGAAGCGCAGTCATTATAGTTTGTTATTCACTGTTGATAAATATGGAGCAACCAAAGACATGATGTGCATCCGAAGTGTTTCCCTTTCACTGGAGCCTTTTCCAGCAGAGAAAGCAAAGAGGGAGTGGCACCAGCTTGTGGAGGAAAGGCCCCAGTGGCACTGAAATGAGGGGTTGGGCCATGTTAGCCCAGC
Source organism: Leucosticte australis (assembly GCA_025504685.1). Lineage (NCBI taxonomy): Eukaryota > Metazoa > Chordata > Aves > Passeriformes > Fringillidae > Leucosticte > Leucosticte australis. Next base: position 751,926 of record JANIJU010000005.1, read on the forward strand.
ACTGTGGCTGCTGGGACAGGCTGGAGCTGCCCAGGTCCTCATGGTGGACAAAGAATCATGGCTCAACACAGGAGGAGGCTGTTGGTCCAACACCATGGACACAACCATCCATCCATCCATCCATCCATCCATCCATCCATCCATCCATCCATCCATCCATCCATCCATCCATCCCTGCTGTGGCAGGGTAAAGGGGTCAGGGCTGGGCTGTCCCCTTGAAGCAGCACAGCTCTGGTGACATTTTCCTGGTAAATTCACCAGAAATTGTGACTCTGAGCTGTAATCAAAATACGGTGGGAGCTCCTTCTCCTGGCCAAAGCTTTCCCAAGGCACACCAGACAGGGTGTTGGTTAGCAAAGAAATTTCATATCCCCACACTTTTCTCCCCCCTGAGGGGTGGGGAGGGGGGTGGGACCCCAACCAGAGCGAGGGGAGACGGCAGTGCCTGCAGCAGCTCTGTGTCCCCACACACACCCATCCCTCCATTGAGACATCAAAGGGACAATTCAATCCCAGCTCCCTCGCCTTGGTTTGAGGTCAAGCACTCAATCAGGGAGGATTTGGATGGAGCCAGAGGCTGTTACTGATGGTCAGAGCACACAGAGACCATCCCCAGGATCAGCTGGGAAGCAAACGCTCCGTTTGCTGCTGCCGGCACAAACGCGCTTGGAGAGGAAGGAGACAAAGGAAGATGAAGAAGAGGAAAATGAAAAAGACAAAGAGGAAGATGGGAATGATGGCTCAGGATGCCAGCACAGCCCGAGGTCACCCCCACAAAGGTGAGGAAGGCATGAAGGGCCAGCAGTTCTCCCCCAGCATGCTCAGGACAGATGGACAGACAGCCAGCAGCCCACAGAGCCTGGAAGGATGGAGCAGCTGCACAGAGACCCAGAGCTGGGAGTACAGGACCAAAACCCCCAAAATTTCTTTTCAAAGATACCCAAACACAACATGGAAAAGGTGATACAATGTCTTGTAACCAACAAATACCATTTCCCATTAATTTCTCCCCAGGAGCCTGTGCCTTTTCTGTTTGGTTTCTCTTTTAGGCTGCACTGGGGATTTGCAGACAGCAGTGCTAAAACCTAAAAGGGCAAATAAACACAGGGACCATTTACTTGCTGGCTCTCTGCACCAGTTTGTGGCAGAAGTACCAGAACAGATGATCAGAGGGCTTTTTCTTTCCTTTTAAGCAGAGCTCCTGACCTGTGCATTGAGGGGTGAAATGATTCACTCAGTTTTTTTCCAGTCTTGGGGGCTCAGCCATGGTTTTCAAAGTATATTTTAGAAGGTGAGTCATCTTCCATGTCTTCCTTGGTTTCTCTGTGTTTCATCATAACAATAATGCCTTTTTAAACTTTTTTCTTAGTGATTTTCAAAAACTTTACAGGAGTTTTTCTTTCAAAACCCCATCTGCATCTGAGAAATAGTGCAGTAAAGCCATAAAAATTGCAGCCTGGAGAAGGAGCTCCTGTCCCTGGGTCAGCCATGGCAGCTGGTGTCACACTGTGAGCTGCTACAGATGCCAAGAGATCAAATGAGAGATCAATTCCATTTCTGCTGAAACCTTTGGCTGCTGGTCCCCAGCTCCCTGTGGCAGTGGGAGGTGACACACAGAGCCTGCCCAGATGTGGGCCCAGCAGGGGAAGGAGAATGAAGTCCTGGTGCTGCTCAGCGCCCAAAGGCAGAGATGGCACTGCACACAAAGGGCATAAGGGTTTAATTCTGCTCTGACTCACCCAGCCCTGCACAGCTGATCCCTGTGCTGATTCAAGGTGAGCTCACAGATCACCTCAAACGAGGGAGGGTGAATTTTCAGGTGTCCTTTGTCTGAAATATCCACCTCCACTGTGTCTTAAGCTAAAATATCAACTGCCAGGTTTTCCTTTGTGTGTAACCAGCCTGGGCTGGGACAGAGGGCATGGAGCACAAACTGACTTCTGAATCATGCAATGGTTTGGGTTGGGAAGGAACTGAAAGATCATCCAGTTCCAAACCCCTGCCATAGGCATGGGCATTTTCCACTGTCCCAGGCTGCCCCAAGCTCTGTCCATCCTGGCCCTGGGCACTCCCAGGGATGGGGCAGCCACAGCTTCTCTGGGCACCCTGTGCCAGGGCCTCCCCACCCCTTCTTGTTGGAGGAAAAGCAGATTTCAAAGAAAGACAGGGTTTATACACTAATTCTCACTGCTGTAAGCCCAGTGTCTGCCTTTCAGCGCAGCTCAGCACTCAGCTTCAAGGGGAAAATGAGATGATTTTTGTTAAGTACTTATTCTGTGGTTTTGAGGGAAAATACCTCCTCAGCCCCAGATACAGTGGGAGGTTTTATTGCCTTTATTATCGTATCACTGGCCTCAAATGCTGGTGCTTTGTTCTCATCCTTGAAGTGTCAAAGGCGTGTGTGCCCTTTTCCACATCTCTGTCCTCCAGAAATTATGACCTAAATCAGGCAAAGCCAAAGAGTTCCACAGAAGCGTGAGAAATTGGAGTGCAAAGGGGAAGAAAATGCCAGAGATGGTCGAAATGGTACCCAGGCATTTCAGCCCTGTTTTATCATCTGGGGCTGCATCAAGTCAATCTCTTTCTCTGGAGATGCTTAGAGCAATTACATTTGTTCTATTTATTCTCCCTCAAAGGCTCGGAGATGAGTCAACAGAAAAATCTTTTAGGATGAAAAATTGAAACTTGAAATAGGCAATATCCCTGGACAATTTGTTCTGCAATCAGAGCAGCATTCTCTTTCCTTACTGCTCTCAATTTCTAATTTAAAAAGGAAAAGTAAAAAAAAAAAGAAAAAGAAAAGAAAAACCCAAAATGTAACAGTCACATCTGTAAATACAGTTCTTCTCAGTCTTGCTTGCGAGCTCAAGGAGCTATTTCGAGGCAAGACAGAAGTGCTTGTTTTCTAGAGTTCATTTCTGGTGAGAAAATTCCCTCAGCTCTGCTCAGAAAATCCCAGGCGAGAGCAGGAGCTCTCTGAAAGCCTGGAGCCAGCCCAGTCCCACCCAGCACAGGCACTGGAAGGGAAGGACACCCCACACACCTCTTTGAAGGATTTCTTCACCTCCAC
>JANIJU010000005.1:755095-788417 GCA_025504685.1 Leucosticte australis
CATCCATCCATCCATCCATCCATCCATCCATCCATCCATCCCTCTGGCTGCCCACTCCTGGCCAGGCAAACCCTGGACCCTGCTGCTGCTGGTGAGCCTGGGCTGTGGTGTCTGCCCCAGCCCTGCCACCAGCACAGGTAATTACAGCAGCTTTTAAATTATTTCTGCAGGTCAGTCCAGACACAGAGGTGTGAGCAGTGCTCTACAGCAAGAATAACCCCAGCTTCATTAATATATAATTCATACACCCAGAGCTGCTTGGGCTGACATTATTTGCTTTCTAAAATGGGTTGCAGGACAATAAATAACCAAGGGGAATGTGGCACTTGCTTAAGGAAATGCCATAAAGCAAGGACCAGCCTTGCCAAACTCGTTATTTTTCCATGACCATAAATATCAATGTCACTGTAGCAATACATCACCAGAGACAGGTGGATACCACTGAGCTCTGCCATGAGGAAAACACTGTGGAAAACACTGTGGAAAATTGCATTTGAGCTGGAAAATCTGCACCCAATGGGATGCTCTCCCCTCCAGCTCTCCAGAGCCTCCCACCTACCGATCATAATCCATGACAGAGATAAGGAGGCTGACTTGATCCATGTTCTCGGGGGGAATGTCAAAGATTATTGCTTCATTGTAGGTGGGATTAAGTGTGTTTTTCTTTATGGTGGTTTTCTTCTTTTTCAGTCTTCGCCCGTCACAGAGCAAAGACACTTTGACATATGGATCTAGGGAGGAAGAGATAGAAGACGTTTTGTTGATGAAAATATGTTTTGTTACTTTTGCAATATAGAAACAGCTTTATCAGAGGATGGGCTGTGAGTCCCATGAGCCAGAGGTGGTCTTCAAATGGACTTAGAATAAAGTTTATTTGCAGACCAGTAAAATCCTCCATTTCTCATACTGTTGTGGGTGGTGACCTGAACTTCAGGCACCAGAGTACCAGCACTGCATTATTATTTTTGCAGAAAGGCTGAGCTGGCTTGACCTCAAGTCTCAATTCTCAGACATTTCATATGGCATTAAGCTCCAGCTGAGCAGAAACATTTTTTGCAAAGGTCTCTTTTGTTACTGCTTTTTGTACAATGAAATTCAAATACTCTGAAGTTGGTGTCTGGAAAAGAAATTGGATTTTATGATGAAAACCAGAATTTGTGCATGCTAAATTTGCAAGTCAGCTTTTTGAAACTGCAAATGCAAACAGTCTTTAGGTGGCTGTGATCCTCAGGTTTGACTACTGACCACTGCACAGGGAATGCGCATTCCAGTGGGATTTATCCAGGTGGGCCATGATCCTTTCCTGACCTTGGGGTGAAAGAGTTGATTCTGGCTATAAAGGGTTACAAGGGATCCAAGTGTCCAAGCCAAGAGATGGATCAGAGCTCTGGCCCTACAAACCCTCCAGTGGGATGGGAAAAAAAGTGACAAATTGTCTACTTGAAAGATTTTGTTTGCACTTGAAACACAGACAAAGCTTTCTCAGGTATTCACCCACCATCCACTGAGGGTACAGTGAAGGAAGAGGAGGAGATGTGGCTGCAAGGGGATCCTCCTCAGCCACCAAACACCCACCTGAGTAACCAGTGATGTCCATAGCTTTGAGATTCCTGCATTTAATGACTGTTAAGGTGAGGCGACCTGCAGTTGGCAAATAACAAAGGGAAAACATGATCTCGCCCAGGTCCACGCTTTCCTTCAATAAAGCAGAGAACAGATTTTATTGGAAATGTGCAGAACCAGCCAGGTGCCTCCTCCTCCTCCACCCCAGCATTTCCTCTGCTCTGCCATTTGTAGCAAAGGGTATTTTACTTGATTCAAGTGCACCCCAACACGATTTGGCTAAAAAATTAATACAGAGAATGGGAAAAATAGGTTACACCTCCACATCTTAGTTAGGGACAATCTTCCTCTGCCTCAGTGGAGTCTGTGACTCCTATTGCACCCTCTCAGCTATGCACAGCTCATGCACAGCACTCCTACTCCACTGCTCACACAGAGGAGATGGGATATCTCACACCAAATCAATGCAGAGAGGAAATCAAATTAGTATCAAGTCTTGTTTGAATGTACTGTCCATGTCTCTAGTGCTTCCTCCAGGAATGTGACAAGCACGGTGAGGTGACAGAAAGATGAGCTCCTGACATGCAGTGGTGCCACGTTCTCCAGTTGTGCACTGCAGAAATCTCCTCAGAAACTTTCTGTGACAGCCAGTGCCATCAGTTCATAACATCACAGACTGGTTTGGGTTGGAAGAGGCCTTGAAATTATTCTAGTTTCAACCCCCTGCCGTGGGCAGGGATGAATTCAGTAATGAAGGTTTGTGACTGACAGTGCCCAACATTCCTGCATAAAATGAAAATGCCTTTCAGTAACACAGTGGTTTTCTCCAAAGGTGAGCGTGAGTTTTTGGGCAGTTACCAACTAGGGGGTAAAACTTTAGCCAGAAGACAGCCAAGAAGGGTCTGTTGAGCTTTTAGTTTGTGACATGTGCACATTTGGACCACCAAGCCCTCTGAGATGCCCTCGAGGAGCAGGCACAGCGAGGGGCTGGGTGTTTGTGAGTATAAATGGGGAATTAACCAGCAGATGGCACTCAGAAATGTCTGGTACTTTAGGATTACACAGAAGCCAACACAATTTACCCTTTTAGTGCCCCATCAAATAACTTTTATCCATGGCTCTTAGCACTTCTTGTACCTGCAGCTTCATCGACTACACCTCCTAAAAGCCCTTTCCATCATTGCCTTGCCCATGGGAAGTCAGGGAGAAATAAACAAACCAAATGTCTGATTTAAACTAGAAAGCATCATCACCCGAAGTCAGCAGAAAGATTTCCAAACACCTTCTAAAAATGGATTTTAAAAAAACAAATCTTATTTTTCTACATACAGATCCCACATCTGTAGAGCAAACAACCAGTTTATTTTGGGAAACAGTGTGTTTGATTCCTTTCAATGTGATATAATGATCTGCTGAAGAGAAATTGTGGCTGTTAGGAGTAGAGTGATGGAACTAGAAAGACAAGTAAATGCACTTAAAGCTTTGCTAAGTGTTAGGGGAATAGATCTTGTTGATGGATGAGGTTTTTGCCAAATTATTTCCTGCTCATTCTCAGGTAAGGCAAAGATTAAATCTTTATTCCACTTAGATGTGCAGAATACTAATGAATATTATATAAAATTTTGATTGGGTCTGTTCTTTCATGCATTCTTTGTTCTTAGTTGGTGTGGGAGGGACGAGGGCAGGAGACCTTGGACAAGATGTCAGAAGAGAGCAGCCCTGTGTGAGATGGTGAGAGCACCCTCTGGACACTATCTCATCTTCTATTCCTCTCCTTGCACTGAGAGGACCCATTCAGGATATAAAATGAACATAATTTATTCTTTGACCTCATTGTATCAGGTCAAGAGATTTTTCTTTGCAACAATAAATACAAGAGAGCAAAGCGTGTCCTGTGGGTACATTATTTTCTTGCAGATTATAGACATTGGGACATTTCCAAAATTCTTATCAGTACCTTTTAGGAAATAATGGAAGCTCTGAATCAATAGACTTGAAACCAAAGATGTTTCCCTGATTCACAAGCTGTACAGTCATTAATTAAGTAGCTGAGTGCTGGCTACTTGTGCAGATCAGTTCTTAAGTGTGTTCCTACCCTCCTCCCCACACCATTGATCTCATGCATTATTAGGCACCCAGAGCTTTTTGGGGTTTTCTGCAAACTGTATTTACCCTTCTCAATTTGGATTAAACAGAAATGTCCTTGGGTGTGCTACAGCTGGCTGAGATGTTCAGGAGCAGCACATTCCTTAAGAATGGTACAGAGAGGATGAGGGGATGAAGCCAAACGTGGTGCTGGACGTGTCTGTGGCAGCTCTGCTGGCTCCTGCTCAACACACCTTGGGCATGGGGCTGGCTCTGTTCCCCTCACACCTTCTCTGCAGGCTCTTCCCTCAACAACCCTTCTGCTGGTGTATCTCCACCTGCTTTGGTGGGCTTTTCCCCCATTAAATGAGATTATTTAGCCAGGAAAGCATCCACTATTGCTTGCAGAACCAACAGGCCGGTTCCTCCAGGAGGCATCAGCACATCAGGTGCGCTTTGCTCCCCTTCCAGCAGCCCCTCTCAGGGTGAAGGATGTGCCTGGTGCCTGCTTGCCTCTCTGCCAGCATTTCTGCTTTCATTACCACCCATCAATCACAACAGCCTGTTTGCAGGTTGGAAGCCAAGAGCTGTGAGCACCCTGCTAACTCAAACTGTTGCTTTCCTCATGGCTGATCCTGTGCCTCCTTCCCACAGCTCTCCCAGGCAAGATGCTCAAAAGGCAGCACAGCAGCAGCTCCCAGCACTGTCCCAGGGTGCCTGGCAGGCACCACCTCCACCCCTGTGTCCTCAAAGCTCTCTGTGCCCTCCCAGAACAGCTCCAGCCCCTGAGCCACCTTCCAGGGGGGGTGATATGCTGTGTGTCCCCTGAGTGCCCTGGGACCCCACTGGGCACAGCAGCACAGGACACGGGGCTGTGCACACCTGCTGGGCTTCACAGAGCTGTCAGAAGGTTCTGGACACCCTGCAGCAGGAGAATGGGCACTGGTGGAAGTCACCAAGAGGTTCAGCTGGTGGGGAACACAGTGCTGAGTGAAAAAGCACCTGAGTTACAAAGCAAATGTCTTGTGGCACTGCTGGCCACAGTAAATATTTGTGTTTGACACTTCCCTCCTCGGCACAGAAAGCAGGGGAGCAAAGGTATGAGATGAGCTATGAGGGAAGCTGCAGGACAGATTTTTGCAAGTTGTGGCATTCTGCCAGTCACCAGGAAAGATGTGACAGGGCCCACGCTTCCAGCCACAGGGGTGGGGATGTCTCATCTTTCAGTCTCAGGAATAACAATGTGACATGACAATGACAATGGCTGATTTAGTGTCCAGCTGCAGAGCAGTTCAATCATTCATTCGCCCTGAGGACCAGCCAGATCCTCCTGGGAGGGCAGTGGAGGAGCAGACAGCTATTATGGAGAGGTTAATGTCACTGCTCTGCACTCAGTGATCAATGTGAGCGCCTGGCTTCTCCTGCCAGCTCCGTGTGACACGGAAAGGGCTGGGACTTTTCCTCTCTGAGGCTTGGTTTCTCTTCCAGAGGGAGTTCAACAGAACTATTAAAAGATCCAAATCCAACTCTGGAAGAATTTCCAGCAGCACATCCAGCACCTCTCAGCACCGAGGGGCTGGTACTGGCCCTGCAGAGCTCTTCCTGACTGTGATCACCTGGTGCCTTAAGTTTTTAGCTTTTCTATTCTCAGATCCTGTACTGCACTGGTGGAGAACTCTGAACTCCATACAGAGTGTTAGTAAGCTCTCTCCACATTTTTCTCAGGCAAAACAATCCTTCCAGTCCTGAGAACCAAGGTCACCCTCTGCCTTGGGTTACCAAGTACAAAAAGTATAAACAAAAGTGAATGGGGGGCAGAAGCAAACCAGGGGAATATTACTTCATTACCTGAAGCTGTAATTGGACAATTAACCCCTGATGTGCAAACAGATCAAGCTTTTATCTGTCTGAGAAACTCGTGACCATTGTTCATCTTGGGTGTAGTCTCTGGCAGGCTTTTGACTGCCCAAGGTGTATTTGTTGAGGGCCTTTAATAAATACCCACTTTATTCTTTTTAATCTGTCAAGCCTCTGTCCTAGGTAGACACTCCAAGGCTTCCCATGTGCACATGGCAGAGAGCTGGGCCATGGCTGCAGGTCCCTGGGGCTAACAGGAGGTGAGGAACCCTCAGCTGGGAGCCATGAAGGATTGATTTATCCCCATGGAGACCCCCCACCCTGCCCAGCAGATACTCACCGTCGTGGCGTACTGAATGTCCCTCCAGACGGAAGTCTCCCGCGAGAGGTCCGAGTCCTCCAACAGGTTCTCCAAGATAACTTCTCCAATCATGTCGTGCCTGGAGAACCTGTCAAAGTCAAAGACGCTCAGGTGGAGCTTCCTGCTCGCCAGCTCCTCGTGGGGCACGGGGAAGTGGAAGGACTCGTCGAAGGTGGGGTTCAGAGTCTTCCTGTGCACGCGTGTCTGGAACTTGCGCTTGCGGTCGGGCAGGAGGTAGATCTTCACGTAGGGATCCGAGCTGCCACAGAAGTCTTTGGCTGGCAAGTCAAAAGCCCTGAGAATTCGGACAGTCAGCGTCTCGTTCTCATAGTCGTACTTGAGAGTGAAGTTGATTTTCCCACAGGTTTTCTCTGCCTCTTTCTTGGGGTCCTCGGTGTCCACGGTCTTCTGTTTGTAGAGCTCGGGCTTGATGCGGCCGATGCTGGTGGGCTGCTCGGCCACGGCCGGCGGCTCCAGCCCGTAGTCCATGCTGGACACGTGCATCTGCCGGGGCAGGTGCCTCTTGAAGGAGATGTGCCTGCACGAGGGAGACACCAACAGCTCTGTGGGTTTCTAAGGACGTGGCTTTCATCTCCTTTTTCACCCCTGGACTCAAAAATCAGCAAAGAAAGAGCTCCATGGGTGCTCCTGAGCTCTGCACTGAAACCGGGTGTGTTATGGAGGGAACACCTCCAAAAACCTTCAAGGAACCAATCCAGCACATTTCCTAAATTCCAGAGCATTTGCCACAAGCTGTGTTTTCTCACCTGTGGCACGAGTCAGAGCCCACATCTGAACAGATGGGCCCCAACAACTTCTTACCCAAACCACAGACAGCACCACGGGGAGACTTTCCCCACCTCAGTCCTTACACTTCCAAGATTCTGGCACTAAGCTCTCCCAGACAAGAAAACCCCTTTTTTTTTTGCTTTTTTCTTTTGGAGAGAGAACCACAACCAGTTCAGAAGGTGAGGCTTTCTTCACAGAGTCACAGAATGATTTGGGTTCAGAGTGCTTTAAAGCTCATCCCATTGCATCCCCTGCCACAGGCAGGGACACCTTCCCCTAGATCAGTTTACTCAAGCCTTGTCCAGCCTGGATTTGCTGGGTAATGCTGCTTCCAGACTCTTCCAACAGACTCATCAGACACTGACAGATAATTGTTGACAGGGAGGGAGGCACAGCCTCGTCAGGAAGAGTCTCTTGCCTTGAGCTCTCCTCCAGCACAAGCTGTATGTAAGCAAAGCTTTATCTGAACAAAGCATAAAAGCTTTCTGTGGACTGAGGGCATTATTTCAGATTATCTGGTGTTTACAAGAGCAGTTTATAGAGTTATTTAACCAAACTAAAAACTCTACACCCAGAGCATTCAGTGATACGTGGTGCTTGGAGACCTTGGCAGGCTCTTCAGAGGTATTTTGGACAGGGTTAGGCTGGGCTGTGAATCAGAGGAACCTGCCAAGGAGAAAGTGTGTTTGAAACCTGCCCACGTACAGCTAAGTCCCACTTTGTTTGTCCTAATTCAGACTGGCTGAGGGTTTTTTCCTCCTCTGTTGGAAAGGTGTAATAAAAGCAGAAGGAGAGTGTGCCTGCAGAGAGAGAATCAGCTGCCCAAAAAACAGTGTGGATAAATAAAAGAGTGTGGCTCACAAATTCAGGTGGCACCATGCTGATCTAGCTCAACTCCTTCAAACAGGGGGCTGCCATCAGTGCCTCACTAATCCTGCAAAAGTGCAGCCAATTTTCTGAGCAGTGCCTGATTTCCCTGTCACACTCCTGTGCACATCCCAGGCACGACCAGCGAGGCAAACAGAAGTGCTGGGGCACAGCCAGGACCCTGTGATCCCTCTTTCCTGTCCCTGTTTCACCTCCTTCTGTGTCAAGGAGAGATGCTGCATTTCACAGAATGGTTTGTGTTGGAAAAGAGCCTTAAAGCTCACCTCATTCCACCCCCTGCCATGGGCAGGGGCACCTTCCACTATCCCAGGTTGCTCCAACTTAGCCTTGGACACTTCCAGGGATGGGGGAATCTTCTCTGGGCACCCTGTGCCAGGGCCTCACCCCACTCTGAGTAAAGAACCCCTTTCTAACATCTAATTCAAATCTCTCCGCAGTGTCCAAGCTGAGAGGGAGGTTCACACAGCCCTTCCCTGACTTCCTGAGGATGATGTTGATGTCTCTGTCCCCATCTGAGCACAAGCACCGAGCACAGCTGGTTCAGGGCTTGTGCAGCGAGCGATCCATCAATTGTGCTGATCTAATTGTTTCTGCCAGGAGCCACAACAGAGAGAGAGAGCCAAAAGGTCTAATTCTGTCTGACAGGGTACATCATTGATACTTCAGCCTGCCTCTCATGTTGGAATAAAATTAAAGTGGCCAAAGCGTGCGGGTGACTTGACACAATGAGGTCAAGTTGCAGTAACAGGGCTTGAATCCCTGATTTTTTAAAAGAGCCACAGCCTTAACACATTCATTGGTTAATGGCCAAGCTTTGGGCAGTAATCTGCTGTGTAGGTGCTCTCTTTAGTCTCCCTGATGGTCTCTGAACCTCGGGCTCCATCCAGCAATCCTCCCACCTCTCCAGCTGCTCACAGAGCAGTGTCCCTGCTGAGCACCTCAGCCCCACCCAGCAGAATCATGGAATATCCTGAGCTGGAAGGGAACCACAAGGATCATCCAGTCCAGCTCTTATCCCTGCACAGACACCCCAACAATCCCCCCTGTGCATTCCTGAGAGTGCTCTCCAAACACTCCTGGAGCTCTGGCAGCCTCAGGGCTGTGCCCATTCTCTGGGAAACCTGGGCAGTGCCCAGCACCCTCTGGGGGTAAAACCTTTCCCTGATATCCACCCTAAACACCCCTGACCCGTCTCCAGTCATTCCCTGGATCCTGTCACTGTCACAGAGATCAGAGCTGCCCCTCAGGAGGAGCTGCAGCTCCCATCTGCAGATCCCATCCCATCCCATCCCATGGATCCCATCTCGTGGATCCCATCCCATCCCATCCCGCAGATCCCATGGATCCCATGGATCCCATCCCATCCCATCCCATCCCATCCCATCCCATCCCATCCCGTGGATCCCATGGATCCCATCCCATCCCATCCTGTGGATCCTGTGGATCCCATGGATCCCATCCCATCCCATCCCGTGGATCCTGTGGATCCCATGGATCCCATCCCATCCCATGGATCCTATGGATCCCATCCCATCCCATTCCATGGATCCCGTGGATCCCATGGATCCCATCCCATCCCATCCCATCCCATCCCATCCCATCCCATCCCATCCCATCCCATCCCATCCCATCCCATCCCATCCCATCCCATCCCATCCCATCCCATCCTGCGGATCCCATGGATCCCATGGATCCCATCCCATCCCATCCCATCCCGTGGATCCCATGGATCCCATCCCATCCCACCCCATCCCCATGGAGCCCATCCCATGGATCCCACCCCATCCCTCACCTGGTGGAAGAGGCTGGCTCTGTGGTTTGCCTCTGGATCCGCGTGCGCCTCATGATGTGATCCTTCATGGACATCTGGACCTCCGCAGGGATGTCTGGAGAGGTGTGGCTGATCTTCACGGCTGCCTCCAGGAAGCTGATGGCCCCCGTGTCCTTGAGCTTGTCTGCCATGCTGTCCTTGTGGCCTGCCTCGCTCCTCAGCACGGCCAGGTGGGAGGAAAGGGCCTTGTTCCTCCAGGGAACCCAGCACAGCTTCCAAAAGAGAAACACAAACACTGCCACCAGGGCCAGGCCACACACAATGACTATCACTGCAAGGAGGCTGACGGAGAGCTCTGAGGGAGACAAGGACAGCGACAGGGAGGGATGGGAAAGAAGAGAAGGAGAGACAGATGGTGAGAAGATCGTAAGTAAAAGGAAGAAATGGTCCAAACTGACTTAAATCACAACTAATGGAGAGCTCTTAGCTCAGAGCCAAGCCCAAGTGAGCACCCCCTGACAGGCTCAGGACACACCTGGGGAGAAAATGGGTGCCTCCATATGTGAAGTTTTACACCCTGATGCTTAAACTGGCTATAAAATACCATCCTTGGTTTGTTCTGCAGCATCAGCGAACTGCTGAGTCTGAAATCAGGATCTGTACAATTCCATGATAGAAACAGGCTCGGTGCTGTGTGCCTTTTTGCTTCGTGTCACAGCTGCTCAGGCACAGGAATGAAAAACTCCATCTACCAGGGTCCTGGAAGTGGATTGTTATTGTACTATCAGCACCCACATCTTGTCCAGATGTGCCCATAGGGAATACAAAATAAATACCAACACCAAGGAAAAAATAATCACAAGCTGCTGATGCAGAGAAACCAAACATAGCAGGAGTTTGTACAGAAAGTGCTGCACAACCTCCCTCACTCTGAGCAGCACAGGAGCTGCGTGTGTGCTCTGGTGCTCTGAGACACTTTTACCTCATGTGTGCTGAATTTCAGTCTTTTTCTGGAAAGAGCTTCGATACGTGTGGCTGACGAATCAGGAAAAATGGAAAATGAAGATATATATATGTGTGTATGTATATAAATATATATATATACACACATCATCTAGGCTGTGAAATGATTCACAGCACTGCACAAAGAGAAAACATTGGCTATTTTTGCTTCCCTTCTTACAGTGTATTAATTCCCAGATCCTCATCCAGACCAAAACTTTGAGAGCTCAGGAGTCCAAGGAATATCAGTCCCTGACAGTGGAGGCAGGATTTGTGCTGGAGGCCAGTCTGCAGCACCAGGACTGTGGAGAATTGCATCATGGATTGCTTTGAGCTCATGGACAATTCCTTGATGGCTGTGTTATTTGTAGTGCTCCTTAAACTACCCAAGTGCAAGTCAGGACAGAAAGACAAACAAAAAACCCACCAAAACCTGCAAAAGCTCATCTGGAACAAGCATTACCTCTTACCCATCCAATTTATGTCTATCCCTGGACCAGAAATGCTTTGGGTGAGTTTGAATTCCCCACCTGAGCCGCAAGGAATGGGGTGGGTGCCCTGAGCATTTCTGAACTGGGGAACTCCCCCTGGGCTGCATCACAGCTGCTGTAACTGTGACTGCTGATGTGCTTTACCTTAAACAGGAGCCATAAAACACCTCCTGTTCCCTTTGATCATGCAGTTTAGTTTGTAAAGCTGTAATAAGACATTTAATCATAGAATCACAGGATGGTTTGGGGTGGAAGGAACCTTGTAAATCATCTCATTCATTCATGGGCAGTGACACCTTCCACCAGACCAGGTTACCCAGACCCCCATCTGACCTTGCCTTGATGTTAAGGCTGAGAAAAATCTGTGAAATATGAGGAAAGGCTGGGTTTTTAATCTTGAATAAATAGCTGAATGTAAAAAATATGGGAAAAAAACCCCCACAATCACAACAAAACAACAAACCCCCCACCCACCAGTGGTGAACCATGACAGCAAAGTGCTCAGGAGCACATTTGTACCATCAAATTTTGCTCAGGTCTCTCAGGGAGTGCAGCAGCCACTGCAAATTTGGGATAAGTGAAATCTCCAGGCAGCACCAGACACAAAATGTGACATCCACACCCGAAGAAGCCAACCCTGCACAGTGCCTGGGAGCCATCTGTTGTTCCTGATATCCTGGAGGATTTTGTTTTCCCACAAAATTACTGAGCCTAGCAAATCCAGCAGGAGCTCCAGGCAAAACTCCCTGGCTGCCTGTGGGTTTTTGACTTGAAGGGAAAGGCTGGAAGGGATGGGATGGGAAGGATAAACACAACCCAGAGGTTTTTGCAACTTCTCTTTCCCTTCCCAGCCTCCTGTACAGGTCATTTATTTTCTGTTGTAGCTCCGAGGTGGAAACACAGATCGCTGCTGGGGGGAATAAACAGGTCCCATCTTAGTCAATAATAAATAAGGTTGTACCAGCAGCAGAGCTTCCTCAGAGATTTGCCTAAATGTATTCTCACCAAAGCTGAGAGCACAGAGGTTCCACTTCACTATCCTTTGAGTTAAATCTTGGAATTGTGCCCAGGAAACTCAGTGTCAAACATTCATAAGAAAACTCAAGAACCTGGACTTTTTGCAAATACCTCTGTGTTGGTGCAAAGGAAATCATTGCAATGCAGAATCTCTCACTGCTGGGAATTGCTGCGTGACAGGGAAGATTTTTTAAAGATATTTCCACCCATTCCAAGGAGTTTTATAGGCTGCATGTCTCTGCCAGCACACCAGGCTCCTTAATGGGAACCATCAGAAATAATCAATTATCCTTTCAGAAAACCTGTTGCCAGCTTGAGAAAGATCCTGGTTCCTGTCACTCCTTGCAGGGCTGGCATTCATAATGTATCTGACAGGATTCACAGATACTTCTATGCATGACCTCCTACTCCTTCCTCTGACAGCTGACACAGAGCACGAGTGGAAGGGATCAGGATTTTACAGACACTTTTTAAGCATCTGCCTGCTTAGAATATTGGGTTGTTTGAAGATGACACTGAATTCTTCAAGACTTTTTTGTGACTTATTAAACTTAAATATCAATTGGACAGAGTTGACCTTCATTGATTTAATGAGCTTTCTCTTATGAATTTGAAAATACCTGTTACTTTCTGAAAAATACCTGGTATTGAAAATGCTATGCTTTAAATGTCCTTTAACTTACAAGAAACTGTAAAAACAAGATAATTCCTCACCTAACAGAAAATGCCCTGGGGCCAGAGGCTGCTTTGGTTTTCCTGGCATGAGTGGAGGTAAGGCCAGTTTCCCAAAAGGACACCTGAGCCCAGGGGAAGAACGAGCTCCTTGGTTGATATTATCCCCCCTTTTTCAAGGTTTGGATCCAAGATTTGGGGAAGAGAGGGAAAAGAGGGAAAAGAAGGAAAAGAGGGAAAAGAGGGAAAAGAGGGATGTGCCTGCATCCAGCAGGGAGGAAGGGCTCTGTCTAATGCAGGAACAGCTCAGATCCCAACTGCTCACAAGGGAGACTCATATCATCATTCTGAGCAATGTCCCACCCGGGGAAAAACACGACAAGAATGATGTTTTTGTTCTGTTTCCCTCTTAAAAATTCACAGTTATTTGTCACTTTGTTATCGGGTAAGTGCTGTGGTACAAGTGTAGAGCAGCTCCAGCCGTTCCCACCCCAGTCCTGTGGAACTCAGTGCTGCTCCCTCACCCAGTTCCCATGGGAGACATGGGAGAAACTGGAAAATTGGTCTTATTACAGCTTGTAATTGAAAAGATAAAGCTTAAAAGAAGGAGGTTGCAAACACAAATTAACATGGCTGTTTTCCAGCCTGGCTCCCTCTGGGAGCAAGCGCTGCTTCCCCGAGGAACCTTCGGCTGGAAAATGCTTTTGGCTGCAGGGCAGCAGGGACAGAGCTCCCTCCTGAGCAACGAGGAGCAGGGAAGGGATGGACATGGACACTGACAGGATCCACCCTGGAAGTGCTCAAAGCCAGGCCAAGACTTTGAGGAAGCTGGTCTAGTGGGAGGTGTCCCTACCCATGGCAGGGATTTGGGACCAGATGATCTTTAAGGTTCATTCCACCCCCTCAACGTTCCATGATTCTGTGATTCTGTGATCTACCTGCTTGAGCTGAAATGTTCAGGATAAGCCATCGAGCTTGTGTACTTATTATATACCTATTTCATATCCCACTAGTTACCAAGACACCACAGAAAAGTCCTGAAGCTGACAGCAATGGGGACACCAAGAGCATAAACAAGACTGAATTCCCTCAATGTCACCCAAAACTGATCCCATTTCTCCTTTGACTTGACTTCTTGGTTTGTGTTTTTACTGGTTTTGTAACACCCAAACCCCTTGCTACTGAACCACACCAAAAAGCTCAAACCTGCAACATTTCCAAGGTCACTGCTCCCTATTGCCTTTAAATCAAAGACACAAGGCCCAGGGCAGGACAGAGAATCAATGGTTTACAGTTTAAAACTGGGAAGCTAAAAGAAAACTGAGGAAGGGGCAAACACTCCTTGGTTAGTCCAGCCCTTCCCACATGGTGTCTGTGGATCATAGAGCAGCTCCTCAGCTCAACCCTCTTTTTGTTTCATCCTGGATGGGAGCTAATGAAGAGATATGGTCCAACTGCCTTTCAGCTTGATGTCCCTGCTGACTTCCTAATGCCTAAACTGAGTTACCAAAGGGGATAATTAGCAAAAGTCCAACCCAAAAGCGATTAATAATATGACAAAGTCATGATTAGAGCAGTCTATTAACTGCAAGACAATAGTGGTCTAATTGTGGCAACATTGACTTTTACTGCTGTGAAGTAGCTTGTGCTGTCATTAAAGAGATTCATGGATAACTCTGAGTTTAATGTGCAGAGTTATATTTAATATCCCAAGATGTAATTTAGCTTTCCTTCCACCCACTCCCCACAGAGAAAACACAACATGTTTGATGGCTCTCCCAGCACTCCAGCAGCCATTAGTCATTTCAGCTACCTGTTGCATTTAAACAGAGTTGGAATGGCACGAGTGGAAGTTGGAGAGGCTGGAAATTCTCAGTGAGGTGCAGCGTGGGACCAGGGTGATGCCACCAGCCCCCAGGACCTGGCTGTCCCCTTCCTCTCTTGTCACCCGTGAGGGCACAGACATTTCCTCAGGCCCTGGAGCCCCTCACCAAGGCAGTGGTGACACTGACCTGGCCCTCTGCCACCTTCTGCCAGACACAGCCACCAGCCTGACCCTGCCAAGAGCACAGGGACATCTTCCTTGTCAGAGGTTCTTCCTCCTAAGCTCTCTGGTGGTTCATGGAAAATTTGGGCATCAGGGAGAGCTTGGGGTCCCTTCAGCTGTAAAAGCAGCTCCTGGCTGTCCTGAGCTGCAGCCTGGGCCATGGAACATCCTCCCACAGCCAATGCCCCTGCAGGGGCAGCTCCAGGAGGTGGCAGAGCCCAAAGCAGGGTGATGGTGACCACCTCACTCACGCTGGCTGGGGGACTGCCTCCCCAGTGCCACACAGCCAGCACCACTCACACCAGCCCAGCAGATACTTGCAGGCTTCTCTGTCCATTTTCTGCTGGGTTTTTCTCTTGCAGGAGTGTTTGTGAGGATATATTGTTCTGTTTCTGCAGGGCTTTGCAGGGAGCACGCACTCCAGTGATGGATTGGTACAAGAGGTGCTGCTGGAGGAGAGCAGCTCTGGGGCTACAACAGACCACGTGAGGCTCCCACCAACTGCTGAGCTCATTTTCTCTCGATTGAGGAGCATCAGAAATGTAAGCCTGATTAGCTGAGGGCTGGAAATTGGGCATGGGGCTGTGGTGGGTCTCAGAGGTGAGGGCAGGGGGGAGCACAGGGCAGCAGCTGCAGAGGAGGAGGAAAGGTTCCATTAAACCCCAGCCACAGAGATGTTTATTTAGCAAAGCTGCTCAGCTTTGGAGGAAGGAATGGGGACTGGATGGAACAGAAATCAAATATCAGAACTCCACAGCAGCATTCAGCAGCACAGGGACAAGAGGGAATGTCCCCTTTGGGAGCAAACCCTGAGGGGCAGCAGGGAGAGCAGCAGCAAGCAGAGCCCTTTGGAAAAGGGATTCTGGAAAGGCAGCTGGCTGCCTGATAAATCCTGGGATGCTGCACTGGGGGAGAGGTGAGCTGCAGTGCAGCAGTCCTCAGCCAGCTCCTCATCCCCCTCCAAGCCTGCCATGGCCTTGGGAATGGCAGCAGAGCAAATGGTACAGATCAGACTGTCCCTGTCACCCCCCAGCCCCAGTTCCTGCAGCAGCAGGCTCTGTGTTCCCAGAGCTCACAGGGGAGCTCAGGGCATGGCAGTGACAGGGAAGCACTGCAAGCCCACTCTCTGACTGTCCCTCTTTGCTGGGGTTGTGTCCAGTGTGCCAGTCCCCTACTGATGGTTTTGTTGTCACATTTCAGGCCCCCTCGCTGCCATTTGGCTGCCATTTGAAACTTCATCAAGTTCTTAATTTGCTGGTGGTGTTCTCGAGGCAGGCAGGCAGGAGCTACAGGAATATGCCCGAAATATTCCTGAGCTAGACGAGTCATTAGGAGCTGTCACTTCAAAGTCTGGCTGCCGTCAATTGGCTCTTCACAGGCAGCCTGGCAGCAGGAGCTGCTGCTCCAACGGCAGAGCTGGGTCCTGGAGAGGGGGAAATATTCCATCAGCTTCTCAGCAGATGTTAAAGGGCCAGGCCAGGACACAATTCTGGTTGGGGCAGAGCTCCTGCTGCCCCTGAGATGTTCTCTCATGCTGTGAGAGGTGGGAAGTGCTGCAGAGCCCCCCTGCAGCAACACAGTGAGCCTGTGGAGCACTGCTGGTCCCAGGGACACAAACACGGCTTTTTGGGCCCTCACAGCTTCTGTGTGCAGGGAGTGGTGGCAGCAGCAGGAGCAGGTGGCAGCTGTGGACACCTTCAGAGCAGGCAGAGCTGCTATACCCTGCTCAGAGCAGGCAGAGCTGCTGCACCCCGCTCAGAGCAGCCAGAGCTGCTATACCCCGCTCAGAGCAGCCAGAGCTGCTACACCCCGCTCAGAGCATCCAGAGCTGCTATACCCTGCTCAGAGCAGCCAGAGCTGCTATACCCCGCTCAGAGCAGCCAGAGCTGCTGCACCCTGCTCAGAGCAGGCAGAGCTGCTATACCCTGCTCAGAGCAGCCAGAGCTGCTATACCCTGCTCAGAGCAGCCAGAGCTGCTGCACCCTGCTCAGAGCAGGCAGAGCTGCTATACCCCGCTCAGAGCAGCCAGAGCTGCTGCACCCTGCTCAGAGCAGCCAGAGCTGCTATACCCTGCTCAGAGCAGCCAGAGCTGCTGCACCCCGCTCAGAGCATCCAGAGCTGCTATACCCCACTCAGAGCAGCCAGAGCTGCTATACCCTGCTCAGAGCATCCAGAGCTGCTATACCCCACTCAGAGCAGCCAGAGCTGCTATACCCTGCTCAGAGCAGCCAGAGCTGCTGCACCCTGCTCAGAGCAGCCAGAGCTGCTATACCCTGCTCAGAGCAGCCAGAGCTGCTGCACCCTGCTCAGAGCAGCCAGAGCTGCTGCACCCTGCTCAGAGCAGCCAGAGCTGCTATACCCTGCTCAGAGCAGCCAGAGCTGCTATACCCTGCTCAGAGCAGCCAGAGCTGCTATACCCCGCTCAGAGCAGCCAGAGCTGCTATACCCTGCTCAGAGCAGCCAGAGCTGCTATACCCCGCTCAGAGCAGCCAGAGCTGCTATACCCCACTCAGAGCAGCCAGAGCTGCTATACCCCGCTCAGAGCATCCAGAGCTGCTATACCCCACTCAGAGCAGGCAGAGCTGCTATACCCCACTCAGAGCAGCCAGAGCTGCTATACCCTGCTCAGAGCAGCCAGAGCCCGGCTGCTGCTCAGGCTCCCTCAGGGCACAGGGCCCAGCCGAGGGCAGAGCTGCACCCCAGAGTCTGGGGCAGAGGGAAGGGAAATCACAGCCGTGCTTGGCACCGTGACCCATCCAGAACAAAGCACAGAATCACAGAATATCCTGAGTTGGAAGGGAACCACAAGGATCATCCAGTCCAACCCCTGCCCTGCACAGACACCCCAACAATCCCACCCTGGGCATCCCTGGCAGTGCTGTCCGAACCCTCCTGGAGCTCTGGCAGCCTCGGGGCTGTGCCCATTCCCTGGGGAGCCTGGGCAGTGCCCAGCACCCTCTGGGGGAAGAACTTTTCCCTGATTTCCAACCTAAACCTGCCCTGGCACAGCTCCAGCCCTTCCCTCAGGTCCTGTCCCTGCTCACAAACCAGGTTGTTTTATTCTCTTGGTAGTGAAAGTAAAAAACCACTGATGGTTCCTCTCATTTGGCCAGGGCTGCACAATGGTATGAAACATCCAGGGAGACCCTGACAGACCCCCCCCCTCCCAGCACACTCCCAGCACACTCCCAGCACACTCCCAGCACCACAGGCCAGGTTTCTCCAGGTAAAGGCAGCCAGTCCCAGCTGCTCTGGACATGGCCAAGCCTTGTTTTGTTATTCCACACCAACCACAAGTAATTCCACAGAAGACAGCACAGGGAATGGGATTGAGAACAAGTTCTCACAGTTTGCTGAGCACTTTCACACTCAGCTCATCACACAGAGCTCAGTGGCAAAAGCCCCTCTCAAAGCAGAGGGCTGGGAATGCTCAGGAGGGGCATGTTCTGAGAGGAGACATTCAGAGAATTGTGGAATCATGGAATGGTTTGGGTTGGAAGGGATTTTAAAGCTCATCTCCTTCCACCTCCTACCATGGGCAGGAACACCTTCCACCTTCCAGGTTGTTCCAAGCCCCATCCAGCCAGAGTCTCCCTGGAAGCTAAAATGAGATTTTTCCTGTTGCTGTGCTTCCCCAGTCCTTGGACACTGAGTCCTGCACTATCAGCTCCCACCAGCTTCCTCCTGCCAGCACAGGCTCCCCAGGAACCCTGAGAGAGCCTCCTCATCTCCTGCACACACTCAGCCATGAAATGGATCCTGGGAAGGTCAGGACAGGAATGCTCCAAGTGGCTGTGCCAAAGTTTCAGTTAGACAGCAAAAAACTTCTTAAAAATTAATTTGCTGCTACCACAGGGTTCCTGCCATGCAAGAGCTTATCAGAATGCAAACTATAAGCTTCAAAGGGGAGGATGAATCAGAAGCTATTTTGAGAGTAATTATATAAGACTATAAAACTCAAACCATCTCATTATTGCACGTTGAGGATGGAGACAACCCTTCATGTGGAGACCTCGCAGGGATCCAGTGTTTCCAGTGGCTGATCCATGGCCAGGAGCAAACAGCAGCCTCATCCCTCCCAGCCAGGCAGAACTTGCTTCACTGAGCAAGGCCAGGGCTTTCCTCACCACTGGCTGTGTTTCTTGTGGGGATGTGGTTCTGCAGCTGGGAAATGAGCTGGAACAGGAGACAACTTCATCCAAAGTGTTTTCCTTTAGCTGCTGCATAATTTAGAATATCCTGAGCTGGAAGGGAACCACAAGGATCATCCAGTCCAGCCCCTGCCCTGCACAGACACCCCAAATCCCACCCTGGCATCCCTGGCAGTGCTCTCCAAACCCTCCTGGAGCTCTGGCAGCCTCGGGGCTGTGCCCATTCCCTGGGGAGCCTGGGCAGTGCCAGCACCCTCTGGGAGAAGAACCTTTCCCAAAATCCAACCTAAATCTGCTCTGGCACAGCTCCAGCCCTTCCTTGGGTGCTGTCAGTGGTCACAGAGAGCAGAGATTTCTCTGACAATTTTCTGTTCTGGATAGCAGCTCTCAGCTCGTTAGTGCAAATACCTGCAAATTCCCCAATTTTACAAACTCCAAGTTCTAATTAAAGGAGAAAATGCTTAAGCTATAAATCTGCACATGGAATAAAGTTCTATTCCAGCACTTGAGGCTTTCCCATGTCAGCCTGGAGCCTGAGGCACCTCAGGCTGGGAGAGGATGAGCTCCTGGGACACCCCTGAGCTGTCACCTGCATTGTGCCCTGCCTGCAAGCAGCAAAGAGAGTTGTTTTTATCCTTGTCTACATATTCAGGGCTGCAGTTGAAGCTCCTGCTGTGCGCTATAGATACATATTATAATATTGGCTTTTTGCAAATATTAAAATGGATTTTATATGTGTGATGTTAAAGTTACTTTGTTATAAAGATGTAGTTTGTATTTCTGTTGTTAATTAAGCTCAGTGAAATAGCTGCTTGTGTTAAAATGCCTGCTGGGATGGGATAACACCCAAGGAACACAGGATGAGGACACCTGTACAGATCTGCCAGCTATCAGCACTCACTGTCTGAAGGCAGTGAAGACCAAGGCCCAAAAACTGGAGGTGATAAGAATGGACTAAAACCACAGCCAAAAAATACACATGCTCTGAAAAGGCAGAACCAAAGCAGAGATGTGCTAAACAATTCTTGGAGCATGTAAATTAGTTTGGGGAAAAGTTCACTGTGCATAAGGGTCTATGAATATGCAACAGGCTGGTGTGAGGGAGAAGTATTTAAGGGGTGTCCCCACAGATAACAGGGTGCTCTTGGCTGAGTGCCAACCCTAATAACCTTTGCTCCATGGTCCTCATCTCCCATTGTCCTTTATTAAACTTTTTACATTTTCACAGGAGACTGAAGGTGTTTTTCATGTGTGTCTTGGCCTGGAGGAGGCAGCACAGAGATGTGGGTGATGGCAGTGCTGTCCCCATCCCCTCTGCACCCCGGCCCTGGGTGGGGACTGTCACACCTCATGAGCTGATTAAAGGAGGGCATTAAACAGGGAAAAGACTCTGTCACACCCTTTGTCACCTGGTGCTCTTCAGTTCATGGTTTGGTCCTTCCTTCACCAGGGAACAGACAGCAAATGCTCTCAGACATGGCAGTGGGAGCTGCTCCAGGCCCCAGGGGAGTTTAAAAACCAGAAGGAAATCTGCACAGAGTAATTCAGAGGGACACATTAAAGGTGATTTTCAAATGCAGAGTCAACTGTGAGGCACTTCATGTCCCTATGTGAATATGTAACAAAAAGAAAGGAAAAATAAATCAACACTTACAAATCACAGAATCACTAAGGTTGGAAAATGCCTCTAAGAGCATCGAGTCCAACCAAATGGGAGTGCAGAATGCACCAAAGAAAGGGATGTGAGGTAAAATGAGAGTTTGGTGGCCTGGAGCTTGTGCTTTTCCCATTGAACAGAATGGAGAAAGAGTTAATTGCCCAAAAAGAAGGCAAAAATCGGAATAGCTGACGAGCACTGCGTGGCTCTCCAGGCAGGAGGAGCCTCCAGCATGGCAGAGGCTATGAAACCCCACAGAAGCTGCATCTCTGCAGGGCTGCAACTCCAAACCTGAGTATCCAACATCCCAGGGGCCCTCCTGGACCCTGACTCTGCCCATGGACAGCCCTCAGCCCATCCTCAGCTTCATCTCCCCTGATGGACCTGGAGACAAATTGCACTCTCCCACCACCACCCACAAACCCCACTGGTGACTGTCAGCTTCTCACAGTGCTGAGAGACATCAGGGACAAGAACTGACCCCCAGTGAAGGGGCTGGGCTGGAGGAGACCCATCACAGGCTCCTGAAGACAAAAAATGTTGGTTTTCAGCCATTATTGACCGATTTGGGCTTTCCCTCCAGGCTGCAGATTTGTCACTGAAACTTCTGCTGGCGTGTGCAACCCAAAGGGGAACTTTGTGCTGTCAGAAACGCAGCATTTCTGTTATCAAAAGTGACAAAAAAAGAGAAAAAAAAACTTTTCCAAGCCGAAGGAAACATTCCCTGGTGATTTATGTCACTTTGTGACTTAATCAGCTGCTCTCTAGAGCATTATAAATGTGATAGGAAGAGTTGTCATTGCTTTCTGCCTAACTGATGACAAGCTAATGAACTATTATAAGCCACAGTGAATGCAATTATGGCACAAGGCTGTGTGCTAATCCCATGACATTTTCTCACAATATGCTGTAGCAACATCTGTAAACAACGCAGTGGTGCTGAACACACACAGTGGCCAGGGCTGGGGTTAAATCCCTGCTGAGCATCCTCATCCCCCGGGCTGTGACCCTGCACAGGCTGAGCCCTGTGTGCCAGGGGAGCCTGGATGAGGCTGCTCAGCACAGGGGAAGCCCCAGATCCAGAGCTGGAGCTGAGCAGAGCCAGGCAGAGAGGAAACCACGGGAATCCAGACGCTTCTGGGATGCAGAAATCCAACTGCGTTTCAGGATGCAAAACGGAACAAGGGAAAGCTTTTCATTCTCTCTCCCTCGAGCAACCAAAAACCCCTGGAACTTGAAATTTCCTTTTAAAAACTTGATCAAAGCTGTGTCTGCTGTGAGACACCAGGCTCAGCAGTGCCTCTGTGCCCAGACTCTCCACCCTGGAGCTGCCACCTCGCTGCCCCTCACTTCCTTCAGTGGGATCCAATTTTGGGGAAAGGCTTCCCTGTGTCTCCCTCTCAGACCCCATTTTGGCTCAAACCCCCCCTAAAGCCAGGCTGCCCTGAAAAGATCTCAGGGTAAAGCTTGGCAGGGAGCAGAACTGGGGTCTGTCCCCATCCCAGTGTTGGAAGTCTCCCACCCTGAGATCCAGGCTCCACAAGAGGACACAGTCTGGGGACCCCAAAATCCTTGGCCAGGGTGGGCAGAAGACCCCGAGCATGGGACAAGGCAGCCCTGAAAAGCTTTCCAGAGCTTTCCTGAGTGTCCTCTGTCCAGGACACAGAGCCCCTCCAGCACGAGGGGCTCCTTGAGCTCCTGAGACATTCTGGATGCATTTATTACCTGGACCTGCCCCATGGGACACCCAAAACTGGAGGTGCAGGATTCTTCCAGAACTGCCCTGGCTCCAGGTGCTGCAAAGGCTGGGTGATGTCCTGGAGCTGCCAGCTGGAGCTACCTAGACCCCAACCAGCCACAAACCCACAGCAGTCCCTCTTCCTGTGTGCCTCTCAAGCAGAGCAGCACTGGCACACCCAGAGCTGGGCTCAGGTGGAGCAGCCAGGAAGGACTCACCTGCCTGGAGCCCCCACAGAGACCCTGCACTGAAATGCAGAGGTTTGGAACAGAGCATTTCTTTGTTCAAGCTGCCCTGAGTGAGGAGGGAACTTCCTCCCCATGGCTCTGCTCCTGCCATCAGCAGCTGCTGCTGCTGCTTCCATTAGCTTGGAGCAAAGACAGGGATCTTGAACCCCTCTAGTGTGCTGCAGTGAGCAGGCTGGGCTGCCTGATCCTACTCATTGATTAAATGGATTCTGAGATGCCCTTTTCCAACAGCTCCAACCACTCCATCCCCTGCAGCTGACAATTCTTTCAGCACGAACATCTTGACCAGAGCTCAGATTCAGAGCTGGGATCAGACAACTCCAAGTAAACGCTCACCAGCATCCAGGAGATGAAGTGCTGCATCTGGAGAGAGAAACTGAGGAGGTGGCACCTCACACTGTGCCACACAACTGTATTCATTTCTTTGCAGCAGCTACAAACGCACAGAAAATCAGATTATTACAGGGCCAGGGGCTAGAATTCCTGGGCAATCATTATTCCAAACGGTCCAGGGCCGTGTGCCTCAAGGATGGTTTAGAGAGGGCTGGTGTGAAGGGAGCTCCTGGCATGCTGCCTTCAGGCTTCACTGCACAGTTTGCTGTGATGTTGTCAAACATGAACCTGCTACAGCACAACAAACTGAACTAAACAGAGAGACACCCTCAGTCAGCAGCCGCGGCTCCGCCGCGTGCAGGGCTCCCCGCAGGAGAACTTTCTTTTTTCCCCCAGGCAGGGAAAATGTACATTTAATAGCCAGTTACTCCAAAAATCTCCTCCCTGACCCTCCAGGATGCCATTTTGCAAGGTACAAATATAATTAAAGACAATACATGGCAGAGGGACTTAATTGCATCTCTCCCCAACAACTGCCAGGGCGATTGCTCTGTCAGGGAGTCCGCTGGATGGAAACACTCACAGACAAGATCCCCGATTTTCCAACACACAGATGGGAAGGGGAAATATAGATTGTCATCTTTGAAAGAGAAACAGCAAATATTAAAGGTAGAAAAAGCTGCCTGACCAAGATGAGATGGAAACCTGGGGTCCTGAGAAGGAATATTTGATTGTAGCTGGAAATGTGAGCAGTGAGAAGAAACAGTTATGAAAAACAAGGGTAGCTGAGGCTATAGTTAAATCAAACAATTGGATCAGACACGAGCCCCGTTCTGGGTCTGGTTTATCCCTGCACAATGAACACACACATGGGAGAGGATCCGGCTGCCAGGAGCACACGGCGAGTGCAGCAACTCCAGGCACAGCCAGGATGCCAAGCAACAAACACCTGCAAACCCAGAAACACCAAACACCTTCCCGGAGTCATCCCAAAAAACCGCGGGGAAGATCGGGCTGTGCCCTGGTTTGAACCAGCTCAAAGCACACGCTGCCTCTCAGCGCAACGCCGGGAGAATCCTCAGAGCCGGGGGAAAATGTTTCAACAGCAAAGGCGATTTGCTGAAATTATTTTCATTGAAATTATGAAAACATGCTTCATATTATGAAAAGAAAAAGCAAAGAATGATTAAAGTAACTTGAGAAACGTGGACTCACCAGAGCGGCGGCAGCTCCTCAGCGCGGTCCCTGCTCGAGCATCAATTAGCGGCGGCAGCGATCCCGCTGCTGTTTCTATGGAGTTGGGGATGCTGAGCCCTGACTATGCATGAGGCTGCTGCAGCTGCATCGGAGCAGGCTCCGGGTCCGCACGCATCCACAAACACCAGCAGCCTCCCTGCTCTGCCTCGGGAATGAAGCGAGCAGCGGCAATTAGGCGGCTGCAAAGCTGCGCCTATGCAGAGAGGGGCTCACAGAACACGCACACTCCACTCAGCTCCAGAGGGGCTTTTTATTTGCCAGGACCATCACAGAGCATAGCCAGAGGCAGCTGGAGAGCCACGGATCCGCACACAATACACGAGCAGAGACACATGTCTGAAGACAGGCGATTTAATCCGTTTTTTCCTCGATTTACTCGGCCGGTTTCAACCTTATTTCAAGACAGTTTTACAAACCTTCCTCTGGCAGCAAGGTTTGAATCTGATACCTCCAGGATCCCAGCCTGGTTTAGTTGGGCTAAAGAGCAAATCTGCTGCACGTAGCTCTGGCTGGCTCTTTGCTGGGAAGAAAGGCAAGATCCATTTTGCAAGTGCATTACTCTGTGATCAAAAAGATATTTGCCCCAAGGAGCTGCTCCTCACATGCTGGGCCTCTGGAAACTCAAGCTTCAGTGATTAATATTAGCTTTGCCTGCGTGGCTTGGAGCATGTTTACTGTTATATTGACTTAAAATACACTTGAATGGCTATTCAGAAAAGTGTGTTATTGTGCCTACAAGACATGCCCATATTTCACAGGTAGTGGCTGAAGGCATCCCATAACCATGAATGAGGGTGTCATCAGTTCTCCCATTAGTCAAGCTAATCTATCAAGGGATGGGTGGTTTTTTTTCCTCAGAAAATACTCCAGAACCAATTTCCCAATAAAAAAATGATCTTTCTGTACCATCATTCCTGCAATGAAAAATCCTTTATTGCCCAGAAATCCCCCCCTTTTTCCTGCCTGCAGCAAGAACACTTCTGTGCTTGGTTTAACATTTTAATAGTTTTTGCCAAGTGCCAGGAGGGCGTTCAGCACTGTACAAGCTGTACTGCCTGCACCAGGACCTTCACAAAGAGCAGTTCACACAAGGGGCAAAGCAGTAAATGTGCTCTGAATTATTGGGGGTTGGAACACAGGTTGACACCGTGTGCTGGGATTATCAGGAGGTCTCTCTGACTCTGTGCCTTCCCCAGCTGTCCTGTTCCCTCCTCTCACTCCAGCATTCTCCTCCTGAAGCAGGAAAGCACAGGAGCATTTTGCTGGGGTGGATCAGTGCACGAGGGAGGGTTTGAGGAGGGGTCTCAGCAGGCTGAGATGAGCAGGGTCTGCTGGGTACAACCTGCAGCCCCTCTGCACATCAGCCTCTGCCTCCTGCCCTGGTTCCACTGGGCAGCAAAGCTTTGTACAAATGGATCACTAAGGCAAAAATAAAACCAACTTAGGTTGTTTAAAGAAAGCCTCAGCAGAAGAGGGCTGAAGATAGAAATCAAACCCAGAGGTTTTCTCCTGGATGTGCTTTGATCCCAGGATAAATTCTTTCCTGTACTCAGGCACTGTCCTTTAAATCAACATCACCAGATGCTGGTTCCAGTCACAGAATCATGGAATCCCAGGCTTGGGTGGCAAGGAGCTTGAAGATCATCCAGTGCCACCCCTGCCATGGCAGGGACACCTTCCACTATTCCAGGTTGCTCCAAGCCCCGTCCAGCCTGGCCTTGGACACTTCCAGGCATCCAGGGGCAGCCCCAGCTTCTCTGGGCAGAGCCAGGACCTGCCCACCCTCAAAGGGAAGAATTCCTTCCAATATCCCACCAAAACCCACTCTCTTCTGTAACTCTCTTCAGCCCTGCAGGATCATTTCAGAAGGAGTCAAGCTTCCCCTTTCCCCCACAGGATCTCTGGGCTGGGCTGGCAGCCTCTGTCCCAGCCAGGCTCTGGGAACCAGGGTGAACAGGACCCAGCTCAGGGGGGCTCAGAGCAGACTGTGGGGATCCACAGAACCTCCTGAGCTGGCAGGGACCCAGGAGCACTGAAGCCCAGTTCCTGGGCCTGCACAGCACCCTGTGTCCCAAAGAACCTGCTGCAGCTCCACTCCCACGGGCAGGGGGGACAGGAAAAGGGGACACATCACTGCTCCACAGCCAAGGACTTTGCCCTTCAGTACAGCTGCACCACAAACCCTCTCAGCTACACCCAAGAGCTCTCACTGCCCCTCCAGAGCACAGAAGGGATGAGCCCATCCTCTTAAGGGCCATCACCTGTGGTAAATGCTGTCCCCACAGCCCGGGTGACACTGCCAGCATCCCTGCCCGGCAGCTGAGGCCTGGCAGGGAAGAGAGCGATCAGATGGAGGCAGCTCCGGGGGAGGACTGGAGCCAGGCACAACAAAGGGATGCTGCAGCTCACTCCACCTCGGGCCAGCCAGGAGCTCAGCTCTATTCCTGGCACTGCCATGGGCCCAGCTGCAGGGAGAGCTCCCCCTCACAGCCCCCCTGACAGCAGCACCAAAACCTTCCCCAGCCCAACTCCTCATTTTTCTGACAGGTTTGGCTGCGGGCGAGGCAGCAGCCTGCAATCCTCCTCTGTTGGGTGTGCACAGAGAAATGCTGCAGCTCGGCTGCTCTTGTTGGCTGTGAGGAGGAGATTCAGCTGTTACATAACCAGGGAGTAGAGGTGCATCCACTCCATCCACAGCAGCCCTTTCAGCCACCCAGTCCACAATGGTTTTAAAAGAAAATTAAATCACCGCACAAAAACTTCCTCTTACATAAACGATACAGTAATATTATTTTTATAGTCACAGGTTTTTTCCACTCTTGGATGCAGTTCAGGAAGGCTGATGATACCTGGCTCCACACATTCCCTGAGGATACTGCTCCCCATCCACGCATGAAACAGCAGAAAAGACCAAAGTGCCCCTGTGCTGAGCTGTGCAGGAGCAGCCTGGCTCCAGCTTTGGCAGTGCTTCCTTCAACCTCAACTCCAGCAGGACATTCCACAAGCCAAGCTGATCCAGCCAGCAGTTAATAGATTTATCCAGGAGGCAACAAACTGCCCGAGAAGCCGGAGACTCCACATGAAGATGACAAATAAGGCCAGTTTGACTCCAGCAAATTTGGCGTTTGGCTGCTGGGGCTGTGCTGCCTGCACGGGTAAACTCCAGCAGGAGCCAGGGCTCCTCTGCCCCGCTCCTGACACAGCTCCTGCCTGGTGCCATCTGCTCACCTCCACACAGCCCCACCTTCCCCTGCCTGCCTTTGTGAGGACAGGTTTGCCAGGTCTGAACATGGGACTGCAGCCAGCCCAGAGCAAATCTGCTCCACGTGAGACTTCAGGATAAAATGGACAAAGCATCAACGCAGATAATTAGATAAACATCCAGACACTGATGGGGAAGGCTTGGTGACTGTGACTGTGTTAGTAAACACTTGATGAAAACAGATTTTTCCCCCTTGCTGGAGCAGCTTTACAGTCAGGAACTGAGAAATATTGGTACATGTCAGGCCCAAACTGTGTCCTCTGTGCTGTCTAGACATGAAAATGGGCCCAGTCGTGCAGAGCAGAGACAACAGCCCTGGCTGCTCGTGCAGCCAGCCCAGCACAGCTCGCCCGGGGCACTGGGGCTGAGCACAGCTCAGAGCACACAGATTCCCCCTGCTAAAGGCAGATGATGATGATGATGATGTGATCCTGACATGAACACGAGGTCCTGGACAGGCTGCACAAACAAATGCAGATCTGTCATATCAGGGTGGACAGAACAAGAGCAGTGTGGAGTATTTCTGCTGCAGAGTCAGGAAAGTGTTAATTTTAGTGCAAGGTAAAGAATTCCAAATTGATGCAATAAGTTTGCAAGCTGTTTGCCATAGCTGCACGGGATGTGATGTGTAAGGACACAACCAGCCATGGTAAGAGGCCTCCAGAACAGGCAGGTATAAAACTAACTCATTAAAGAGGAGAATTAAGTTACAGGCAAAGTGGGATGTGGAAGGAGGGTGTTTGCCTGGAGCTATCAGCAAAGCTGTGCTGGAAGCACCACTGCAAACCAAGGGCTGGCAGAATCCTGGTGCCCTGTGCCCTGGGGGTGCCAGCTGCACCCCAGCACGAGATCCTGGCAGAGAGGGGCAGGAGAAAGGGAGGGAAGGTGACACAGAAAGCCTTGGACAGGGATTGATGGGCAGCTGTGCTGCACAGTGTGCTCAGCAGAGGAGGAGAGTTTGTGAAAACTCATGGTGTAAAAAACTCTGTCAAATCCATTGGATTTACAGATCATTGCCTACAGGAACCTCAGAAGAAGCCCTCTATGAAAATGTTGAACTACACAAACAAACAACTTTGAGCAGGTTACCAATACTTCTAAAAGCAAAGAGATTTGGAGTTTTGCTCCTCAGCACATGAGCCTGGGTTCCAACTGCCCCTGCCAATGTCTTCTGAAATGACAGCAGGAGATCTCTGGGGTGAGCAGCTGTGAGAGCAGGTGTAGGGAAAATTCCCCACTTTGCAACACAGAGCAGCCCCTTTGCTCCTAGAGCAGAATTCCTGCTCCTGACTCATCCCTGGCACACCAGAGTCCCTCCCTGGCTCTACAACCTGACCAGGAACAACTCAGGCAATTCTCAGGGAAGGTAGAACACATACATGAAAGCACACCAAGATTCCTTACTGACCAACAGAAATCCATGCAATCCATGGGATTCCCTCCATTTCTCAAACACCAACCAGTTCCTGCCACCCCAGTGGCTTCAGTAGGCTCTTTACTGCTTTTTGTTGGTTTGGGTTTGTTTCATACAGGACAGGAGTCTGTGTTTTTGGAAAAGGAACTTTCACAAGAACTTTATCTCAGGAACTTTATCCCGGCTGTCCCCCCGTGCAGCCACCCCATTCCACATCAACAGGTGAGGCAGGACTTGACCCAAAACTTCACCATGGAACATGTGGAAAGGGAAGGAACCCTCCCAGAGGGGTGCCAGGATCAACCCCTGGGTCCAACACGGGGCTCCCAAACATTTTCCTCCCCTGTAGGGGATGGATGTCCCTCCTGCCTTCCACGAGCACCCTCCAGCAGACGGGAGCAGGGGCCGTACCTGGCTCGGAGATAATCAGGCTCTGGTCAGAAGGCAGCAGGAGAAACTCCCTGCAGGTGTCCAGGTCCAAGCTGGGCAGGCTTTTCTTCTGGCACAGCTCGGTGAGGATGCTGATGGCCCTGCGACAGCGGCCATCCTCCCTGGGACCGCTCATCGCCCCGTCCGCATCCTCCGCTCCCTCTGCTCTCTAGGAAACTCTCAGCAGGAGGAGAGGCTGGGCTCGGGGCTCAGCACAGGAGCGGCTTCACTCCAGTTCCATCCTCTGCCGTGGCAGCACCTGCTGGGACACGCCGAGCTGCCCCAGGGCCGCTGCTCGGAGCCGGAGCCCGCAGCCCCCGGCGCTCCCGGTGCCTCATCGCCTCTGAGATCACAGCTCTGTTTACTGCCAAGGCTGCTCCAGACAAAGAACCTCCTACCAAACTCAGTTTCGTGCCCTCCACACGAGACGCATTAAAGCTGCAGCCCAGATAATTCCTTTTAACCCTTTCTCTGCTGCCCTCTCTCCAGGTGCGGAGTTTGGCGTCCCAACCCTGGATTTTGCAAATAAAAATGAGTGGTGGAACCTCCTGGCTGAGGACAGCACATCACCAGAGAGGAGGTACCAGAGTGCTCCCACAAACACTGCACAAACTACTCACAACTGCCAAAGGCAGCAGAAGAAAAGCTGCAGGTTTTATTGATTTGTTTGTGCTGTCCTAACACACCAGGCTGCAGGTGGCAATAGAGATTGAGAACGCCATTCTAGTTCATAATTAGATTTTTTTCCTTTTACTTTCTGCAGTATTTTTTTATTCCTGTTGCAATTTAGCAGGCAGGTCATGCCACATGACAGAGCATATATTTGACAGGCAATTGTGGAGCAGGCAATTAAAATTATGTACAGCAGGATGACTTCTTGCAGCTTGTACAAACCTAATGAGCATTGTGGAGAGCCAGGGCTGAGGCTGCACAGGTCCCTCAGCCCCACAGCACAGCAGGGCATGCTCAGATGGTGTTTGTGTTTTTGTTAATGACCTGCTGAAGCACTGGGAGCTGTCACAGCAGTGTCCCAGGGGTGGCACCAGCACCCAGGACAGCACAGGCTGCCCTGGGCACAGAACCTGCTCCACGTCCCATTCCCAGGCAGGACAATTCCTCCAGCTCTTGGGCTGGTGTGACACAAAGGGTCTGGGTGGCACTTGAGGAGCACAAAGGCTCCAGCACCCCTGGAAAGCTGCATCAGGGCCCTTTTGGCCACCCTGGTCTCTCCTTGGCCAGCCCAAGGTTTTTTGGACACCTGACCAGCACATCCCTGCTGTCCCCACGTGGCAGCTGTGTCTGGCAGAGCCAAGCTCTGCTTCTCCCAAAAACTTCTGTTGCCAGGACAACGTGAGTGAAACCTTTTATTAACCCAGTAACTGGTCACAAAGAGAGACTTTTAATTAGTCACCAGCCTGGCCAGTGCTCCAGGAGCTGCTGCTGTGGACAGGCTGAGGCAGAAGTACACCCTGAGAACTCCTCCTGAAGGTGTTTGTCACCTGTCACCTGCAGCCAGCACCAGCAGCCCCAAAGGTCTGTGTTTACTGGGGAGAGATTCAGACACTCAGAGCTAAACCAGAAACTTCCCAGAGATGAAGCTCAGGTAGAGTTTGCTTTACATTTAAATGACAAACTCCCTAAAGCCGCTCACCCATTTCTTTTTTTAAGAAACTAGAGGCTCAAATGATGCCTCAAACCTGAGATTTGGGTCCATACAACATCTGCTTGGTTGGGGAGGGAACAGCTCCTCTTCTCTGCTCCTCCTTTCACTGCCTGCCCTGGGGCATTTGTGCCCCAGAGTCCCAAAACCAAAGGATTTGTACCCAGGGGATGCAATGAGCCCCAGGCATCACGTCATGTCTCCAGCACAGCAACAGCTTCTGCCAGAGCCACCAAAACTGGCACCAAGAGAGGAGTTCCTGGAATATATCAGTCAAGTCTTGCATTTGAAATTTGAATTTATCTTGAAGGGATTTCAAGAGACAAAAAACCACCACAGCTAAACTCTTTGAAAAAGGTTAATGCCCAATTGAGAGCTTGCAACACAAAAATCAATAATAAAATTCAATTATTTGGGGGAAAAAAGGGTAATTTTATTACAAGGGTAATAGCAAGAACTTTTACTTTTAAATTTAAAGTCACCTTGGGTCAAATATTCACCTTGATTTACATATCAGAGGATTCCAGACTCACTGGATATACCAAAAACAGAAGATCCTGCATCCATACTCTCAACAAATATTCCTTCAGAACAAAACCCAGACTTTTTTTACACCTTTGAATTTATGTGATACACACTCTTTATTGTCCAGCACAGAAGGCTGGGAAAGAGCCTGATGGCAGCTGAAAATCCAAATGCTGCTTTTCCCAAGCAGGAGCTCTGGTTCCCAATTCTCCTCTCCCACACCCCCACACACACCCAGCAGTTGGGGCACAGATTTTCCCTCTCATGTCCTGCTGAGAAGATCCCACTTTGCTTTGGAGCAGCCCTGGAGAAGTCAGATCCCATCTCCAGACCCTGCAGCTCCCTCCACCCCTCGGGGCAGCTTCTGGTCTGGCCAGAAATTCCTTTTTCCAGCTGCCTCAGACTGAGCTGGCACTTGGAGACCAAACTGCTCCCAAGCTGTGTTTCCACCTCCCAGCATGAGAAGAAGAGACAATTCCCCAAATCCCAGGGAGCTGGCAGAGCTGATTCTCTGCAGGGGCTCAGTGGTGGTGTCTCATCCACATCCCCCCTGGCATTTTGTGTTTCCTGTGTCTGGCAGAGCTTTCCCTGCAGCTGCCTGCCCTTGGCATGTAGGGAAGCCTGGATGCCTCTCCCTCACAGGGCAGCATTTATGTCCCCCCTGCTCCTGTCCAGTGGCCTGGTGTCACACTTGGAGAGGCAGAGCCAACAGTTCAACACAGCAGCACTGGCCCAGAAGGGCTGGGAGTGGAGTAAACTTTGGGAGAAAGTGGCTCAACAGACTCGACAAAGAAATGAGTTACAACAACAGCAACAAGAGCTGCAACACAGCAGCTCTTGAATTACCTCTGAAACAACCCCTGAGGAAAGGAGCACAAAATGAATGAAAACTGCAAGGAGAGATGGAAAACTGCAGCTTGTGGCAGCTCGAGGCTGCTCAGTGAGCAAGGCAGGGAGTGGGAAAATTCCTAAAAACTGAGAGGCACGAAAGAGCATCATTTTCCCTGCAATAAAGCAGAAGCCAAGCACCAGAGACAGCATTGCACAAACATTTGAGGAACTGGGAGGTTTCACAGCACGCTGCAATTGGATTAATGAGGGTGGTGTGCTCCAGACATATCCACTGGAGGGGATTTATTTCAGGGCTGGAGCAGCCTGGGCTAGGGGGAGGTGTCCCTGCCCATGGCAGGGGCTGGAAGGGGATGAGCTCTGAGATCCCTTCCAACCCAAACCATTCCATGATTCCATGAATGTGCCACTAAGTTGGAATCCCAGATATATTTGTCCAGCTGAGACAGAACATGCTGTTCATTTAATCCACATTAGGATCTATTTGAAGCTGTTATTTTTATTTCTTAATAATAACCAAGTCTGGAGAGGGAGCAGCAGCATTTATTTGTGCCAGCTCTATCTAATAGCATGGCATTGTTTACTTTCCTAGTTAATATAATAATTGGAAACAGCTCACAAAGGATCCAGAGCTTCTTGCCAGGAAAAATGACGTGGATCTGGATCCTTTGGCAACGGCGCCAAGTCATCTGTGGATAAACACAACATTTGGGATTGCTGTGCCCCTCCACACACTTCTCCAGGGTGGTGGAGGTGTGTGAACAGAGAGAAACCCAAAATCTTCACCTCATTCCTGCCTGCACAGAGGAGGAGAGCACCTTATCCTATGGAGACAGCGAGGGAGATTTAGCTGAAGTCCAATACAATTAGTTTAAAAAAGAATTACTTTGTGCTAAGTATCAAATCTGCTGCACAGAGCAACAGCAGAAATAAAAAGGAAATATAAAGGTTCCCTCCTTGTGTGTTCTGAGTCTCTCCTGGCTGTTCATTCCCTGTGGAAATTTGGGGGTTGGGAGGAGTTATTTGATTATAGACACTCCACTCCTTGAGTATCCAGGAGGGAAGGGAGAAAGGGAGGGAAAGAGGGAGGGAGGAAAAGAGGGAGGAAGGAAGGGAGGAAAAGAGGAAGGGGAGGGAGGGAGGGAGGGAGGGAGGGAGGGAGGGAGGAAGGAAGGAAGGAAGGAAGGAAGGAAGGAAGGAAGGAAGGAAGGAAGGAAGGAAGTGGCGGAAGGAAGTGGCGGAAGGAAGTGGCGGAA
>JANIJU010000005.1:796947-813165 GCA_025504685.1 Leucosticte australis
TATTATATTATATATTATAGATGTCAGCTTAAGTATGCACTGTGTTGCTCATAGAAATGTAGTGTAATGAATATAATATCTATGTTTTGCATATGGAAATAAGAGTGTGATGAGTGTATTGTATAATAGGCCTCAGCAAAATATAAGATTTAAAACAAAGGCTTTTGTGAAACTAAAACCAGTGTAAGGCCATCCACTGTCCAAGTGATAACTGTGACACAAAGCAGAGCACTGGAGGACAGTTAGAGAATACCATGGTGAATTTAAGGAGGAGCACTAACTCCTTATCAGAGGATGTGAAACAGCAGGATGGAGACACAAGAAGAAATAAATTACATTGACCTGACACCCAGGACGTCATGCAGTGTGAAGTCAAACAAAAGAGTTCCCAAAACATCAGGAAATTCACAAGAATGTTTGAATAATGCATGAAACACACAAATCTGCGTGTGATGTTAGAAAGATAACACTGTCTGCATGTACCTGTGTGTTCTTTGGCTGTTGGGAATGGATTTGTAGAATAATTTTTGAGCCTTGTTTCTAGCTCCATTTCTCTCTCAGCAAACTCTGTCTCGTTCCATGGCATTTCTCAGTCAGCATTTCTTATCTCAGTGTTTGCATTCAGATGCACACTGTGGGAGCCTCCTGTCAGGTTTGGAGAATTTTCTACAAATCCATTTCCCACATTTCCCCCTCTCTCTCTCATGGAAAAAAACCTTCTTTGATGGTTTAGAAGACTAAAAACAGAATAAAAGTTTTTAAAACACCTCTCAGTGCCCCATCTGTGGGTCAGAAAAAGACATAATCCGACACTGGATTTTTGTCTCTTATTTTATCCATTATTAAACTTTACAAAAATTCTTTCTCCTGTTTTTCACAGGTGCAAACTCACTCCCCTTCCTCCTCCTGGAGCTGCAATCATTCCTGGCTCCTGGCAGAGCAGTCCCTGCTCCAGCTGCTGAGCTGAGCTGAGCTGAGCTGGGCTGAGCCCAGCCCAAGACCTGCAAAGCTCAGTTCTACCTCTGGTTCTGAGCAGGAAGTCAGGACACTGCTCCAGCAGCAACATCCCCACAAAAATTGGGATTTTACAGTGGTGGGAGCAGCTCAAGGCACATCCAGCAGCTCCAGGTGAGGGAACACAGCAGAATTGCAGGTGTGCAGTTTTTCACTGCATGCAAAAGGTCCAGAGACCTCCCAACCCTTGTGTCCCATGCCCAGGTGTAGATAAATGTGACAAATCATTTTTTGCAGCCTCAGCTGGGCTCACCTGGGCTCCTCAGCCCAAGTTTCACCCAATTTCACTGCAGGTGTTGTCAGGAAAGTCTCGTGCCTGGTGTGGATCTGTATCTGATGACGTGCAAGAAAGAAACTCAAATTGAAAGAATGATTTTTCTAATTTAATAGAAATAACCAACCAAAATGGGTTCCAAACAATGCTTTAAACTGAGCTAATACAACTTCTACAGCACATTCCAGAGCACTTAACAAGAAATATTTACAGGCAGCTAAAGTATTAAATAACCAGGGAAAGAAAAATTTGATTTTAATTACACACCATCAAAAAAACACAGGAACAGAACAATTTGAAACAATAACTCTTAAAAAAAAAGTTAAATAGGATGATTCAGATAATACAATATCACAGAAACAGCACTTGGTTTTTTTTTTTTGAAGAATCATATTAAAAGATGAGGCAAGTTTATTATGTGCAAAATGAGCCAGCTCCAGTACTGGAAGCAGGAAATAATTGAAGAATCAAAGAATGCCATGATTTAACCCTTCCAGGAGGATGTTTACATGTAAAACAAGCTTTGCACTGCACAAATCTCTATAGGATTATTTACATGTGTCCTGGTGTTCTGAGCCTAAAAATCCCCCAGTGCAGGTGAGCACAGGTGTGCCAGGGGAGCTCACTCCAGCCTGAATCCTGCCAAAGTCCAGCTTACAAAATATTCCAGTACCTCTCTTTGTAGAAATCCCATAAATTCTAAAGGCAGCAGCCTCCAGCTGTGATTTCACCCAACAGAAAAGGCCCAAACTGCATTTCATAGATCTCACAGTCCACTTATAACAAAGATTCCCAAATTAACTGCAAGTTTGGAAAGCTGTTTCAATCCTGATGCATCAGAAAGCACAGAAAAAAGGATCCCCATAAGCCAAGTGGAAGTAGATGGAAGAGTTACTGCACACACACTTTGAGAAGACAAAATAAATCACCATAGCCAAAGATACAATCCATATGTGCCATCTGTGTAAACTGTGGCATTTACATTTCTATTTTAAAAAAGTACCTCCATTATTTGCTCAAACAGCTACTTCTTAAAAAAATATGGAACTTTCCCCAACGTTTTAAAATAAAATGCCACACTCTATATTGTCAGGAAGGGCTGCAGACTTTGTTTTTAAAAGCTAGGCTTTGTAATTTGCATACAAACTTCCCTATAAAATCGTTATCCTAAGGAAAGGATTCCTGGCATGCTGACAGGCAAATGACAAAGCAGTTTTATTGCTTTTTTCTGAGGAAGAGAGTGAGAAAAACAAGGAAAAGCCAACTGGGAAAAGCCAATTCCCAGTACACCACACAAACAGATTTAAAATACTGTTGCAATAACCTGAACTTTTCCAGGTCAGCCAAAACCAGGTGATAAAACAGAAATTTGGGCTCATTTTAGGGACTTTTCCAGTCGCTTGAAATGTTTGATCCAGCATGAAGAGTGCCACAGTGACATTCCCCACTGAGGAACAGCCTCTCCACACTTAACTGAGCATTTGTTTGCAGAAGTTGGGGAAATCCCCTTTTTTTGAATAATAGCTCTGCCTGATGGTGCTCTAGGCCACTTCATTGCAGGGCACAGCTAAAGATCAGCCCTGAGCCCATTTAGCTGTTGAATTCCTCTCATCACCAGGAACCCATGGCAGGACAGCTGCTCACACTGGGCACTTGGCACTCTCATTTCAAACTGCCTTTTCCTTCTTTGGATTAACTTAAAACTTCAGGAACAACCAAAATTCTCAGCCAAACTGAAGATGAAAAATTTTGGGAGTATTTGAAATGAGAACAGAGTTGCACCAAGTGCCAGATTCCTCCTGCCACCCCAATTTAACAGATTTCCTGATGTAAAGTGTGCTCTGATTCCCCAGGTAAAGCCACTGACACATTGCACACCTAGCAGCTGGCATGGAGAAGATGCCCAGCCAATTAATGTGGCTCATTAACACAAACCCAGTAATGAGTTACACCAAAATTGTTCCCACTGAGCAAACCCTTCCCAGTGCTGTGATGACCACCCAGCCTACAGGATCAGGGAAGGGATTAGCAGAGTTTATCTACCCTTCCAAATCATTTCAAATAGAACTTTGCTGCTTTCAAAACAATCACTGAATTGCTGCTTTGGGAGTTCAAAAATGAAGGGGAAGAAGAAGAAGAGAATGTTTTGTTTCCTTGTATAAAAGAAACACTTGAGATTTCTTGCACACATTCAAAATTCCACATAATCCTACTGAGCACTGGGGATGGATGGGAGGAGCAGTTCTGGAGGGTCACAGGTCCAGCTCAGCTGCACTCCTGGTGGGCAGAAGATGCTGAGCATGAGCTGGCCAAGTTCTCCACCTGCAGTGAAGCGTTGGAGAGGCCACCTCAAAGGAAAGGCTGTCCCAAAACACTGGGAACTGCTCTGGGGTCTGGGTGGGGAGCAGAGGGTTCTGCTCCTGCAGCAGCCAGGGGGCACAAGCTTCTCTGGAGGGTTTGGGGCGAGTCCTTCCCTCTGTGCTCCACCTGGGATCCCCCTGAGCTCTGCTGGGATCCCATGAGCTCCACGTGGGATCCCCCTGACTCCATCTGGGGATCCCCTGAACTCCTGGGATCCCCCTGAGCTCTGCTGGGATCCCCTGACTCCACCTGGGGATCCCCCACGCCCATCCCATGCTCTGGCTCATCCCCAGGGTCTCTGCAGGATCCAATCTCCAGCTGCTGCCCAGGGAAGAGCTCAAAAGGAGAGGCCTGAAGGTACCAAAGTGCCACAAAAACAGGAGGCCCGAGTGAAGAGAGTTCACAGAATCTTATTTTCATGATAATTTTAATAATATTCCTTTTGCAAAATGAAGCTGAGAAACTAGAAATGCATAAATAGGCAATACACAGAGCCATGAAATGATCCCTTGTCACTACCAGTGTCCTATTCACACATCAGCTTTTCCACAGGCAAAGTTGTTGCTCTTTGTCAATTTAACATGTTGAAGTGGAATTCCTTTTCCTTTCACATACAAACTGGTAAAAAATAAACTTAAAACAGCACTGTTCATGTCTAAGAAATTTTAAAAAAACAACCAGTTTGAGTTTGAAGTGTAACATTTGAGTGAAGAAGTGAGCTGGAAGGTAAAAACATCTTCAGTCCCCTCATTTATTGCAAGAGGGAGAATCCCAAGGTACACAGACCTGGTTCTTATTAAAGAAACCAAATCTGCAGTGATTTGCATAAAAACTGCTGAGAGCATTTCTCAATTTAATATTGTGCTAAAATATTTCTCTCTACCATGATGGTAAAGCGTGGACAATGTCACAGGAATTGCTGTGCTGAGCACACCAAAGCCCCAGGGATCTCCCACAGAACTGCTGGATCCACACAAAGGATGGCAAACTCAGAGTCTGCCACCTCAAGCTCATTGCTTCCATGAATTCTTCAACTTCCTTTAACAAGATCAATATGAAGGCCAGAAATTGTATTTATTTCTAGTGCTGACTTGGGTCAGTAAAGAAAACAACTCCTGGAGCTGTAACTCCTTGTGATTCCATGATTTCTAACCAGGAATGCTGGGATGGAGGCAGTGCAAGGGAAGGCACTGCAGAGGTGCCCCAGGGGGTACTGAGGGAACTGGGAAATTGTTCTGTTCTCACTCTTTGACCAAAAACCACTCGAGGCCAAACCCTGTGCAAGTGCTTTGTTCAATGGATGGACAGGCAAGCCAAACTCAGACTGATTCCAATCTTCCTGCACATTTCCCTCACAAGCTGCTTCTGAAGAAAGTTCTGAGAAGTACTCTAAGAAAAATAAGACAGAACCTCAAAATGAATGCAATGTTAGAAATAGCATATATTACAAATCTTTTCTTGATAGGAACAATCAATAAGAATACATATTAGCTTAAAAACAGCTCAGCAAATGTTGCTGACCTGCAAGAAATCTCAATTCACTATTTACAAATAAGACAAAGTGAATACAGGAAATTTTACACATTTGGTAGTTAATAGGTTATTGTTTGCCGAGTGGTCTATTAGAAACTGATATTTAGGAAGACTGGAAAAACACCCCAACCAGTTATTACCTCTTCAGTCTATATTTTAAGTACAGAAAAGTAGAGAATGAACACTGGAGAGAACATTCTGCCTCGTCAGGGGGTCAGGGACAGATGACAACGCTGAGACTTCTGCCATGGATGCCATTAAAATGTTCTGGGTACAGGAGTTTAATAAATACACCTTGTCCTACTGAAAGGGGTTGGAGCCACCAGCTTAGCCTTTCATCTGCCTCCCATTCCTGCACTCGCCCATTCAGAACAGTTTAATGATTTTTCTTTTCTTCTTCCTTTTGCTATACATGAAATGGGGTAAAGAAAGCAAAATGTCAACAGTTGGATGGACACAGAAGATCAGTTATTCACAGTCCTGCTTCAATGAGATGATCAAAGCAACGACCAACACACACTTGAGTGGACACAGAGGGGATTTCAGGAGCTCTGCTCACAGTTTACACTGCAGTGTAATGCAAGACACAGTCACTGGGTGGGTCCAGTCCTGCAGGTCGTGTCACTGCAGCCTCATCTGCACATGGAACATCTCCTACCAAATCTGCTTCTCTTCAACATTCCTCCACCTCTGTCTGTGAGACCAGCATGAGTGTGTCCCCTCCATCAGGAAAAGAAAGAATATAGCAAGTAATCAAGGAAAAAAAAATACAAACCACCAAAAATTTACAATACAGGTTTTTTCCCCTTTTGATGCGAATGTTTTTCTGTACAAGTGTTTTTTGTTATCTAATACTGTTTAAAAAGCTATCAGCTTCTGCAAGATGGCCACTGTAGGCATGATAATATTCCAGGAACACTTAAATAACAGTTTTTACAATAAATTTTAGGTCCATATCATTAGATTACTTTATATGCACTGGTCTCTCATCTGATTTTAGGCGTTTTCTACGTGGTTGTATAAAATCTTCATCGGAGTCCTCAGTTATTTCACCATCATCCTCTTCCTGCTCAAATTCAGGCAAAGGCTGGAAGGTCCTGTCTGAGTAGATCTCTGTAAGTTTATCTTCAAAGTACAATGCAACTGCCTTCCCTGCCTGTGCTACTTCTGAATCAGCCTGTGGATGAAAGAAGACAGGAATATTCACCTGTTGGAAATGCACATCCCTTCACCAAGTGTGCATGGTCTGAAACGCTTACCTTCAAATTAATCTCTTGTGTTTCTGCATAAACTTGAACAACTTTCATCATCTAAAAAGGATACCAGAGTCAAAAAAAATGAAATTATAATCCTTTCTAAAGTTACGAGATCGCACAGGGTTGGATGACTAAAGTCAGCCATAACAACAACACAGTTTGTTATGGTTTGTTAGCTTTAGTTCCCAAACTTAGGCAGCAGGTTTAAAACAGTCTTAGGTGGTAAATAAACCTTCAACAGAACACACAACTTTTGTACAAGTGGCTCCCAGCCATTTCCTACTCAGGACTGCTTTCCTCACAATCAACTGGAGTTGCCTGGACGTGATCGTGGGAAATTCTCCTTGGGAGGGAGGAGCTCCAGGAGATTTCCTGGGGATTACCCCACTTGGATTTCTGCTTTGGAAAAGCATTTGGCTTAGAGGCACTCGACATGATGCTGCTGTGAGAGGTCAGAGTGACTCAACTTTTGCCATGAGCCAGGCAAGCTGAAACACATTTTTTTTCTTTTTAAAAAAAGTAAGAAAAAAATCACATCTCTCAGTCCTTCCTGCCTTGTTGTACTCTGGTCTCTAAGAGCTGCAGCATGTTTTCCTCTAGAGTGGATGCTTCATTAATTCCCCTGATTGAGAAGTTCACATAATTAAATTACCTCATGAACCTCCCCTAATGCAGGGATATAAAGGAGTCAGGGCTGTCAAAATCCCAAATGCTTGTGAGCAGTTCCAGCATCACATCATTGACCCTGATTTTTCCTAGGGAGGTTTTAATTGCAGCTTTGTGCAGTTCCTTCACTTTCCTTCTGCACAGGGCCAGAAATGCAGCCCAAACACTGTAAGTCCAGGTTATATTTTGCAGAGAAATAAGAAATATTGGCTGCATTCTGCATTTTAAGGTCAGAAGAAAGCCATTC
Organism: Leucosticte australis; assembly: GCA_025504685.1. NCBI lineage: Eukaryota > Metazoa > Chordata > Aves > Passeriformes > Fringillidae > Leucosticte > Leucosticte australis. Next base: position 804,299 of record JANIJU010000005.1, read on the forward strand.
CCTGTGGTGCCTTTTGTCATTCTTGCTTTAAAGCACCTCAAAGATTAGGAACCCCCTTAGCTCCTACTCAGTTTCAGCACAATATCACCTTTTTTTTGGATATTCAGATTATTTTTTCCATTGCTCCACTAGCAGTAATATTCAGGTCATTGATCTCCCCAAGTCACATTTCAGGTATAAGGAATATTTCATTATCAGCTGGGATCATTGCAAAATTAGTAAAAAAAATGACCCCATACCCAAGTTATTCACTGAAAATGATTTTTGTGAGAGCCCAACTACCAAGGAGTTCAAGCAGGAAGGTTAATAAGAGCCATAATGGCCACAAAGCTTTGTTGAATTCATTTGTGTGAGGTACTAAAACCAGAATAACTTCAGAAAGGCAGACTTCTCCTCAGTAGAGGAAGTTTCTCAACAGATTCTACCACGTTCCACGAGTGTAAAACAATTACCAGGGCAGCTTGAGACACTTCTAAGGACTCTTTGGTTGTCTTTATGGCACTTCCTAAGCACTTCTACAATCAGTCTGATGCACAGTAACCAGGTCACCCTGCTCCTCATTCACAGAGACCACTGAATGCATTTTAATAGTTCCCTCTGCTCTCCCAATTTAACTAAAAACGAGAAGTTATTCTGCAATTGCCTTGAGTTTGGTTTGCTTTTTAAGTATCTGATTCAGCATCTGCTCCAAAAGCAGAAGTTACAGCTGGAAGCAGAGCTTTTCATGGGAGAAGCTGCACAACCAGGTTGAAATAAATCTTCATGTAAAGGACAGATGGTGCTCAGATTGGAAGTTAACATACTTCATTAAACCTTTCACAGTTCTTGAAGATCAGCCGGACGTCGGCCACGAAGTCCTCGGGGGTCTGGTAGTGTTGGGAATGTTTCTTCTGCAGTTTCTTCTTCACCGTGGACAAATCCATGGGTTTCTTTATGATTTTATAGTAGTTTGGTATCTGTAAAAAACCAACAGTGATTTAGCACTGAATGGCTACAGAGCTCACAACTGAATTTCCACACTGAAGGTGTCAATCCCGTATCTCATCTCATTTCAGGCACATTCAGCAAAGCAGAACCATTTCCTAATTTCCTTTCCTCAAACTGAACTTTAAAAGTTCTTTATAAAAGTATGGAGTGACAGGACAAGGGGGAATTGGTTTTAAATTGAAGGAGGGTAGATTTAGATTTGATATTGGGGAGAAATCCTTCCCTGTGAGGGTGGGCAGGCCCTGGCACAGGGTGCCCAGAGCAGCTGTGGATCCCTGGCAGTGCCCAAGGCTGGGCAGGGCTTGGAGCAGCCTGGGATAATGGAAGGTGTCCCTGCCCCTGGTAGGAGTAGGACTGGATGGGCTTTAAGGTCCTTTCCAACCCAAACCACTCTGGGATTCTTTCTAACCCTCAGTGTCTCTCACAGAACAGCAAAGCTTGTCATTACAGTTACTTCTTTTACAGCTGAAAACACCAGAGTCAAAGCAGTTTATTCCCTCCTCTCATTCACAAGTTTGTCCAAAAAGCAACAAAAAGCCCTCCTAAAGCATTCTGAGTTTCATGGGTAACCTGAGACATCTTGTTCCAATTCAATAACTGCTAATTGGAAGTATTTTTAAATATCTGGTTTTGAGACTGGGAGTGAAGCATCTGCCTGGAGCAGCTCCAGAATCAGCTGCTCTCCCTCTCAGCCCCATGAAATGCTGGATGACTGCCAGGACTTTCAGACTGATCCTGGTGAAAGCAGTCAGTTCCTTCCCAAACTCAGCTCCAGACTCTCAGGGCTGTCACACCACAGCAATCCCCAGGTGTTCTTCAGGGCACTCACCGAGGCTGGGACTGGCTCCTGGAACTCAATGCTCAGCTCGTGGCAGTACAGGTAAAGCAGGAGGCGTTCACATTTCTTAGAAAGAAACAAACAGGGTCAGATTAATATTTAATTTATCCCTAGCCCAGAAATTCATACATCCATACTTTAAATAGGCTTCCAATTTAACAGCATAGTACTAGAAAATTTAAATGCAACCCCCTCAACTTAATTACAAAGGTAAAGTTCTTAGGAGGGCAGAGTTGAGAGGCAAAACCCCATTTACTGTTCACAAATTTCCTCTTTGTTTTCTCCCTCCTACCAAAAGCCGAGGGCTGAAGTCAGTCATGGGGAGCCATGCTAATATACTGCAAATTAAAAAATAAAATACCAACTACAACCACTTTTAGTGCTTTTGTCCAATCACAGCCACATGTAACAGGAAAGGACTGAGCTGCAGACTTTTCTTCTCCCCACAAGACAAAACAGAACAATCTGAAAGCAGAGCCAGAGTGTTTCTATAAATTCCCTGTTGAAATATTTTTCCTTGCTTTGCTTGGAATTCCTTTAGAGGAATTTGATTTGACAATACTCCTAACAGGACACAGAGGCTGATTGATTAAGCTAAAAATAATTCTGATTGTCAGGATCATTAAAATTCCCTAAGAATGCACCTGAATGCTCCCAGCACCTCTCACAGAATGCACTTCAACACACCAAGCTCCCAGAAATATTTCATCAAGGTGACACCAATGCTAAATGCAAAGGACTTTTAATCAAGTGCACATTAAATGATGCATTTAAATACAGAATTTGTGTTCATGCTGAATTTCAGCTCCTCAGTGATCACAGTCCCAAGGCACTGGGGCACTCCCATGGTCACCAACACCTGGAGATGTGGCCACAGCAGGAAAAATCTCATTTGGGTTGTTTTACAAAGCCATAATTACATTTAATTTGCTTCAGCCAAAGCAAAAGCATCTCCAGTCAGTGGGGGGCAGCTGATGTGAGAAAGCATTTTCCTGGGAAGCAGATTCCTGCAGGTTTGACACCCACCCTTTGGTCCACAGGACTCAGGCCTTGTGCTGTCTTGCCCTTCTTGCTGTGCTGGGAATTGTCACAATCATATTCCACTTCAGGTTTGCTCAGGTCTCTGCAGAATGTACATATCCACTCTCCACTAAAGAGAAAACCACAATTATTCCAGACATCCAGGGATAAATTCTCACCAGTGATGACTACAAATAGTTTTTGCTCACTCTTAAAGATTCACATTCTACTGCAGTAAAGACTTGGATACCCAAAGCTAAGGATTGACCCTTAATGCTCACAATAATTCTGCCAGTCAAGGCCATTTTTCCTGTCCTCATATGATGCTTTAATACTTTATATAAAGTATTAACTTTATAGTACACCCTTCTCACCTTGCCTTAAAATGAACTCTACACAACAGAATCGCACTGTGAGACTTTACACAAACAGATAAACAGGATTCTGTTACCAGATAAACCCTGATCAGCTACACATAAATAACTCAGGCAAGGCCTTGGAAATATGTAGTAAAAGAATATGATATTTTTGTAGTATGAGAAACCACCCAGAACAAGCTGATTTGGGAGGAAACACCTCTTTGGGCTCCGTGCCCAACCTCACCCACCCCGCTGCTGCTGCTGGGGGTACCTGGGGAAGCTGAGGAGCGTGGGGACGTGGCAGGTGAGGTGGAACACCTTGGGGCACTTCTCACAGCACAGCAGGTCCCCCCCATTCTGGCACACAGCACACCAGTCCTCGTTGGGGTCGTCATCCTTGTTGTTGCCCTCTCCTGCCACGCGGGCCGAGCGGTGCATGAGGCTGCGCACGGGCGACTTCCCGTTCACCAGGCTGTGCCCAGACTGCTTGCAGCTCTCACTCAGATCTGCTGGCTCTGTCTTCACGTGGTTTTCCAGGCTTCCCAAAGCTTCCAGTTCACTCTCCAGGTGTAGGTTAGTGGATAGTGGTGGTGTCAAGCTGCTCTCAGGGCTGCTGAGCTGGAATGAAAGCAGCACGTGGGAAATCAGAGTTGATTTCACGGCAGGATCTTTCTTCAAAATCCTCCCACCATTCAAAGGTACCATGCTCATATCACAAAAACCATGGGAAATAAAGAGGAAGGGCTGAGCTGTACACAGTATTGATAACTGCTTTTTCACATGTCCTTTCTTTGTAGAACACTCTCATTTCTTCTGATATATAACATGAGAAATGCTATAACAAGCCAAGCACACTAAGTCATTAAAGCTGTTAATGACAATTTGATTGTCATTAGGAAAACTCAACTGCACCACCCTGCTCCCTGCACACAATCCTGTTCAATCAAGCATAGCTGGGAAACACTGAAAAATATTAATTTGCTAATTATTTGATTTATACTTTGGTCTAAGAACTTCTGACTGACTGGAGGGTTCCTGAATGCAATCACCTGTGTGGGAATGTCCACTAGCAATGGGTGACTCACAGCTTTTAATAATTAGGGATTAAAAGCAGCAAATACACTCTATTACACTTCATTTCAATCATTAAAGATAAAATTGATATTACAGGCCACTCTGTGCCTGGCAGAGCATTATCAAGGAGAAAATACCTCTTAGAATAAAGCCTCAGAGTAAAAATGCTTTTTTGGTTTTTTTCCCCTTTTTAAATTCTTAAACATGCTGCCAAGAAAACTGAGCATAAACTAACTTTACCATGCAAGCACTCCTTCTGCCATCCTCTGTTTTTTCCTGCTTTACTGTTCCTGAGAAGCTGCAGATCTCTTCCTCTGTGCCTGGCTCCTGCTTTACTTTCACTTGGTCAGCCTTGAAGCCAATGCCAGTTTTGTCAGCAGTCCTGCCTGAGGAGCCACAGCTGCAGAGACACCAGCACAGCATGAGATAAATAACAGGGTAAATCAACAGGGCAAGGAGGTTCAGGTAACTGTTTCCCTAAAGAAAGGCAAAGGGTGTTAGCACATTTATAACAGCTCCAGTTTACAAAACACAGGAGAATCATAGAGCAGGCAAAACAATTAAAAATGTGAAACTTCATGTAAGCATTCTTCCATTCCTTGGCCACAGTCATGACAAAGCACAATTTGCCAACTGCCAATTTTTTTATGGAATTATTCATGTCTGATTCTTTTAGCCTGACATTGTTAATGTGAGACTCACCTTCCTCTGCTGCCTGTGCTGGAGGTGCTGGGAGGCCTCACAGGAGTGTGGGAGTTGGATAAACCTGCAAAGAAGCAGCACAGAAGCTGATCTGGCACAAGTTTACATTCAGTGAGTAGTGCTGAGCAGCCCCAGAAATGCTGCAGGAATATCCCAGTTTACCAAGTCACCTAAGCCAGCTCTTCTCTCAGTCTTGTGATCATAACAAATCCAGCACATCACATTAAATTAAAAAGTGACAACACACAGCTCTTAAGAGTCCCAATAATTATTCACCTAATGCAAACAGTGCCAAAGCCTTCAGACCATCACATCCTCAAATTTTATGCACTGAGAGCCACCAATAAAGTCAAAAAAACAGCCTCTGCATGGTTTGCATGCAGGTTTGGAGAAACACAGGAAGCCCCACTGCTGCACCCATTCATTGACAGGACCTTACAAGTCCTGTAGAGAAACCAAGAGAAACATCAAATCCCAGAGTGGTTTGGGTTGGAAGGACCTTAAAGCCCATCCAGTGCCACCCCTGCCATGGCAGGGACACCTCCCACCTCCCAGGGTGCTCCAAGCCCTGCCCAGCCTGGCCTTGGGCACTGCCAGGGATCCAGGGGCTGCTCTGGGCACCCTGTGCCAGGGCCTGCCCACCCTCACAGGGAAGGATTTCTTCCTACTGACTGAAATAATCTTCTTACTTATAAAAATGGACATTTTCAATGTTTAACTACCACAGGATTAGGTACTGGTGACTTAATTTGTTCACGTGCATAGAAAAGCTCCACCATTAATGAGTTATACTCAGAATGACCCTGACAGTGTCTCTATATGGATATATATAAATATAAATATACATATATATATCTGGAATACTGCATCCATGTGCGCTGGCAGTTTGTTACTATAAAGACATCTCTAAAGGAGAGTAAAATTTAAATTTCCAGAAGAATCTATTTCTGAGCAAAACAAATTTTAAATAGAACATTGCTTCCCTTCTAGCAGGAAATGCTAAGCAATTATTTTTAACTTAAATACCAGAAACACCCATCACATTCTGGAATAACTAGAAAAACCCATCAGATTTACCTGATGACCCTGGAGACAGAGCTGAAGGTCCTGGGGAGGGATTCATGGTGCTGGTAGGCTGTGGGGGGAGGTGGCTGCCTGTGATGTATCTACTTAGCAGATTATCTAAACTACTGGAACCAGCATCTTCCAGCTACGGAGGAAAAACAAAAACCTGAATCAGAAAGGTCTCATTCCCACCTTTACACTGTGATCACTATCTTTACTGGAATTGTTCCCTCTCCCTCCAAGGATTCAGGACATCAGCAAATATTTTTATCAGTTTCATGCAGAAATCAGGCTTTCAAACAAGTGATGTTTTTCAAAAGCTCCTAAATTTGAGTTTTTTTCCAGTATGATCCTGGGCTGCACTTACACAGGGTCACTGCAAACTTTCTGGTTCCCAGCTGCTCAGGGTGTCAGTCACACACATGGTGCTGTGTTAGCCATGAAACACCAGATTTCTGAGGCTGCAGAAGTTACTCCATAATTAAGATATTAAGGGAGGCCATAATCTTGTCTTTCCTTAACATGATGGGAAATCTCCCACTCACTTTTCAAGCAGATTTTAGTACTTGTTAAACCCAAGGAAACAGGGACCCTGTTGCTGTAACTGCTTCAATGTGTTAAATGCAATAATGTGTTTGAAACACTCTGCATTCCACGTGGGTTTTAATGACTGTGCCAGCAGCCTGAAGGACTAACACCTCCTACCCACCAAACCCAACTAAACTCCATTATTACATGAACAGGTATAAAAAGAAGATTATCTCAGCAGAATTCTGCATTTTCAGTGCACCTGGAAGTTGCATGGTGATGCTTTGTCCTGAAGCCTCAGCACTGCAGGCTGCTCACACTGGGATGGGATTCCTCCTTCCCCACCGTTCTCACATCAAAAATGACCTGCAGCCTCCTGAGAACACTGAATACCAGCCCTGAACATTTAAGAGTTGCAAAGTTGCAGCTGGCACTCCAGCAGACCATGAATGATGGATGAAATTTATTTTGTTTCCTGTAGGGTGACCAAATCTCCTGGCTTTTACAGGGGCATTTCAATGCAAAGGTCCTGTTCTCAGGATGAAGCCATCACTCTCCTCCCCTCCCAAACACTCCTGCAGAAAACACATGACTTTTACTTTCCTTGCCTCCATGTGTACATTACATTGTGCTTTTCACCTCTCCAAATGAGCTTCAGACACACCTCAGCTTGTGTCCCCTCTCTGGGGGACATGGGACATGTCCCCTCTGTGCCTCCTTCTAGGAACATCCCAGAGAAACTCCAGGCACTTTAACCCTGAATAAATCACCATTCAGGGCACTCAAAATACATCTCCATTAATTATTCTATCTTCCCACAAGATGGTCTTGTGGAAGAAAGGAAGTGAACACAGTACCTGGCACTAATTAAAGTCTTAATTTTACTACAGGACACATCAAATATTGATTAATCTAAAGCTTACCAGGTGGAGCAGGTCCTTCTGCTCCACTGACAAGGAGTCAATGCCTCCTTGGCATTGACTTCTACTTCCTCATAGGTGGAAACCTTCTGGGGCAAGGTCAGGAAGGGAAACCCAAACATTCCATAGGGTGAGACCCCAGGGCTGGGTTCTAATCCTTAACAAGCCCAAAGGGAGACATTTGATCCATGACATCTGGGTTTCAACCATCAGCTTAACTGGAGTTCTTTGAAGAGTTTGATTCATCCTCTCCACACAACCACAACTCTGTGGATGCCATGGAGTAAAATCCCCATTTTACTCCCAGGGCTTGAACAACTTTTTGCACTATTTTAGAGGTGAAATGAGTTTGAATGGTACAAGTTTAAATGCAAATTACACCATTCCACAGCCAAGTCCTGGTACCTAACTACAAAAGCAGAGCAGCAGAGCAGCTGAGAGGAGCAGGACTACAGGACACATTAAATATTGATTAATCTAAAGGTTACCAGGTGGAGCAGGTCAGCCCTAAGAGAAAGGCTGAAGATTTTAATTCTACCATTTTAAATGCTAATTACACCATTCCATGGCCAAGTCCTGGCACCCAACTACAAAACAGAGAGAGGGGAGCAGCAATGCCCTGGATGGGGGGGATGTCCTGCAGGGAGGGCAGGTTCTCCAGGCTGGTGACAGAACAACTTTTTATACTATTTTAGAAGTGAAATGAGTTTCAATTCTACAACTTTAAATGCTAATTACACCATTCCATGGCCAAGTCCTGGCACCCAACTACAAAACCAGAGCAGCACTGACCTGGATGGGGGGGATGTCTGGAGGAAGGGCAGGTTCTCTGGGTTGGTGACAGGAGAACTTTTTGCAATATTTTAGAGATAAAATGAGTTTCAATTCTACAACTTTAAATGCTAATTACACCATTCCATGGCCAAATCCTGGCACCCAACTACAAAAGCAGAGCAGCAGAACAGCTGAGTGGAGCAGGACTACAGGACACATTAAATATTGATTAATCTAAAGGTTACCAGGTGGAGCAGGTCAGCCCTACCTGCATGCCTAAGAGAAAGGCTGAAGATTTTAATTCTACCATTTTAAATGCTAATTACACCATTCCATGGCCAAATCCTGGCACCTAAGCACAAAAGCAGAGGAGGAGGAGCAGCACTGCCCTGATGGGGGGGATGTCTGGCAGGGAGGGCAGGTTCTCCAGGTTGGTGATGGAGAACAACTTTTTGCACTATTTTAGAGGTGAAATGAGTTTGAATTCTGCAACTTTAAATGCAAATTACACCATTCCGTGGCCAAATCCTGGTACCCAACTACAGAACCAGAGAAGGAGGAGCAGCACTGACCTGGATGGGGGGGATGTCTGGCAGGGAG
>JANIJU010000005.1:813175-829332 GCA_025504685.1 Leucosticte australis
AAGGAGGAGCAGCACTGACCTGGATGGGGGGGATGTCTGGCAGGGAGGGCAGGTTCTCCGGGTTGGTGACGGACGGGATGAGCTCGATGGCCGACACGGACGGGCTGGTGGGGCCGCGGTTGGCGCTGGCCATGGTGGCCGTGGTGGGGCTGGTGGGGTTGATGGTGGTGTTGTGCACCGAGACCACCGGGAAGGGCCCGGCGTGGCCGGGGTTGGAGTGCTGGGGAGACAGAGACACGGCGCTGGGCACGGGGCCACCGCGCCGGGCACGGGGACACCGCGGCTCCCGCTGCCCTGAGACAGACCTGACCCCCAGCACAGCCAGCACAGCACTGAGGACAGAGCAACTGCTCCTCTTCCTCACTTGGAAAGGAAAAAATACTTGATGGGCCTTGATTTTAAACAGACAGCACTTCTTCCACCAAGTATATAGTGGTGTTTTCTTAAAGCAGTTACTTCCTCCAAAGATTGCTTTGGAGTTTATATGTCTATTTTTTTTTTTAACTGTTTCAAGTAATATAAAGTCACTTTTGGTATTTCAGTCACATTAACATGCATTGTCAAGGATTTTTATTCTTAATGGCATGCAGAGCTCTGCATCAAGGCTTCAGGTGTGAATTTAAAACCACTTCAGCAGCTGATTTAATCAAAACCCCTCAACTACCTCACTTTGCACTTCACTACTCACTATTCTCTAATAAAACTCTGAATGTTCTTTTCAGCTGAATGCCACTGAAAAGTGCAAAAGGAAATGTTTTACTTCCCAGAACTAAACTGCAACACAAACATTTCATTTCATTTCCACCCCTAAGGTTTGAATTTCCTTACGTTCAGCAAAACTGTCCCAGCACAGTAATACAACATGGAAAAGAAGCATTTAAATGTGTGTAACTGTGAGCTACAGGGGACAGAAAAACACATTTACAGTGGAGGTGCCATCTACTGGAATGAAAGGCTGGCACAATGGCACAATGAAGCATGTACACAGGATATACTTGTCTTTGAAGGTGAGGTTGCATCATGGAGTACTGAGGTCCATTGTGGCGTGGGATTCCTGGGATACGAGCAGCATTCTGAGCCATTCTCATCTGATGTGCTTGGAAAGCCCCACAGTTCATGTTACCCCTCTGCATGGTCTGCATGCTGATCAACCTGGGAGGCTGCAAGGGTTTGGGTTTTTTAAAATTTGTGCTTTTAACATGGAGAAAAGAAGCCCATCTCTTTCCACAGCAGTAGTAACAGAACATCAAGCAAAGCTAAGAGCTGTCACATTAAAGTATCTCAAATCTCAAAAGATTTTACTTGATAAATTGCTTTGTAAGTTTAGATCCGACAGGGCGATTTTAAATCTCAGTGTTATGGTGAAATGAAGTGAAAGAAGGTGAAATAAGAAGACATAAAGGACTCACCTGCTGCTGCAGGACTTGGGGGCTGCTCTGCCTGGGCACAGAGGCAGAGGATGGCTGGGCCATCCTCATCTGCTGCAGCTGCTGGTGTTTCTGGGCATACACCTGCTGCTGCATGTGCTGCAGTCGAAGCTGGGCCAGGTTGATTTGTCCTGGAGCTTTGTTGACGTGGTTTGTTCCTGGAGGAGTTTGCCCAACCACTACATTGGGAGTGTAACTAGGGGTTGGTTTATTTTCAATGACCAGGTTACCTACAAAAACCCAAAGAGGCAATCAACAGTTAGATCTCATCATCCTCCAAAGGCTATCTGAATATGTGGAATATTCAGATGTTTCTAATGCAGTTTTCTTAGAGCAATTTAAGCTTGAAAATTTAAAATTTAAACTCTTTGTGTCTTCAATACTATACACAATAAAAGCAAAAAGAGAATTCAGACTACAAGAACTAAGTGCAAAATTAAAAATATGATCTGTGAGGGAAGAGTTAAAGAACTGGAACTGCACAGCCTAAAAGCCACAACAGACAGAAATGACTTCTCTGCTTTCACAAGAAATGGACAAGATGAGAAATAAACCAGACAAAAAACATGTTGAGCATAAAATTTCTATGTCTAAAGAAGAGATATTTGAGTGTCCCATCACTGAGTGACTTCAAACAGGTTCTACAAACACAACACCAAACCCTGCTACAAGCAAGTCCTGTCTGGCTCCAATGTCATGGACCATGCTGCCTCTCCAGATAACTCCTGTCCTGTTTTTATATGGAAAGGCAAAATGTTGATTTTTTTAATCAATTTGTGAATTTGTGAATGTGTACTCAGCAGAATCTGCAGGTCCCTTTTTATTAAGGTTGGCAGTTTCCTCTCTACCCTAGAGAATAAATACTCTTGACTGAAGACAGGAACACCCCAACCTGGATGGTGGACTCAGAGCAAGAAGTGAGTACACATAAAAACTGGTATTTTGATCAGATTTTCCATGAAATTTTTACCCAACAGAGAAGCTCACAAGCAGGTGCTAACAGGTATCTCTGTCTCACTGTGCTCTGCCCTCTTCCCTCATCCCAAACCTGTACTTTGCAAACTCGAAGTGATTATATTTCATATACTGGAAAAGGCACAGGTCCAGTGCTCAATCCAGAGCAGCTGGGGCTGCCCCTGGATCCCTGGCAGTGCCCAAGGCCAGGCTGGACAGGGCTTGGAGCAGCCTGGGACAGTGGCAGGTGTCCCTGCCATGGCAGGGGGTGCAATGAGATGATTTTTAAGGTCCTTTTCAACCCAAACCACTCTGTGATTCTGTGATTAGGGCCATTCCTAGAACCAGTCCCAGTAAAATATCCACTGTATCCTGGAAAAAATATCCACTGAGAGAAAGCTTTGCTAACAGAAGGAACAGAGCAGATAAGGAGCATAATCAGGGCTGGATGGGTTATGAGAGTTTTTGTCTCCTGCATTAAGAGACACTGCACTCACTCCAGTTGGAGGAACACCCCCAATTCAAGAGAGTTTTCCCACTATCAGAAATTGAACAATCAGGGTTTTCTCACCCAGATTGACCACGTTCTTAGCCCAGAAGGTGGGGTCACAGTGGAAGCGGATGGCGCCGTTGGCAGCAGGGACGGGGTCACAGCGTGCCTTCAGGATGTGCCTCAGCTGGAAGGTGATCTGAGAGAAAACAGAAACACCCTGCTGCTGACAGAGAAACAAAGAATGAGAAACCAGTGTGTGTTTAGGCCATGGAGCACCAACAAGCACTGGCAGCAGCAGCCTGGGAAATTCTCAATTTGCCAGGAAAATCCCACATTGAACAATTCTTCACTCTGAGGACTGCAGAGCAGCACTCACACCACAACTTTATTGAAATTACTCCAGTGGAACACTGAGAGACTTCAGAGAGCTGACCACATTCCTTCCACACTAACACTCCCTAAACCCTGATGGGAAAGAGTGAATTGTGGCACAATTGCTTGGCTCTGCTGGAAGATCTGAAGCTGAAGACAGCGTGCCATGATGGAGCCACATGGCAGAACTGGGTCTATCCTTTGGATTACCAATTTGACCTCATTTGTGTCCTAATCTCACTCTGGATATATTTGACTCCCCTGCTCCTCTGTGCTTGTGGCTCAGGACATGTTCCCAGACTGGGAATGCTGGTGGCAGTGATGGTCTACAGCAGCAGGGGTGAGCACACCCCTGGGCTTGCAGGTGCAGAACTGGGTGTATTCTTGTCAATAAAAGTGAATTATACTTTTGGTTACCAACACTTGACTTTGTGCCTTACCTCACTCTGGGTATATTGGAACTTTTGCCCTCTCTGGACACATGGATTGGGACAGAATTGCACAGCCAGGTCTGTGCAGTCACACAAGGAGGGGCTGAGGGCACTTTGTTCTGCTGGAGAAGAGGAGCCTGAGGAATTCCTGGCCTGGAATTCCTACCAGAGAATGTTTTGTGACATTCTTGAGCTCTCAGATTAATTATTACCTATGTGACTGCCTCTTCAAGTGTGTAACATTTCTCTGCTTCACAATGTTGTGTTCTGGGAGCCTCACTGGGGCTGCAGCTTCTTCCTCCAAGGGACAGCTCTGATCTCTGGGAGCAGGGGCAGGACCTGAGGGAAGGGCTGGAGCTGTGCCAGGGGAGTTCAGGTTGGATCTCAGGGAAAGGTTCCTCCCCCAGAGGGTGCTGGGCACTGCCCCAAAGCTGCCAGAGCTCCAGGAGTGTTTGGACAACACTCCAGGGATGCCCAGGGTGGGATTTTTGGGGTGTCTGTGCAGGGCAGGGGCTGCACTGGATGACCCCCGTGGCAATCACACATCCTCTGAACAGAGAGAGACATAACTCTCCCAGGATTTTCCTGGGAAGCTGGGAGAAAGCTCAGAGAAAAGAATGAGAAACAATTCTTATCTCCACTTGCTGCACCTGCTGTTGTGCACATGTGCAATGTGTGATGGAGATTTGTTTACCAAATTTCTTAGTTGGACACTGGATAGTGTTTGGATTGATTGACCAATTAAGTCAAAGCTGTACTGGGCTGTCTGCAAGGGGATGAGCTTCTTGAGTAGTACAGTATAATACAGTAGAATAAAGTGATGGATCAGCCTTCTGTCATCATGGAGTCAATGCTAATTATTCCCTGACTGTGCAAACCCAGGGCACCAGGAATATTTCTCTGTCTGCTCTGGGGTATCCTACCCCCAGGGGAGCTCTGACTTTGACCCTCATCCATGGAGAAAGTTTCCCAGACTCCAAGATAGACTGGAATCCACAAAAGTGTGCAATAGATTCTAGAGAGCAGTGTGGGTGTGTCACTGGGTGAGAAATTGAGGGTTTGGGGTTTTTAGTATGTTGTGGATGGAAGCAGGATGGAGGGCACAGGGTGCTGTCCTGGGTTTCTTCTTCATGCTTCTTCTTCCTCCTTCTCCATGGGCTTGGGTGGCATTTTGTAATTGGGCAGAAAAGTCCCCACTGGGGGCTCTGTGGGATCAGTTATTGGGTTAAAAGGGAAAATAATCCAGGTGTCAGCTCTTAATTGGACAGTTTAGTCTTAAAAGCCCTTGCACCCAGGGATTGTGGCCATTTTGTGCCTGCTAATGAAAAGCTGCAGAACTCACAGCAGTGAGTGTTTCACTGATCAGAAATAATAAACACCTGAGTCTGAACATGAACTGTCCTCTCAAGTGCCTTCAGTCCAGCCCCAGAGACACCCACAGCTGGGACCCCCACACCTGATCAGGGGCTTGCTGGCACCAGGAGTCCCTGGCAGCCCCAGGTGGCCTCACCAGGCGCTTGCTGTAGAGCAGGGCAGTGCTGCTGCCACTGGCAATGGCCCAGTTGGTGAAGTTCATCACGTGCTTCACTTGTCGTGACAGCCCAGTGATGTCATTCTGCTGCTGGATCAGCTTCATCTGCCTCTCCTTTGTCACGTTCTGCAAAGAAACAGAGGCTGTATTACAACAAAGTAATTGTAAATTGCACATTCTAAAGTAATTTATTACAACGGGGCTTTCAGATGTAGGAGGAAAATGCAGACTGCTGGCAGGTTTTGGATCAAAAGGGAAATGTCCCAAGGAAATTGTAATGAATGCTAGGTAAATAAGAAAAGCCAAAGTTCATGTAATTTTGCATTATTTCTTTTACTAATGATCAAGTTACTCTATTCTTCCAGGAACATTCCATTTCCTTGCCAAATAATTGTTCCTTAACCAGGAAAAATCTATTGTGATGCATCTGATCTTAAATCTTTCATTTCAGGCTGGCCATATGCACTGAGCCAACTTCTTACAAGGGACTTCTTCTATTCAGACAAAACAGGTAATAAGTTAAATTTCCAAGGATTTTAATAAAAGTCAGAATGTAATTATCCAGAACATGCACTCTGGAAAGGATGCTTGAACTCCTGGTCTCCAAAGCTGTATAATACAATTTGAAATACCAGCATTACACCTTCGTGTACAAATACTGCTCTGACTGTTTTTACAGGAACAGTAAAAAGCTATTTGAGGGAATTATTAAATCATCCATCCCTTAGCATTATGTTAAAATACAGAATATGGCAAACAGAACATGAAAAGGAGATTTTCAGCCACTCCTGTACAAGGAGCCCAGTTCTGAATACGAGGCACAGACACAAAACTGAAGGAGCTCTGCTGAGAGGAGAAATAAGAGATTTAACTCCAGCACATCCCTCAGAGGCAGTTTCAGTGCTGCACCACCTGCAGTCACACCAAACAAACCATTTTCAAATGTTTCCCCCCAGGAGGGGACTGGAAACTCAACACCACCACTGCTTTTTACTTCAAGTGTACCTCGAGGTGCTGGAGGAGAGATTTTCCCTTTTTATTGATTTCATTGATGAGGGTGAAAATTGCCACTTTGATTTCCTGTTCTACTCGTTTGTTGGTTTCATTCACTTCTTTTATCCTAAAAAACAACAACAAAAAAGAGCAATGGATTGTCAGTCACTTTACACTTCACTGCCAAATACAAATTCACAACTTGTTTCACTTCAAATAATAGGAAAGCCCTTGTAGTTTACACACTTGATACAGAGAAATCACCAGCCACAGCCACATGTGTCTGTATGGACATTTATAAATTTAGATCCAAATTGTGTCACTATAAAACATTTATAGCTGATGCTTTCAACTTTTAAGATAATTTATATTAACCAGAAATCAACCCTGAATTTCTAATTAATTCCTCCCTTGTAACAAAAAAGTTATTACAGACCTGTAATTAATCCACAGTAAAGAGATAAACATTTCACTAATAATGTGCCTGATGTTAGTTTAGATTATTGTGCTTTAATACTACTGGCTGTCAGATTTTTATACCTCTTCATCACTGCCATTTTTCCTCATTTTAGTGCATTTTCAGCTTCCTCAGATTCAAGCAACTCATCTTGAGCTCTGGCCACAGAATTTGAAACACAGAATTTCTCAAACTCGTGGAAATTCTGGATTTATTTGATCCTACACTGCCTCAATCTAACAAGACCACACTGCAGCAGAATTCTTTGCCACGGGCCAATGTGAAGACTTTAATTGTCCTTTTTTGAAGAGTTTTTTTGCTGCCAGAGCAAGGATCTGACATCACTCAGGCACAGCACCAACACTCACTGCTGGAGTCAAAGCCCTTGAGGGCACCTGGGCCACACGTGGTTTTTATGACAGCATAACCTGGTCTCCTACTCCAAAAACACCCAACCAACCCTTCATTAATCCATGGCATCCACCCTTGGCTTTGGCACCCAACAATTATTCCAGCAGAGCTCGTGCTCCACCAGCACAGATGATGGTGATTTTGTACCATCTGCCAACACTGACAACAAAATTGCAAAATTACCTTCATTGTTCCCATTCCCTCAAGTGTTCAGGATGATGGACTTTTTTTAGGATTTTGTGTCCTACACACCAGCAGAGCAGTGGAATGAATTGTCTCACCTGCACCAGCCACTTGGCTCAGCAGAAAACTGAGATCTTGACACAACTCAATCCCAGCTGCAGAAATTCACTGAATTCACTGAAGCCAGAAACTCTTGGGCAAAAAACCCAAACCCCACCATTACAATGTGTGAATTGCCTCACCCATTCCTGGCCTGGAATTCCTACCAGAGAATGTTTTGTGACATTTTTGAGCTCCCAGTTGAATTTCTGCCATCTCCATGCTTCACAGTGGGGTTGTGTTTTGGGACCTTCCATGGAAAATCAGCACATAAAAATCCCAATTTTCATTGCTTCCCTCTTCACACCTTTGCCTCTGCCATGCTGTATGTTCTTCCTTCCTTACACTGCTTTTTATTTTAAATATAGATGGCACCACAAGGAGTTAAAAATTTGCATCAGAGCTTCTCTTTCTGTCTTGGTGCACATCCTCCTCCTGCCCTGTACTTTCCACCCCCAGCTGATGTGTCATTTTGCAAATGACCTCAAGGCTGCAGAAGGCTCAGCAAACCACAGAGAGTCAGGGTGGAATTCCCTGAGCTGCAGCAGAGCCAGCAGGGACCACGTGCTCCCTCTGCCTCTCATTTGGTGTTTAATGTGACTTGAATTTCAGCTAACCCTGGAAATCTTAAATGAAGCTACCTAAAAAAACCCCAATCAAAACCCCACAACCAACAATTTCCTATTCAAATTCACACTAAGGTTTTGTTACACAGATATCAGAGGCCTTACTATGAAACATAAAAATATTTTAATATTTCAACTGTTACAGCTGAATATTAAAAAATATTTTAATAGTTATCAGAGGCCTTCATATGAAACATAAAAATATTTTAATATTTCAACTGTTCTGTCACCTAGAGCTAACTTAAATAAATTATAGGATGGGTTTTCTTGCCTTTTTTATTCATTTTTTTCTCCCCCATCCCCACAATGTAATGAATGTGTCACACCTTTGGTTCTATTCAAAGCTGTCACAAAACCCATAATCTTTAACATTTAATTCTTGTAAGAACTTCCAAGAGATGCAGAGTCTTGCAGGGCCAAATAAACATTATGAAAAGTAATGAAGACACAGAATTAACTGCCGTGTGTTATTCTAGTCCCAGCATTCATCTTGCTGTGACTCATTAAAAAGGCAATGTCACAGCTGATCTTTTGGGGGAACTCACCTGTTTTGAACTTGGGCAGCTGCAAAATTTACATAATTCTTCTTCTCGAGGAGTTTGGCCAAGAGGTTCTCAATTGCACCCTTCTGGTTCTGAAAAGCTTCTTCCAGGAACTGGTACCTTTTCAACAGGCAAGAGAGGACACTGATCACCAAGGGACAGTGGGCAGCAACTCAGCTGCAAAGCCATGAAATTTTGAAAAAATATGACTGAGAAAAAAAAAAAACATTGAGGAAAAGAAAACACTGCAAAAAATCAGCCTCTGAATACTCTGATCAGTGTGCAAAATGCTGAGAAAAGTCCTTTGGTACTGGCCAGGAGACTGAGCCTCTGTGGGAAATGATCACTCCCAGCCCCACAGGGTTCAGTGCCTCCTTTCCCAGGATCCTCAGAGTTTGATGAAGAAAATGCACCAAAAGCTTAAACACAATTAAAGGATACCAAAACCAGCCCCCTAAACTATCCCAAATTCTGTTTTTCAGCTGAGATGATCTTGTTCATGTTTGACTGCTTTAGTTTAACCTGAAGAAAATTTCCCTATTAAAAAAACTTCAGGTTTTTTCCACCTCTGCTGCTTCCAAGTGAAGAATATTCCCTTCCAAGCTCTCCAACTGACCAGCTGCTAGCACAGGTACTTTCCATTGCTTCATCTGAAGAGAGGGTAAGTACCAGCACTGAGGGAAAAGAACAGAATTAGGTGCCTTTTCCTAAAATACTGGAATTAAGAATGCCACAGAAACACACTGCTGAAAATGGCCAAGGGGAATTAAAATTAAAGCAGCTCCACGAATTTCTGATCAACTGCTCAAAATCCAGGATTCCTAACTTGCTAAGTCTTGTCTTGGCAAGAAATAAACCTCATGCTTCTGAAATGTAATTTGTTAACAATAGGGAAAACCTAATGTCCCAGAACACCCTGGCAATGTTTTCCCAATATTCAAATTGGCAGAAAATTGCTGCAATTAATGAAGCATTCTATAAGGTGCATTAGAAACAATTGACACCAACTTCCAAAGAAAATGAAGAAGAAATTAGTGCTGTCTTCTGTCACAATGTAGAACATTACAACCCAAAGGAAAAGACTCTCTGGATTGTCAGCAAACCCACAGCAAGACAGCTTTTAGTTAAATGACTCACAGCCATGATAACAGGGACTCAGACAATGAGCATCACTCACAACAAAAACAACTCTCCTCCTGTTAATTCAACTTGTGCCAGCAACAGACAAATCTGAACTCCAAGAGTTCAAATTCTTCAGTCTCAGTGCTGGAATTTTGCTTTTTCTAAGAGCAGTCTAAAGTTCTTGCAGACAGACAGACAGCAGCATGAGATTTTAGATACTACAATACAAAAAAAAGTAGCATTCCTAAAGCCCAAAGAATTGAAATGTTTGGGAGCTGCTGATTTTCTGGAATTATTTTCATAAAGTACAAAATTATATTTCCACTTGAAGGAGAAGTGAAAAATCTACATGCAGCTTGTACTGCTAAAATGTTGCTGTAGCTCCTGCTACAGCCAAAGTCCTTTTCTTTTTTCCAGAACTGCACTTCCAGCTTCCCACTTGTGTGGACTGGAAACTTCCCAAATTAGAGGAACCTCACAGCATCAGGCTGCCCAGAGAATTGTCAGCTCTCTGCAGAATCCCCAGCAATCCCTGCCCTGCCAGGGGTGGAACTGGATCATCATTAAGGTCCCTTCCAACCCCAAACCACTCTGGAATTCTAAAACTGAGACTCTGAACACTGGCCCTGAAATGGGGATTCACCCTCCTTTGGGGTAAACTGTTGGGATTTCAGGTAAGAAGAGAACAGGGGATTCCAATCAATTATTTTTCTCTTGGCATGACTCTCCACAAAATCTCAGCTGTACTTCAGGCAGACAGAGCAGTGCCTTAATCATCTGTAATTCCCACCTGCACTCAGAACCATATGGAAAGAATATTCTGCAAAAAAAAAGCACATTAATAACAACAAATTCTCCTTCTGGAAGAGCACAGGTAAGCAGGACAAGATCCATCTGTTAATCCATCAGCAACATGCACAGAACAGATGCAAAGAAACCACCTGGACCAAGTTAGTGAATATATCCCAGGAGAGCCCCCTTTGTGTCAAGGGAGTCATCCTGGATATTTCTGCCTATGAAAGAACAGAGCAGGAAGATTTGAGGGATGTTAATATTTTAATAATAATCATTTCAAAAGTAAAAGTTTGCCACAGGCTGCTGTAGCAGTCTGAGAGTAATCACTATTCTGAGAGAAACAGAATAGTTTTTCTAAAAAAAAAAAGAAAGAGAACCAGAACACTAAATTCAGTCTTACACCTTCAGAGAGAAGAGTTCAGGAAAAGCAGTGCTGCAGTGCTTGATGAATATGTATTATTCCCAGATTCTCTATTGTAACACTGCAAAATGTTGTTCAGACATTCAAACAACTCCATGCCAGAGCTGCTAAAGAGCAGGAAGCTGGAATGGGTCTCAAAGGGGTTCCTGCTCCTTTTCTAGCAGAGGCAAACCCAGCATTTCCTTCTACCTGGAATGAGGCAACTTTTAACCAACTGAACCCAAACCCTTTTTCCCCTCTGCACCAGAAGAATATTTTAATGTAAGAGGCAAAATTTAGACTTTCCTTTACAAAATTCCCCTAAAGACTGTTGCACAACCAAAAACACCCTTTCAGAAATTGAATTACCTCAGCCATGACTCACTCTGTCACTTTTGCTTCTTTTACAGCACCAGGTGTTCAGGGCTGCAGGAATTTCCAATCAAGTCCTGACCACAGAGATAGCACTGGGAACTGCCAGGCAAATGAACACCTGAATCACTCCAAACCTCCTCAGCCCATCCTGCTTTAAACCTCATCTTAGGGGCCTTGACAAAGCTCATCCAACTGACCAAGCTTCCATCACTCCACATAGGTTCTCTGTCACCATCATATTTTTTTGAAAAATCTCTTTGCCCAGGAATTTCTCCTGAGAAGCTGAAAAGCCTCAGAGAAAAAGGAAAACAATAATTATTTAACTTTCTTCTCTTGTGTTTTGCTGCTTTGGAATGAGTTTGGAGATTGTTTACCCACAGGTGATTGTTTGATTGGTTTCATGGGAATTGTTTTAACTTAATGACCAATCACTTCAAGCTGTGTCAGACTCTGGATGGAGTCACAAGATTTTCATTATTGTCTTTTAGCTTTCTGTATTCTTTAGTATAGTTTAGTACAGCATTCTTTAATATATTATAGATCATAAAATAATAAATGAGCTTTCTAAGAACACAGAGTCAGATTCATCACTCCTCCCTTCATCAGGGACCCAAAAATAGCACAATTCTCTGCAAGGGATGGCTTCAGTCCAAGCAGGAGTAAAAGCAGCAGAATTTCCAACACAAGCAGCTCCCATCCAAGCCACTTCATCCCCTGAGACAGCACAGCACAGGAGTTCAGACACATTTGGGAATATTTGTGTATTTGTACCTGTGTTCTTTGTGCTCCAGTAACTGACAGTCTCTGCATGTCAGCCTGTCACAGGTCTCACAGAAAAGTTTTAACTGCTCTTGTTTGTGGACAGGGCAGAAAACAGGACGTTGACCAGATGCTCCCACGGCCTCTGTTTTTAAAAATAAATCATTTGTGCATTTTAAAATAAAATTGAGACAATCTGAAGAGCAAAACAACCTCACGACCTTCCAGTAACAACCAAGAATTGCACAGGCACCTCCAGATGTGTTCTCAGGCTGTACTGTGAGCACATCAGCTCAGGGGGTGGATCTGATCTCAGAGCTCTTTCCCAGCCTCCTGACTCTGTGATTTACAGTGCCAGTGCTTCAGAGCTGTTTTACCTTCATTCACTCCTTTTGCTTTATTCATTTATTTATCTTTTCTCCTGAGCCCCCAAAAGGCCCTGTCAGGCTGCACACAAACACCAGCACGGTGTACAGGTGTTTGTAAAGATTTAATTCCATTTCATTTCACCTCTGGCACACTGAAGGATGCCTCAAACCTTTCAAACCTTTTTTAATGTTTTTTTTTTAAACCCTTTTTACCCCATGGGTTTTCCAGCTTAGCCCTTCAAACACCTCCTTTAGTCAAACACAACTGGAGTGGGAGCTGCAAAGCAAATGTTGCCTGTGTTAAAGTTACTTAAACCCCCAAATAACAAATAATGGCAAAAACCAGCTCTGAGTTTACTAAAAAATTCTGTACAGTGGTCTGAAGATATTTTGAGCTTAGCAAAGAGGAAAGCAGCCTTTGGAAGGTACAGCAGGTAGGGTTTAAATTAATTTCCCTCACTCTAAAATGTTTCTGAAGCTGGTTATATCATGCAAGTTATTGTAAAGAAAGAGCTGATGAACCTACAGCTGCCACTCACTGAGAGAAACTTAAAGTTTCCAGGGCACATCTTTGAGTCTAAGAAGGAAAAAAACCAATGACCAACCCTTCCCACAATCACAATAAGATTTCCAACAGAAAGTTTATTTTATAAACTTTATTTTACAAACTTTTAAAAATATTTTATACTTAAAATATAAAATATTCTTATATTTTAAATTATAATATAAAATATTTTTATATTTTAAATATTTTAAAAATTTAATTTAAACATAAAAAATATTTAACTAACTAGTTAGTTAACTAGCTTTGTTAGTTTAATAATAGTTTATTTTATAAACTTTATAAACTTTCTGGTTTTGGAGCAGTCACTTTTCAGCCCCTTCCCAGCAGGTATCAGAGGGTAAGCTGAGCTGGAATGTCACAGTGAGAGTCACAATTCAGCATTCCTTGTAAAAACATCAGTAATTCTTTCTTGGGCCCTATAATTTGATTGAATTTAAGGGTTTCTCATCCATGAGGCTTAATACACTGAATCTTAAATGGATAATATTTCTTATTAAAAATATTCATTAGGACATAAAGAGAAGCCTCTCCAAAATGAGGTTTATTTGACAGAGCAAATGAAATAAAATCCCTGTGTAAAAGAACTAAGCTCAACAGCAAACTTTTTAACTATTAAACAATTTTTAAAAAGAAAAGTAGTGTTTGTTCCTTTGAAAGGATACAACAAGACAATTATGGAGATCTTAATTAATTTTAAATGAATTTAAATGAAGAGAGCAAAGTGTTGACATCTCTCTTTCTCCAAGTGATCATTTTCAGACACATCCAGATTGTGGAGAACCTACAAGTCTTTAAATCAGAACTTTTAACCCATCTACAAACAGAATTTTCTAATCTAAAATCCAGATACCCTGGGCCTGTTTGGGAAACATTTTCCACATTACCTCAACAGGCCATAAATGATAAAATCCAGATAGCCTGGACCTGTTCTGAGATGATTTTCCACATTACCTCAACAGGCTACAAATGATAAATGATCAAACAACAGCTCAAGAATTTACTTCTAATAAAGCTGCACACCTGAACAAACCCTACACACACTTCACAAATTAAATTTTGCTGAGAGATTAAACCTAAAATGGATTCAAATTCTGCATTTACTCAGCAATATCAATACAAAGCATATATTGAAGGTAACTATATAAAATAGATAGTTATAACTTTATATAAACATATATACATTTCTACAGGGAGAATTATAACCAAATACAACAAAATGGGTAATTTCAGTTCCTTGGACAATGGGTAAGATTATCTCCAGATTCCACCCCCTTCATTTAGTTACTTGTACTAAACAGAGATTATTAAGAATGGCTCTAAACCCTTTCCAAATGCATTGGACATAAATTGCACAAAGTAACACTGCTATAAATTTATTCTTCCTCTATTTTTACAGCTACTAATTTTGCACTGGTAACTTTTCAGTGCACTTTTCCCAAATCCTGGGGGGAGAACACACAGAGCTGGTTGTTACCTCTTTTTTAACAGGCAAAGAGAAAAGGCTCTTGGAGCAGGCAGGACAAAGTGACACCCAACCCTCACCTGAGGACACATCCTCTTTTTTCCTGATCATGTGGTCCTTGGTAAACTTTACTCGCTGGTGAGCCTCGATGCAGGTCTTGCACAGCCACTCCCCACACTCCACACAGAACCCCACAGCACTGGCATTGTCTTCACAGCTGGTGCACACCTGGGGGAACAGAAACCAGAATTAGCCTGGGCAGCCCCAGAGAGCAGAAAGGGCTGGGGGGAAAGGCACCAGAATTGTTCTGGGGAGAGCTGACACACCCAGGGAGCAGAAAGGGGAGGGAAAAGGCAGAGGAGGGGTGGGAAAAAGGCACCAGAATTGCTCTAGGGAGAACTGACAGACCCAGGGAGCAGAAAGGGTTGGGGGAAAATGCCACCAAAATTGTTCTGGGGAGAGCTGACAGACACAGAAATCAGAGGAGGGGTAGGGAAAAGGCACCAGAAATGTTCTGGGGAACACTGACAGGACCAGAGAGCAGAAAGGGGAGGGGAAAAGGAACCAGCATCACCCTGGGGAGCACTGGCAGCCCCAGAGAGCAGAAAGGGGAGGGGAAAAGGCACCAGAATTGTCCTAAGGAGAACTGACAGGAGGAGAAATCAGAGGAGGGGTGAGGAAAAGCCACCAGCATCATCCTGGGAAACACTGACAGGACCAGAGAGCAGAAAGGGCTGGGGAAATGCAGAGGAGGGTGGGGAAAAGGCACCAGCATCATCCTAAGGAGAACTGGCAGCCCCAGAAATCAGAGCAGGGGTGGGGAAAAGGCCCCAGAATCATCCTGGGGGGCTCTGACAGGACCAGAGAGCAGAGCAGGGGTGGGGAAAAGGCCCCAGAATCATCCTGGGGAGCACTGACAGCCCCAGGGAGCAGAGGAAGGGTGGGGAAAAGGCACCTAAGGAGAACAGGCAGCCCCAGAGAGCAGAGGCTGGGGCAGGACAGTCCCTACCTGCTCTGACTTCTCGTCGGAGCTGCTGGGGCTCTCCGAGGTGTCCTTCACAAAGTAATTGTCCACCAGGTCGATCTGCCGGCACTCCTGGCGGCAGATGGGGCAGCGGATCACCCCCACTGCAACACAGAGCACAACAGGGGCTCTCAGGGCAGCACATCCCAGCACAGCCCAGCACATCCCAGCACAGCCCAGCACAGCCCAGCACATCCCAGCACAACCCAGCACATCCCAGCACATCCCAGCACATCCCAGCACATCCCAGCACAGCCCAGCACATCCCAGCACGCCACAGGCTCTCAGGGCAGCCAAACACAGCACCCCACTGTAGCCCCACATTTCTCTTCACAGAGAAAAGCAAGGCACAATTCTTCCCAAGAATATTTCTGGGTTTCACATTCTCTGAACCTCAGAGATAGAAAGCACAATTCTCCTTTGCTGTGTTTGTGCCAAAGTAGGATGCAATGTGGAGATTGTTTACCCACAGTGATGGGGTTTTGTTTCCTATCAGGGCCAAGTGTGTGTGCTGGGACTGTCACTGACAGACACAAGACTCTGTGCAGGGTTGAGGGCTTGGCAGATTCAGTTTTAGATGTATAAAATAATTCTGTATAATAATTAATTATCCTTCTGATATCCATGGAGTCAGATGCATCATTTTCTCTCCCCTTCCACAGGACAGTCGCAGCACTGCAACATCCCACAGGCTCTCAGGGCAGCAAAACTCACAGAGCAAACCTGCCCAAAGCCCCAAACACAGAGCACACTGCTCCTCTCACCTGC
>JANIJU010000005.1:829342-842612 GCA_025504685.1 Leucosticte australis
CTCCTCTCACCTGCCCAAAGCCCCAAACACAGAGCACACTGCTCCTCACCTGCCCAAAGCCCCAAACACAGAGCACACTGCTCCTCACCTGCCCAAAGCCCCAAACACAGAGCACACTGCTCCTCTCACCTGCCCAAAGCCCCAAACACAGAGCACACTGCTCCTCTCACCTGCCCAAAGCCCCAAACACAGAGCACACTGCTCCTCTCACCTGCCCAAAGCCCCAAACACAGAGCACACTGCTCCTCACCTGCCCAAAGCCCCAAACACAGAGCACACTGCTCCTCTCACCTGGGTAAAGGATTCCAGATTGGCATTGCCATTAAAAACCAGCCAGTACCGGTGTGGAACAGGTTTCACCCCAAAATACACTCCCTCAACTTATCCCAAAAATCCCACAGACCTCTACAGAAAAGGATGCCCCACCTCGTTGGGGATTTCCCTGATTTCCCTAATTTCTACATCAAACCCAGTTTTTCCAACCTATTTCTTCCCCAAAAAATCCCATCTTTTCAGCAAAGCAATTTGTTGTCCCTAAACAAATACTAAATTTTTTCCCTGTTGATTTTAGATAACAAACCCCAAGACACTTGGGTTTTTTAGATTATTTTTGAGACCAGTCTATGCTCCAGCCTGTCTCAAGACAAGCATTAAGAGGGCTGTGCCCAGAGAGCTGGGGTGACTCCAGGGATGCTCCTGAAAATGCCACAGGAGTGGCACTGAGACACAAAGTGTGCCTCAGGGTTCTCCCAGGATGATTTCTCATATAATCTATTTCCATGAGGTCAGGAGGCAGATGAAGCAATAAAACACCAGCATCCTGCCTTGTTATCCTTTGTAATCACTAAATGAGTTTGAAATCCTCAGCAGAGCTGCAAAGGGGTTACTACATGAACCAAACTGACATTTCAAGATGTCTATGAACAGCCCCCACAAAGGTTTGAAAACCTATTTATAACTCAGGTAGTGACACTTCACAGAAGTGCCATTAGATCTTAAATCAAATTTCTATACAATTTATTGAGAAGATCATCTTCAAGAAGCTTTCCAAGCCATTGGGTATTTTTGCACACTAAAACAACTTTGAGAAGTGTAATTAAATGATGCTCAGCTCCTTTGTGGATATTCAATTAGGACAGCAGGACTTATTTCAGGGAGATTAATTACATTAGCAGTGGAGTAGCATTAATTTTTTCAAGTGCTAAAATTAATGATGGCTTGAGAACACAGGAGATTCACTGCAGAGCAGCAATAATCCAAGTAAAAATTCCCTGTCTCACCAAACCACACACATCTCAAAAGCAGGATATGAAAAATAACCAGTACTGCAGCAGCTACACATCCAAGAGCTTTCACACACAGTGAAACCTTCTCCATATGCAGAACTTTGAGGTTTTCTGACAACTGAGAGACAAAATTCTGTAGGGAACACCAGCTGAAAGCCATCCAGCAGCTGATGTGTGTACACTTCCAGAACAAAAATTCAGATATTTACCATTAAAACTACTCCATCCAAACCAAACCAAACCTAAACTTGATTTTTAGTGCTGCCTCGGGTCAAACAAACAAAATATTTCAGGAAAACAACAAAACAGAAGAAGCTCAAGATCTGTAATCTCTGGACATCAGAAAAGTCAAATTCTACAGATGAAAATCCCTTCCTGTAAGGCAACTTTTGGGTTGGTTTTAAAGTAGCCAAACCAATGAAAGCTTGAATAAAATCAAGCCTTTTGATCCAAGTGAGAGCCCACAGGTTGGATTCTGGCCAGGGGTAATCCAACACCCAATTTTTGCACCTCCACATTGAAATAAAACCTGCACACAAAGCGCCCCCAGTGTTCTGCACAAACCTCAAGAGATCAAAACTCAAATTCAAGGCTTTGCCATTCTCATTTGGCACATTACACTCCTTTTTCACATCTCAACACCCTTTATTTCCAACAGCAGCTTTCCAGTAATATATGAGCCACTAAACATCTCATATCCTGGTCTTTTAATCTAATAAAAACCAAATTACTGCAGCACCATTTGTACTAGAAACTGAATGCACTGAAAAGATACAGATGTGGCTAATTTTGTAAGGCAGGAGGGCAAAGTAGAGAAAATCCCACTGAAATAGCATTTACAGAGAAAAAAAGATTCTTAGCTGTCAAAACTTGAGATTATTTGTGAGCTAACAAAGTTTATTGCAAAAAGTTTAGTGAGAATGTATTTTAGGACAAACAAAGATTCAAATGTTTATATAACCTCTGTGAAAAACAAGTTTTCACTATCAGTTTCAATTTTTAAAAAATCTTACATAAAAAAAATAAAAGTAAATACAGAAGTATCATCCTATTTATACTCCAGCAGAACTTACTAGGTTGTTTTTCTGCATCAACCAAATCAAACACATTAGTCTGGGTACAAACATTCCCACTGTAACTCTGCTTTCCAAAAGCATTAGCACATAGCAAAACCTACTGTTTAAAGATCAATTTTATTTTTCAAATCACAGATGAATTAAAATAAGACACATTCACACAAATTCTGAAGGTCACACTGGTTTATGATCTCCCTCAAGCCTAATTATTACCCTCCAGATTTCCAATGTCCTCAGAGGTGGCTTCATATGATTTCTGAGCTGTAAATTGTTGCTGCAGAGGCCAAGAGCAGCACTGAAGCAAAGAACTGAGCAAAGGGAAGTTTCTTTCGGGAAGTTCTGGCCACACCACGTGAGACCCTGCACAGGGGCTGGAACCCTTTGTGCAGCAGTTCCTTTGTGCCTTGCAGAGCACTGTCACCAAAACCCTGCCCTCAGCATTACCTGCAGCAGCACAGCTCTGCTTCAGGCCCCCAAGAAAGAACTATTCAGCACCCTACAAACTTCACCACTGCTGGGGATACCAGTACTTGCATAAAGAAACTCAGGGAGAATCATCCTTTGGATCTAAAAGGCCACAGGGAATGATGAACTATTTTACAGGAGCTGCAGATAACAGGAGTGGGCTTCCAAGCCTCTTTAGTTGTACTTTAGAGGACCAATATTGCTCATTTTCCCACTTGTTTCTATCACAAGACCTGTAACAACCATGAGTTCCAACCAAAAATAACATTAGTAATCATTAATAACACTAACAACCAAAAATACTCATTATCCCTCTTCCACAACTCTCTGCACATTTCCCCTTCCCTTATTTCCTATTCCCAACTAATGCTGCAGTTCAGACCAGATTCTGCTTTTGGTCCCACACTTCTGCAGAACAGCAGAAATCTTTCCAATCACACCCATTCCCTGTCCCCCATCTGCTGCCACACACAGCACTCAGCCCAAATGGACTCTGGTTTTTCCTTTCACCCTAAAGGGAGAAGCAGGAATAGTTTCCTATCCAGTTTTGGGGGTTTTTTTTTCCAATCTGGAAATTTGGATTGCCAGTCTCCAATGGGGCAGGCAGGAAAAGCCTGCCTGGCACTGCTAAGGCTGCTCAAAGGGAGATGGCTTTCATCTCCTCACCTGAGCCATTCCTCCCTGCCAGGACCTGTGACTCAGGGAGGAAAGAGGAGACTCCCAGGGAGCCTCCTGAGCCTTTCAGGAGCTGAGGAGCAGCACAAAGCACTGACAGAAACCCAGGGATGGATCTGCAGGAGCTCCAGGAGCCTGCCCCGGGAGCAGCTCTCCCAGCACATTGCTGGGAGCTGGAGCAGAGCCCACACTGCTGTAAATGGGAATTCTGGCACATCCCAGGAATGCTCCCTGTCCTGGGAAGGGCAGCTCCTGCCCCACTGGGAGCCCAGGTCACTGCAAGGCAGGAGCAACGAAACCAAGGACACGACAAGAACCTTCCTGGAGGCTCCAGGACCTGCCCTTCCCACCAAGGCAGCCCAGGAGAAGGTTCTGCCCAGAACAGCCCAGGAGAAGGTTCTGCCCAGAACAGCCCAGGAGAAGGTTCTGCCCAGAAGAGCCCAGGAGAAGATTCTGCCCACAACAGCCCAGGAGAAGGTTCTGCCCACAACAGCCCAGGAGAAGGTTCTGCCCACAACAGCCCAGGAGAAGGTTCTGCCCACAACAGCCCAGGAGAAGGAAGGTTCTGCCCAGAACAGCCCAGGAGAAGGAAGGTTCTGCCCAGAACAGCCCAGGAGAAGGTTCTGCCCACAACAGCCCAGGAGAAGGTTCTGCCAGAACAGCCCAGGAGAAGGTTCTGCCCACAACAGCCCAGGAGAAGGTTCTGCCCAGAACAGCCCAGGAGAAGGTTCTGCCAGAACAGCCCAGGAGAAGGTTCTGCCCACAACAGCCCAGGAGAAGGTTCTGCCAGAACAGCCCAGGAGAAGGTTCTGCCCAGAAGAGCCCAGGAGAAGGCTCTGCCCAGAAGAGCCCAGGAGAAGGAAGGTTCTGCCAGAAGAGCCCAGGAGAAGGCTCTGCCCCAGCAGGGAGATGCCAGCACACAGATTTCACTGCCAGTTACACAACTGCAGGCACATCTCCTTCCACTGCAAATTAGATCTCCTGATTTGTCCAAGACTTTAAGAACACTAATGAGAGCAGCATCTCTGTAATCCTTTTAACTGCTTATGGTGGAGATAAAGCACCCTGAGCCAGAGCCCAGACATCAAAGCATGTCAGAAAGCACCACACTGAAGTAAACTCAGGAGGAAAGTTGATTTTGTTTTCCTAGAAAGGCTGCTAAAAACCCTGCCTGATAATCCAGCAGCAAATCACTGTGGAACACTGCAAAAACCTTCACATTTGAAATGGAAGCTGCTTTTAATCTACCACTCCCAACTCACACCTAAAACTGCAACACAAATATTTTTCTTAATTGTAACTCTGAACTCTGTGAATATCTTCTATATATTTAAACTTAACTCCTCCCAAGGGTAACTATGTTCCTCTGAATGCATTTCAAAACAGGTAATTTTTTCAACAGTTTCATCTTGAATTAGTTTCAATAAGACAAGCATTAAAAATCTGCTTAGAACTGCTTCCTCCAGGCTGACATATCAATACCAACACTACTAAAATACTGCCAGATTTCAAGGATGGTTGATTTCTCTGAATTTCCAGTCTTGTAGGATCAAAACAGAGAT
Source organism: Leucosticte australis (assembly GCA_025504685.1). NCBI lineage: Eukaryota > Metazoa > Chordata > Aves > Passeriformes > Fringillidae > Leucosticte > Leucosticte australis. Next base: position 834,407 of record JANIJU010000005.1, read on the forward strand.
TCTCAAAGAGTCAACTCTTTGCCTACTGTCCCCACTCCAGCTTGATATTCAGGAATCAGTGTCTGTTCAACTCATACCCACTGATTTAGCACCAGAAAAAACTTGGAATTTTCTGAATCTTCTTTGCTCCCTACCCACCCTTCTGGGCATTTCCTTCTGGAATCCCCTCAGATGTTTGAGGCCAGCTCTACAACAACAAGGCTGCCTGAGCCAGTAAGAATTAACCTGTTCCCCACCAAACCCACCTACAGCCATCCTCTTGATCTGGTTTTTTAGGTTTTGTTTACAAACATTACAGAAGCCTCCAGCCCTGAGAGAGAAGGGGGAGGTGGGGTGAAAGGAAAGGGGAACACACAAGGAGCCAAGGAAATTCATCTACTGCCTAAACCCAGCACAGCAGCCAAAGCAAAACAAGGAATTTTTATAAGAAGCACCACACTGAGGGCTCCACATTCATTTGTCGGCTTCAATTCCAAGCTGACTTCAATCAATTTAAAATAAACACGCCATACTGAAAATCTCACAAAGACTTCAAAGAGAAAGGGATTTCAAGAGAACAAAAAGCAATAATGGAATAATTAAGGGAGTTATTGATCTGGATGAACAAGGGAGGGCCGATCATGGACAAGATGTACAAGATCCAAAAATCCCTTTGCACCTCAGCAGCACCCAATGGATCCTCTCCATCACTGGGACATCGCAGGGAGTCTTTCCAGCAGTTCAAATTAATAAATTCAAAGTTTATTCAAACACTGACCCCAAACACTTGTGTTCCTAAACACCTCTACTCACAGACTAGAATTCCTATTTTCAGAAGATACAACTCCTTTAACATCAGCTCTGATGTGTAGCACAAAACTCTTTATCAATTTTTTAGATGCTTCATAATATTTGGAGTAGTGAAACTATAAAAAAAAACAAAGAGGATAAATAAGTAAGTTTGACCTCAACACCCTAAAATAAAATGTTTGAAGTGTGTTATGGACAACAAGTTGATCAGGAGCCAAGAGCAGATCCTTCAAAAGACAGCAATGAGTCCCAGGCTGCATTAGCAGGACAAGGACAGCCATCCCTCCTTGTGGGAACCAGAAAAACAGAAACTTCCACAGACACTGAGGGATTTGATCTGCAGCCTTGGATTGATGTAAAAATACAATACACAGATATTAAACAGAAAAATCATACACTTGTATTTCCATTGCTGTAAGTAAGAATATACCTTAAGTAAGAGAGAAAATGTATTGATAAGATGGTGAAAGGTTTATAGTGTAGGGGTGGGGTTGTGTAGAATAAGCTGAGAGTTCAGAAGTTATAACAGAAACACAGGTGGGCCTGTGAGAAAAAAGCCCATTAGGTAAAAGTATCTGCAGAGCAGTAGAAGTAAGTAAAGGTGATAGGTGAGAAAATCAAAATAAACCCTGTAACAACTGTCCATTGGGTTAGAAAGTTCTGTATTGCCTTGTAACAAAAAAAAATCTTGTGATTACTCTTGAGCTGTGGCTGAGTGCCTGCTCCTCTGAAATCCCACAGCCTCTAAGACTGATGTTCATCTGAGCAATAAATCATTTTAGTTTGAAAATAGTCCCTTCATTACTAGCAGTGACACTGACACCTCCTCCTGCTCAGCACTCCAGGAGACCTCACTGGGCCAGTACAGGGCTCCCAGTACAGGACAGACTCCCAAACTGGGGCAAACCCACAGTGCTGAGCCAAGGGCTCAGGGCTGGAGCACACAGGGGTGAGGAGAGACCTGAGCACTGCCTGTGGGGCAGGGGCAGAGCCCAGTGTGCACAGCAAGGGACAGGCAGTATCACTGTCACTGCTAAAATGAAGGGATGGGACCATGGTAGAGCTAAAATGATTCCTTGCTCAGATGAACATCAGTCTCAGAGGCTGTGAGATTTTAGAGGAGCAGGCACTCAGCCATAACTCAAGAGTAGTCTCAAGTTTCTTTGTTACAAGGCAATACAGAACTTTCTAACCCAATGGACAGTTGTTACAGGGTTTATTTTGATTTTCTGACCAATCACTTTTACCCACTTCTGCTGCACTGTGGATACTTTTGTCCAACGAGCTTCTGTCTCACTTGCACACAGATGCTTCTATTATAACTTCCAAACTCTCAGCTTAATCTATACAACCCCACCCCTACATTATAAACCCTTCACCCTCTTATTAATACATTTTCTCACTTAAGACATATTCTTACTTACAACTATAGAAACATAAATTTATTATTTTTCTGCTAAATGTTTCTGTGTTGCCTTTTTACATCAATCCACGCTTCTCCCAAGGCTGCAGATCAAATCCTTCAGTGTCTGTGGAAGTTTCTGTTTTTCTGATTCCCCCAGGACAGAGCCAGCAGGAAGAAAGGGATTTCTGCTCCCCAGGGTCCAAGGGGGATGGTCCAGCACTGCTCCTCCCAGCACACCTGGACCAGGCTGGAGGAAGCTCCTGTCACTGCTCTCACCAGAGCAGCTCTGGGCAGGGGTGGGGCTGGGCACACCTGGCCCTGCCACCCCACCTGATGCCCACTCCAACCACCTTTGTACCAAAGAATGGCTTCAAACTCTGCTGATACATGGCAGACAGCAATGAGCACAAGCCTGAAACTATCACATCATCCCTGACAATCAACCTCCCCAACCCCAGTTTCTGGTGAGCAAGCAGCACCCTTTGAGACTCTGGTTCCACACACAGCCTTGGGCTGGGGGCAGCACCACACCGACTCCCCACTGAAGCACTGAGTGACTGCAGATCATTAAAGTCCTCTCAGATGTTTACACTGTTACATTAAAACTGATGCCTCAGGTTTTGGCTTTTCTATTTTTCAGGCTCTGTGCTGCTTTAGTGGGTGGGTCTGAGCTTCACATCAGGGGATGGTGAGCTCTGTGCACAGAGCAGGGAGACAAAACAATTCCTGCTCCAGCTGGGGACCAAGGACAAATGATCCAAATCTCAGCCCAGGAGCACAAACCCCGTGGGCTGGAGAGAGAAAAACAAGCAGGGTGGGACTGCCTGGGCTAAAGCTGGGATGGGACAATGAACTCCAATATGCAAATGGAGCAGAACTGATAAAAGTGAGAGACCCCGTGACCAGTTGTCCATTTTGGGACCATTTTGGTTCAAATTTGGTTTATCCCTGGCTGGGCTCTGGTGCTGCCGAAGGTGGATCCATTGAGGCCTTTTAATAAATCCCTGCTTTATTCTTTAGCCCTGCCTGGTCTCTGGTCTAGCTCTGCCTTCTCAGGGCATCACGATGAACACAGAACTTCCCAGTTCAGGAAATATTTGCAAGTACTTGTGCAATCCAGCAACTCCAGCTTCCCTTCTGGGCTCAGGCTTGGCAGGGGATCAGTCCCCTCAGGAATGAATCTCTGCCAGGTCCCACTCATTGGGTGACAACTCCAAGAGCAGTTACTCCATAAGATTGTGCATAATATTTATTTCTCTTAGCACTACAAGGGTCCAAGCACGTTTCTGCACAGCCATGCATCAAAACCCTGCTCTAATTTCAGTGATTAGACCTTGAAACAAACCCTCACAGGTCAAGGGAGTGATACAATCAGATTGAAATCTGTCAGAATAAAAATACATTTTAAAAAATTACCTGCTTTCAAGGTCTACTCCTAGCTCAGCTTTTTGTTTTTTGAACAATCCTTGACTATATTGCAATTATCACACACTGAACTGACAGTACATTATATTTAATAATAAAAAAATTACAGCTGCCACAGATATTAATTCTTATAAAAATAACACATGCCTTAATGTTGTCTGATGGATCTATTTTACAATACACTACTAATTTAGACTGAAATTTAAGTTTCAGAACAAGATTTTTAGTAAGTCCAGAATATGAACTGAACATTTTCCAGGACTCAGCATATATTCCTGAGTCTCACTTATGAACACAGGAGAAAAGTAAAGAATCAAGAGAGTTCAGGGGATGTCTACTCACACCCAGTTTAATAAAACTTAAGATGCTGCATTTACACAGTTTAAAGAGCCTTATTTGATGCAGGAATTTTCATTCTTCTAGACTGAAAATACAATAACTACCACCAAACTCAGAGTAAGGGACATGTCACATCCTCACACACATCACACCTTTTATGTCCTCCTTTCACAGCAAATTTAAAAAGGCAAAAAACCTTCATGTGTGATTAATACAACACAGCAACAGTGGGTACAGGAGCTGAATTCAGCATTTCAAACCCATTTCTGGTACCACACACCACAGCCCTGGGTAGTAAATGTGTTGTTCCTCAGTTTACACACACACAACCAGCTGTGGAGGTTTTTCAGCCTAATTGGAACTGTGACATTCCCAAGGAGCTGGGAGAGCCCCACGCTCTCTACTGAGATAATCTTCTTTAGAGAGATTGGAAATATCTCATCCAGGCAGTGAAACCACAAAACAACCTCAGCTCCAGGAGCAGGGGCAGCAGGGGTGCAGGAGAAGTTGTTTTACAGAATCTGTTACAGTCTGAAATCTCTAACTTAGAAATCAGGGGTTTTTAAGAATACTGTGATACAGATGCAGGCATTTCCTTGTAACCTACTCAGCCTGAAAGGAGGAGTCCAGACCACTACAAAATCATCCATCCACCAAATAAAATGCACATTCTCATAACCAATTTAGAAATTAAACTGAATATGATATAATACTTTTCATGTTAAACAAATGCATGTTTTAAATATATGAAACAAGAATCTTCTATTTTTTCTCTACATAAATGGAATCAACAGCAAAATAAACCTTTTTCACCAGCAAAACAGGTATGACCCACCAAGAACTTGTTTTTAATGCAGCAAACCACAACTTCAGATAATTCTTTTAAGCTTTAGTCAGGGGTTCTCTAAGTTTTAGGAATTGAGATGATTCTTCTGCCTCCTTTAGCAGTGGCTCTGAAGGGAGTGGGAGCCTGGCAGGAGCAGAGATGCTGATCCAGACCCACCACCACTCTCTCCAGGAGGGCAGAGGAGGTGCTGTCACTGAGAGAATTGTTCTGGGGCACCAACCCACCCTCCATTTCCACAGTTTTTACCCAGTAAATACACACATCTACTGTTTTGTAAGTCCTGACAGCTCTCACTGAGCAAACTCTCAAACTAATTAAGAAAGCAACCATGAAAACATCACCTGTACTTTTCTGGTTTGTGTGAAGAGATGCAGAAAGATAGCAGGGACACAATCCAGTGAGAGCCTGCAGCAAAGTGCAACCTGCCTCAGGTACAGCTACAGGTGCCACTTCTCTTTAATTCTTCCTTCATGAAAAAGCACCTGCTCGTCATGAAGGAGACTTGAGAACAGCAGAAGTGGAAGTAACACTTCACCCTTTGTGACTACCAGAAGAGGGAAGGAACCTGTGTGACTAAGCACTGTGGTGCCTCTCAGGAGGCTCAGAATGTCCATTTTCTGTCTCATTTACTGGTAACCATCTCCTGTGCCACTCCACTGATTCCACCCTCAAGGTGCAGAGAGCTGCCCACAAAAATGCTTCTTGCTGGTCCATGGCCCATCCTCAGCTGGGGATGAGCCAATCCTGCCATATTTCAGGGTGTATTTTTAATCCCAACTGGAAAAGTACCAAATACAAAAGAAACAAATTTCTCCTTATAAGTCCTCAAGGAGATTCCCTCTAGAAATTGGAAATATTTGTCTCCAGGCAAATTTTGGCCCAAGAGAGCATTTCCTACTTTCCTAAGGAAACAGATTAAAACTAAATACCCAGAGACAGCAGGATGTAGCTGCCAGTTCCTGTGCCCCTGCAGGCTGAGGTGGCACCACAGCTGGATCCACAGCTGGGTCCACAGCCCTACAGGACACTCCCACAATCCCACAACAGCAGCTCTGTTGGAAGGCACCTCTGCAGTTCACCCAGTCACCTGGAGCAGGTGACTCAGGAATGTGTCCAGGTGGGTTTGGAATGTGTCCAGAGAAGGAGACTCCACCCCTTCCCTGGGCAGCTCCTCCAGGGCTCTGCCACCCTCCACAGCAAGAATTTCTTTCTCATGAAGGTGGAACTCCTTGTGTTATAATTTATGGCCATTGCTCCTTGGCCTGCTCTAAAAAGAGCCTGACACCATCCTCTGACCCAGCCTGGAAATATTCCTACAGATTGATGGGATCCCCTCTCAGTCCTCCTTTCTCCAGACTAACCAGGCCCAGCCCTGCAGTCTCTCCTCACATGAAAGATGCTCCTGCACCTTGCTCACATCACCTCAAACTTTTTATTGCAACACTTCAAACATGAACTCTTTCCACACCAAAGCACACCAACGAGCATTCTTAAAATGTGTACAACAAGAAGTGATATTCCAGTTTGTACCCAGTGGTTCCCACACCTGTGGGGAAGACGCCTCCCACAGACACAGCAGGACTCAGATAATCCTGCTAATTGCTAACAAAATAAACCCTGCTTCCCAAGTTCTGAGTATGTCACTGGCATATCACTGCCCTGGCAGGGTGGGCAGGCCCTGGCACAGGTGCCCAGAGCAGCTGGGGCTGCCCCTGGATCCCTGGAAGTGTCCAAGGCCAGGCTGGATGGAGTTTGGAGCAACCTGGGAAAGTGGAAAATGTCCCAGCCAGGGCAGGGGTGGGACTGGATGGGCTTTGAAGTCCCCTCCAAACCAAATCACTCTGTCACTCTATGATATAACACAAAATGTAGAATCTGGAATTTACAAACACAATCACAAAACCATCTGAGTGCTTTACTGAGTGCATTGGCAAACTGTATTTAATACATCATCTTTTTAACACCAATGAACTTCCTAAGATCACATCCTAGACAGACTTCTGAACAGTCTGGATGAAAAAATCTCTACCAAGCCAGGTTAATTCCTTCACTGGGGAACACAGGAAGGGCTTGAGTGCAAAGATGTCACCAAACAAGGTCTCCCTGACCAGAGAGCCCATTTAGGACCTGCAAAACCACTTACCAGGGCCCTACTTTGCCCTGTACACACAGCCCATGAGTCACCCCACCTAAAGCACTCGAACCTTTTCAATTCCATCCCTGCACATACATGAGAAAAGAAAAATCAAACCCAAGCTGTGGTTCTGCTAAGAGCAGGTGGAAGGAGCAGTGCACTCCTGTTCCCTGGTCCAAGTTCTGTAGAGGCAGAGCTGACAAACAGCACTGCAAGGTTTTATCTCAGTGCACAGCAAAGCAGGGGCAGTGCACACAGCGTTCCCACCTGGGCAGGTAATGCTGCAACAAGAGTGAATCTCAATTGAACCAGACACGTTTTACCCCAGCGCTGGAGAACCCAGCAGCTGCCCACCCCCGCTGTGTCACCGCTGAGAGCCAACACAAAACACACAGGAGGAGAGAGTGACAGAAGATTTGGGGTTGGAAAGGGCCTTTAAAGGTCATTAGTCCAACCCCCCTGTCACGAGCAGGGACATCTCAGATTCGAGCAGGTTGCTCGGAGCCTGGTCCAGCCTGACACTGAATGTTTCCACCACCTCCCTGAGCAATTTGTTCCGATGTTTTAACACCCTCATGGTAAACATTTCTTTCTCACACTTAATCTAAACCGATCCTGCTCCAGTTTAAAACCATTACCCGCAGTCCAATCGCAACAGGTGCCGCTAAAAACTCTGTCCTTATTTCTATAACAGACTCCCTTTAGGCACCGGAAGGGGCTTTAGGGTCCCCCTGGAGCTTCTCTTCTCCGGAACATCCCAATCCCCCCAGAGCAGAGCTGCTCCACCCCTCCCACCAACTCCAACAGGTCCGCGTCCCTCCTTCCCGGGACGGAAAGCCCCGGCCGCGATCCGCACTCCCGATCCCAAGAGCTGCCGAGCCCCGCCGATCGCAGCCCCCGCAGCCCCCGCGCTCCCGGACGGGCCCGGGCCAGCCCCGGGAGCCCCGCGCTGAGGGCGGGCGGGCGGGCGGCTGGCGGCGGGATGTGCCGGTGGAGCCCCCGGCTCGCCGCGCTCACCTTGCTGCACGTCGCCGTTGGCGCCGCCGGGCACGGGCACGGTGAGCTGGCGCTCGGGCTCGGGCAGGCAGCGGCGGCAGAAGGAGTGCAGGCAGGGCAGCAGCTTGGGCTCGGCCTCCCGCCGGCTCTGCAGGCTCTGCGCGCACACCGCGCACGTGTCCAGCAGCGAGAACGGCCCCGGCGCCGCGGGCGTCAGCGGCGGCACCGGGCTGGGGCCGGGCCCCGCCGCCGCACCGGGCCCCGGCGCCGC
>JANIJU010000005.1:843012-858623 GCA_025504685.1 Leucosticte australis
CTCGCGCTCCTCGGGCGGCGCGGCGGCGGACGGCGAGCCGGCGGGAGGCTCCAGACAGCCGCCGCCGCCCGGCGCGGCCTCGGCGGCCGCGTCCCCGCCGCCGCCGCCTCCTTTGTTTTCCGCCATGTTTCCTCCTTTGAACCCGACCCCGCTCCGCGCACGCTCCGCGTCACCGCGTCACCGGGCGGGACCGGGCGGGACCGACGCCGCGCACGCGCGCGCGCTCCCGCGGCAACGGCGCGGCCGGGAGGGCGGGTTGTGACGTCACGGAGAGGCGGGGCTCTGGGTCCAGGGGTGAGAGCCTATTGGGCGGTGGTGGCGGCAGTGCCGTGGCCACGCCCCCTCGGGAACGCCCCCGGGAACGGTCACCGGGAATAGGGAATAACGCACCGGGAATAGGGAACCGGGCATCGGCAACAGGGAATAACGCGTCGGGAATAGCACGCCGGGCTGGGAATAACGCACTGGGCTGGGGAATACCCCATCGGAAGGGGGAATTCCGCACCGGGAGGGGGAATAACGCACCGGGAACAGCGCACCGGGCTGGGGAATAACGCACTGGGCTGGGGAATGCCCCATCGGGAGGGGGAATACCGCACCGAGGTGGGGAATAACCCTTTCGGACGGGAAATGACACACACAGGCTGGGAAATTACCCACGGGGGAGGGGAATAACCCACGGGGACGGGGAATAACGCGTGAAGACGGGGAATACCCATCGGGGTGGGGAATAACGGATTAAGACGGGGAATATCCATCGGCATGGGGAATTCCCATTGGGATGGGGAGTAACCCACCGGAACGGGGAATAACCCACCGGGAATAATGCACCGGGGTGGGGGAATGGGACACCGGGATAGGGAAAAACCCATTGGGAGAGGGAACAAAGCACTTGGATGGGGAACACCTATGGGGAAGTGGAATAGGGCACCGGGATGGGGAATAATGGACCAGGATGGAGAACAGGGCACCAGGAACAGGAAATAGCAGACCTGGATTGGGAATATCCCACTGGGATGGTGAGCAGAGCAGCAGGATGGGGAATGGCACACCAGCATAGGGAAAAGGGCACTGGGACACAGAGCAGTGCATTGGGATGGGAGGCAGAGATGGGGAGAGGGGACAGGCCAGTGGGAGCAAGAAGATCAGGAATTATGCCCTGGCATGAGGAACAGGGCAAGAGGTGGCACGTGGCAACACCCAACTTTCCCAGGCCTTTCTGGGGAAGGCTGAGAGATCAAAGAGAAATGAGAAGCAATTCTTATCTTCACTTGCTGCACCTGGTATTGTGAACATGTGAGATTTGTTTACCAAAGGGTGGTTTCTTAATTAGCCAATGGTGATGGTGTTTGGACTGGAGGACCAATTAGGTCAACCTGTATCATAAATATATGATATTTGTACATTATATTTGTATATTATCTGTATATAAAAGAAATGGGTTTCTTAATGATATAATAAAGAGATTGCTCAGCCTTCTTTGAATCATGGAGTCAATGCTAATTATTACCCAGCTGGGGCCTGCTGCAGTGACAGTGGCACCGGAGTCTCCTCTGCACAGGCACAGCCCCAGTGCTGCAGAGACTTCCCCACCCCAAATTCCAGATTCCCCCCACTTCCCCTGCAGGGGATTCTCAGCGTCCATCTGGCCCAACCATCTCCTCTCCACACCTCTGGGCTTTGGACATGAAGCAGAAACAAGAGAAATAGCAAAACAGGATTTATTAAAGGTGTAGGGGAAAACACAACAACAGGATCTCCTGCTTTAAGTATACAAAAAGTGAAACAATTCACAGTACATTTAATGGTACTGTGATACATTTAAACAGCATGTTTAGAGTCCACCCTACCTCCTCCTAGAATTTAAAACAAGGAAAAGAAAGGATGGAAATATCCTTTTACCACCTCACACAACTGCAGCTAGAGGTGTCTACAGACACAGCATCTCCAAAGTGTGTCTGGTTTGCAGCTTTTAACACATGCAGCACTAAGATAAGTCAGGATTAATTCACTGAAAGTCTTGCTGGATATTCTCCTTGTTTGCTTCCCCATGCTGCTGCTTGATTTGTGAAATTTCATTTTCCAGCTGCACAATGGTTCGTTCAATCTCATAATTTTTACTGACAAGAGAGACCCACCTGGAAGAGAAAAGAAATAAAAAGAGCCTTTAGGTGTTATGTAACAGTCCTCTGGAAAAAAATCAAAGACAACCATTGCTCCAAAGCAAGCAGAAACACTAAATAAAGCAGTATTCTTCCTAACACATGATAATCCTTAGTTGACATGAATGGTCATTGGAACAATCAAAGTGACAATGAGTAATTTTTAACCCTGTTAAACCCAAAAACACACACCAAAAAAAAAATCACTTGACTCATCCACCAACTGCCAATATTGAGATACAGAAGAGTTTAAGACAATTTAGGAAATTTGAAGCAGCTAATAAATGTCCCCTCTTCCCACCTGTTGATTCACTCAACCTCAGTAATTATAATATAGAACCAAACTACAAATACTTTAAAACATTTCTGCAAAGCAACAGTATCCTACAGCAGCACCAAAGGATCACTGAATTTCAAGTGGAAGAAGAATTTCAAGTGAATTTCAAGCAATGGAGAAAGCTGTGGAAGGGTTAACAGAGAAATGGCAATACTCACGTGGATTCCATCTCTCTCAGCTTAGCCCCAGCTGTGAGCTGCATGTTCTTCCTCTGCCAGTTCAGGTCTTGAATGTTTTTCCTGGGGAGAAAAAGATGTATTTTTATTTCCTCATTTCTTTGGCATCTGCAGTACCTGTTGCTAATTTCCAAGTACACTCAACCCCTAGAAGTACTGCCAGAAAATATCTGTGTAGCCAGGACTGTAATGACAACATACAGATGGACAAATCTCAGTACAGGGCTCACAGAGAACCCTGAGATAAATAAAAATAAAAGTTCAAACCAAACATTAGGGAATATGTCCTTACAGAGACAACTGCACATTATAAATAGATTATCAGGAGTGAAAAGAAAGCATCACTGCATTTCAGGGAGGATTCTACAAATCCAGAGCAGAGGTTCAAACAAACCAAACACAGAATTTTGAGTAGAACAGACATGATGAATGTAACTGCCTAGGGAGGGCAGGGTCACATTTCTTAATTATTGTTTTTACTGGGTCTTTTTCCCTGTGACCCTGGCAGCAGCCAGCACATACATCTTCCTCTGTATAGCATGGGAGGAGAGAAAGGTTCACTTCCAATTTCAGTACAAAAATATAAATATAACCCACCTCAATTTCTGAAGCTCTTTCTGGGCTTGTTCTATCATATGAACCAGGTGCCTGATGACAGAAAGCAAGCAAAGCATTAAAAGTACACAAATGGTAAACCAGCCCCATTTTATCTGACATTTAACTTCTCAGAGTTAAGGATTCAACAAGTCCCTGCAGCACCTTGGCCCAGCCAGCAGATCCTTTACCTGCTTCCCTTCTCTCTGATCTCAGGAACCCCTGCCCTCTCTCACTTTGGCATTCCTCTGGCCTACTCTTTTATCTAAGGCTAAGCCAACCCTTCTCAAAAGTGGACATCAACATTCTCTGTCTGAAACAGCCCCAGTGCTTCCTGCAGCTACACTCTACAACCTGTTCTTGGCTTTTGCAGCAGCTTTATTACAGCTCCAGGCTAAGCCCAGGATCTGTAGTAACTCATCTTCATTTCCACTACTGAGTTGTTCCTTCACAGACTATCACTAGCCTTAATTAACACCCACTATCATCAACAACAACCCACAACATTCAAGACAGGGATGAATTAAAACACATGCTGTTTCTTGGCTACAGAGACAGCTTTGAGATCAGCCTCTTCTTTCTCTTCCAGGGGTTCATCTATTCCAGCCTATGTTCTAAAGACCCCCACTGGATTTACACCCAATAAACACACAGAAATTCAACACAGAACTTGGTGCCCTGCAGAGCAGCTGAGGCCTTACTCATTGTACACCTTCCAGGCGTTGCAGCCGTGCTGGGACATGAGCTCCAGGTTCTCGATGCGCACAGCCTGGTGCTCCAGCTGTGCCATGGAATTGTTCACACATTCCTGCCACGCCGTGATGTCGTTCTTCTGCCCGGAGGAGGGGGCGGGCAGCTCGTACCTGCAAAGGGCACGGCTCACACCGGGGCACCACTCACCTGGAGCACCGGGCACGGCTCTCCCGAGGCACGGCTCACCCCGGGGCACCGGGCACGGCTCTCCCGGGGTACAGCTTGCCCAGGGCACGGCTCACCCCGGGGCACCGGGCACGGCTCTCCCGGGGTACAGCTTGCCCAGGGCACGGCTCACCCCGGGGCACCGGGCACGGCTCTGCCGGGGTACAGCTCGCCCAGGGCACGGCTCACCCCGGGCCAGGCACTGCCCTGCCGGCCCCCCTCACCTCTTCATACTGAGCAGCTCCAGGGGCTGTCGGGCCGCCAGGCGCTCGAACTCGTTCCGCATGATCTCGGTCTGTGGGGAAGGCAGCGCTGAGGGACAGGGGCGACACAAGCGGGAATGGTGGGGAGGACGGGGACAGGGCACAAACGGGTAACGGGGGAGAGACACAGGCGGGGTGCGGGGTGGGCACGGGGGAAGGACGGGGACAGGCAGGGTCTGTCCCAGCCAGGTTACGGAGGGGGGACAAGCGGGCTATGGGGGCACGGGAGCCCGGTCGGGGTACGGGGAGGCACCGGGCCGGGCTCTGGAGCCGCCAGGCCGCCTCAGCTCACCTCGAAGGCGCTGTAGTCGTGCGCGGGCAGGTAGCTCAGGTAGTTCTTGGTCGGCCGGTACCGCCGCGTCTCCTCCTCCACCAGCGCCGCGGCCTAACGCACACGGGGCGTCAGGCAGGCGGGCAGCCCGCCCACCGCCCCGGCCCCTCCCCGCCGCCGCCCTGGCCCCGCACGCACCGCCTCCCGCACGCCCGGCGCCTCGTAGCCCTGGTCGAAGTAGGGCAGCGCGTCCACCACAACATCCCCGGCCACCAGCCCCGGGCCCGACATCTTGGCCGCGGCCGGGCGCACTGCGCGTGCGCACTCACGCCACGCCCCGTGGGACCGCACACGGCTGGGCCCAAGCCCCGCCCCCAGCGGTCAAACCCCGCCCCTTCCCGGCCCGCCCCAGCCCCGCCCCTCAGCCCAGGCCCCGCCCCTCCCGGTTTGACTCCAGCCCCGGTTCCGCCGCTCCCGGAGCGTTTCCAGGCCTGCCCCGCCCCTACCGGTGCGATTCCGACCCTGGCCCTGCCCCTCCCTGTCCGGTTCCGCCTCTCCCGGAGCGACTCGAGCTCTGGCCCCGCCCCTCCCTGCCCGGTCCCGCCCCTCCCCTCCAGGCCACCCCCCTTAAGGAACTGAGACACGTGAAGGGTTGGATCGATGAGCTGTTATTGATCCATGGAACTGGTTATCGGTCTGTGGAACTGGTTATCGATCCATGAGCTATTATCAGTCTATGGAACTTGTTATTGATCCATGGAATCCCTTATCGATCCACGGGCTGTTATTGCATGGAACTCGTTGATCCATGAGCTGTTATCAATCCATGGCTGTTATCAATCCATGGAACTGGTTATTGACCCCTGGGCTGTTATGGATGCCCGTGCCGGTTGTTCCCGCAGCACACCCGGAGCCCCCAGCCCGGCCCGGCCCTCCCGGGGCCCAGCTCAGTCTGTCCCGGTCGGGGTCCGTGGTTCCCCCTCCGCCGCTGTCCCGCAGCAGCGCCCAGTCACTTCTTCTGGAGGAATTTCATTTTACTGCCTGCAGAGAAAAAACAGCATTAGGAGCTTTAGGTGAGGGTTTAGGCTTTAGGTGAGCTTTAGGCAGGCCCTGGCACAGGTCGCCCAGAGCAGCTGGGGCTGCCCCTGGATCCCTGGAAGTGTCCAAGGCCAGGCTGGACAGGGTTTGGAGCAGCCTGGGACAGTGGGAGGTGTCCCTGTCATGGCAGAACTGCTCCCTTCCCACCCAAATCATTGTGGGATTCTGTGAACTGGAGACAACTCCAGGACTCATCAGGCTGAGGAGCTTAAGGTGGAAAGCCACACATGGCCACCTCTGCCAGCAGACACAACTTCTGTCCCCTGGGCACGTCTTCAACCAGGACCAAAGTTAAGGAACAAGCACTCAGAGCAGCAACTCTCACAAAGTTTATCTAAAGATACAAAAGCTTAAAAAGAAAAATCTTACACAGTGTTCAGTGCCCCCTGAAGCAGTAAATGTAAACAAGGGGACATTTTCCTTCACAAAGGAAATGTAAAAAAAGGGAAACACTTTGCAGAAGGCAAAGCAGCCTTTCTCTCCTTCATAACAAATTAATTATTCAATAGCTACAATTAATAAAATAAATTTTAACAATGAACAAAAGCAAGGGGTGTTCCTTTACCAAGGCTGCGAAGGATTTTGTTCATTCCAGTTCGTTCTGTCTCTGGAATACGCTCCAAATACTCCAAGGCCCGGACCTCAAAAAGGCCTAAAGAGAAAAAACAATTAAAAATTAAAAATCACTCACCAAATGAGTTACTCCATCTTTTAGCATGTGGCATCATGATTAACAAGGCCACAAAAGGAAATCCTGTATGTAGTGTGTGTAAGCTGCAGGATGAAGGAGAAAGGAGAGATATGAAGAAATTCCTCATAAACTGAATTATTTTGAGTAATTACAAGGGCACAGGGCATGTGACATTCTCACTAGCCAATCTAGTCCAAGACACAAATCCTAGAGCATTTACATACAGCCTATAAGAATCAGTACATTACCACACTGTGTTCCATTTTAAACCCTAAAAACTCCTCTTTGGGCCCTTCTGCCAAGCCAGCAGGGTCTGCTCTGCCCCTTGGAGCTGTCTGCAAGCAGAGGGTGTTGTTCCATTCAAAGGGGATTGCCTTCAGCCAGCCACACCATTGTTTTCCAGCTGTTCAGTAACTGAGGGATCTCAGAGCTGCTTTCATTTCAATCTCACTTATAGTTTCCATATTCTCAAAATCTTTTGCCACACAATCATATTTATAAGGCTTTCCTGTTTCATCTTCCCCAACATCAGGAAAGCCCTAGGAGAGAGCTGTCTCTCTCTGTTCAGAGGATATGTGATTACCACACCTAGCTTCTGTTCTAGGTGAGGCTTTGTAGCAGGCCCAGGTCCTGCAATGCCTCCGTGGCATTCAGGAATTCCAGGTCGTGGTGACTGGGCTAGAAGCCCCTCTCTTCTGCCTTTGGACCCCTGCTTATCTCCCTGTAACCCCATAGGTCACTTTCCTTTGACCCTTGCTATTGGACAATTTCTGATACCCCTGTACCCTATATAAAGAGCTGCTTTTGCCCAGCTCAGCAGAAGAGCTGTCACTGGGAACCTTCACAGAAGAATCAATGAAGACACTCCTGTGGAACCTCACACAGCCTTCTCCTCTCTCCCTGTGTCTGCCTGCCTAGGCACCCAGCAAGCTGAGAGCTGGAATCACAATGTGCAGGGGGGAGACACTCCCTTGTGCCCCGAGGGTGCTGAGGGCAGCTAGGCCAGTCACCTGTGCAGCAGAAGAGACACTAGAGCCATGGTAGAAGATAAAAGGGCCAGCTCTTAGCAGGGGTTAATCCAAGGTTTTATTCTAGGAGTCCTGAAGGAGCTCCTACACCTCAGGGGGCTCCTGCGGAGAGCCCCGGGAGATGTGCCAAGGTTACATTTAAAGGGAGGTGGAAACCTGAAGTAGATAACATTTACTGACCAATAAGTGACCCTGAGGGATGGGTACTGGGGGACAGACATTTAGGACAGCATATGGGGTCATGCCTGAGGGGTTGACCCCTGGCCTCTGGCTAATCACTCAACGTCTTGGACCGAAACTTCTAGATAAAAGGGATGGGATGCTGAGTGATTGACAGAGAGCCAGGGTGGGGATTTGGGGATGATCTCAGCAAAGGAAAGGGATTACACAGGTAAAGGGAGGGGGGTACAACCATTTGGGAAAAACACGGGGATACAAAACCAAACTCTTACAAAGTATTACAAACTATAAAAACACACTACAACAACAATGAGCTGATAATCACTAAAGAGCTGATATCACTTAAGCTTGCTAAGGTTGCCTGTGGCTGAGAATTGCCTGGGAGCTTGGACAGCCCGTCCCGAACAGGACTGCGCCATCCAGGACCCTGCAGCCTGCTGGGGACAACCCCAAACCCAGCAAAAGCCACAACAAGGATTCACAAGGCATCACCTTTGGCCAGGCTCTTGCTGAGCTCGCGGTCCTGGATGAAGCCGGCGAACATCTGGGTCTCCATGAAGCAGTGCAGGAAGTGGCGCACGGTGCGCGAGCCGTGGCTCTTGCGGAAGGGCTCGCGCTGGAACACGCGCTGGCCCTGCTCCGTCACGCTCATGTGCAGCGAGTAGTGCCCCACGATCTCCACGAAGAACTGCACAAAAGCCTCCGAGACCAGGGAGTTCAGGCTCGTGGCACCTGTGGGGAGGACATGTGGCACTCTGGTCATTCCTCTCTGTCCCACATTGCAAGGCAAGATGTCAAGATGGATTCTGTTTGCCATCTGCACGGCAGTTGTCTTTTGTCAAGTGGGCAGCTTTCCTTATCTCTTCCACACGCACTCCTCCCTCAGGGAGACACCTGCTGATAATAGGCTATTGGATGTCCCTGCATGGCTGATAAGAGCTACAGCATCCCACTGGGAGATGTGAGCCCAGAGGGAAGAGCCAAGCATTCCTACCCGGATATAATCTGGATTCTGGAGATTCTGGAATGCCAGCACAGCTTCTCCACTGGATTTCCCAGAGGAACAGCAGCTGCCTCCTCCACTGGATCTTCAGAGGAAGCCTGCACCTTTCTCCAGGATCCCTGCTCCAGCAGAACCAGCCCTGGCACTGCAGGAGGGCTGAGCCACAATTCCAATGGGACTGCTGCCAGCACCCTGACCCACAGGGTGTCAGGCTGTGCTCTGACTCTGTCAGGGTTGGTTTAGTTCACTGCATTGTTTATTTTATCTTTTTATTTTCTCCCCTATTAAAGAACTGTTATTTCCTTCTCCCCTATTTTTTTGCCTGAGAGCCCTTAATTTCAAATTTATAACAATTCAGAGGGAGGGAGTTCACGTTCTCCATTTTAGGGGAGGCTCCTGCCCTCCTTAGCAGACACCTGCCTTTCCAAACCAAGACATTCTCTATCAGTTTCTCTGGGTATGGATTGAAGGCACTTGAGAGGATAGTTCATGTTCACACTCAGGTGTTTATTGTTCCTTATCAATGTTACAGTCTCACAGCTGTGAGTTCTGCAGGCTCATTAGCAAGGCACAAAATGGCCAACTATCTCTTCTTACAAGGTCTTTTAAGGCTGAATTATCCAATTAAGAAATGACACCTAAATTATTTTCCCTTTTAACCCAATAACTGATCCCAAAGAACCCACAGTGTGGACTTTTCTGTCCAATTACAAAATCCCACCCAAACCCATGGAGAAGAAGGAAGAAGGTAAACAAGAACAACCTGCCTCTGCCCTAAAACCTCCAACTTGCTTCATATTTGTTTCTGTATCCTAAAACCCCAAACTCTAAGTTTTCCACTCTGTGACATGACACACTTCTAACCAACTTCACACCCACAATCTCAGTGCTGTCAATCAATTTTGGAAGGCTTCTCCACAGCCTCAGGTCAAATGCAGTGCTCTCTGGGGAGTCTGTGCCTTTCAGCACAGAGAGTTTAAAATTCTCAGCATCCAAGGTTCCAACACCAGATAAGCTTTCCCATGAATTGGTCTGAGGGAGCTGGAGAGAAAGAATTAAAACAATCTGCAGGTTTGTGTTTTATAATGAGTTGTTTTCCTCATAAGATGTTTACCAAAAGGGTGGTTTCTTAATTAGGCAATAGTGATGTATTTTAATTAAAGGACCAATCAGGTCCACCTGTAGCAAACTGGAGTATAAAAAGGAATGGGTTTTTAATAAAGTGGTTATTAGCCTTCTGACCTAGAGTCTGTGGCCCTCATTACCCTTCCTGACTCAATGGTGACACTCTCCAAAAGCTGATGGGCCAAGAAACACTTCTAGTGTATTGTAATTAGGAAATGGTTAACTTCTGATTGTGCTGGTGTGAATTATAACATCTGTACTGTCTCACCCTTCTCATGAGACTGAAAATGGAATAAAAGTGTTTAAAACACCTCTCAGTTGCCCCATCTCTGGGTCAGAAATGAGCATAATCTGACCCTCTCCTAAAGGAGGAGTGGCTTTTTTAGAGAGCTCAGTCACTTTTTGTACTGGCTGTCCCAGACTAGGAGATTGCAGGTGATTGATAGCAAACAAGTCTCAGCTCAAATATTCAATCTCCTAATGTCAACTTTCTGCTGCAGCTAGGACAGGTTTGGTTCCAAAGCTTTTCCAGAATTTAAAGCATCCACAATTTCATTTTCCCTGACAAAGAGTCAGTGTGTGTAATGAGCTGTCAGCTTATAACAGGCTAAGTTTAATTCTCTTCAAGAATTAGGCAAACTACAGAAGACAAACTTTCTGAAAAAAAAACTTTGTTTTTAGGGAATTATACAATTTGCTGGTGCCATTCTCTCAAGCCACTCAGAGCTTTTTAAGTTTCTCACACTTCCTTATCTGATGAATCATGTATAAAGCAGTTCAACTTTGAAAATGATCAGCCAGATTACCCTCTAAAATACAGAAATTTTCTACATTCTCTGAGAAAAACATTGTCTCTGCCACTTAGAAAAACAGAATAAAATTCAAAGCACAAAGGAACTGATGCTGCTGGCCCAAAGGAAACTACAGTTCTGCACACACTAATTGTGAAAAGAGGAACTGTCAGCACACCAAACTTCTCACACATTCACAAGATGTTCTCAGCAAGATCACAGGGAAAGAGCTAAAATGTCACTTCTTAGCATTTATTTCCATTTGGTCATTTTATCAACTCCGTGGTAGAGACCTGCTAATGGGAAAACATTTTTCCACAGAAACTTTTCCACAGAAAGTACCTTGTGTGTCACTCTGCTCGTGTGACAGGATTTCACTCCGCTCTTCCAGGATTTGCACAAGTGCAGCCTGCAGTTTGTGGGGCAGGATCTCATCCTCATCTGACACCTACAGACAGATTCTGTGTTATTCCCATCAGCAGGAGAACCAGGGGGTAGATTAGAAATATTCATATCATGCCTAAAGCAGTTAGAGAGGAGTTATTCTGTGATATATCAAGGGAGACAATATCTTTATCTTGCAGCCACAGAAATTAAACACATTTGCTCAGCATGCCCCAAGATTTGATTAGAGTCACACACACAACTGGCCACACACAGACTCAGGCTTAATTCACCAGTAAATCACACAAAACCAATAAAAGTCTGTTGAGAAATCACAACAGGTCTCAATAATATGGTTTTAAAAATCCCCCATTCCTTCAATACCTTTCTCCAGTTGCAGGCTGCAATGCAAAACAGAACAGTGAGGCAAGGAAAAGGAGAAGCAATTTTCCTGAGCTAGTAATGAAATCCCCAGCATTCTTACAGCTACTGGTCTGGGGTTGCAGAAGCACTTTTGGAGAAGTTCAGCAGAGAAGCCCAAGTGAACTGTGATAATTTGCTCCCTAGACTGTCACTCCTTGGAAAAACAAGAACCCAAAGCAACAAACACTCCCCAGGTGGAGGAGAGAGGAGAAAGTGCTGCACAGAACAGGGGGAGACAGACAAAAAGCAGCAAAGAATCTTAGGGACCCCTTCACAAAAGAAACCAAGTAACAGTTTTTAAACTCAGCTCAGATAAGCAGCATCTTTGGCTTTACAGAGCTCTCCACCTCATGCAACCTCCTTGCAATAAGGATTTGTAAGCCTGTTCCCTTCTCTGTCAGTTCAAAAGGATTTCAAGGTATTTCTTCAGCCACTGGAGTCTCCATATGAACACCAGCTTCTCCTGATTTCTTTTTATTATTTTTTTTCATCAATGCCTTTTCCTGGCATTTACCCACAAGTTACTGGTACTGTTATTTCACTCACCTCTTGCAAGAACTTGTCAGCACAAAGATCAACAATCAGAACCTGGGGAGACAGAAAACACACTGACTCATAACCAGGTATGTTGCTGTAGAGAAAAAACCCCAGGTTTTAATTTGTTTTTAGATGTGGGATGTTTTTTAAATAGGGCTGTCACACACAAAACACAAGTTTTGCATGGGTGCAGCCTATCTCTGAGAACAGTGAATATTACTTATTTTTGACAGTGCTGGAACATCCTGACATTTATCTGGCAAATTCACCAATTTGAGAACTCAGAGAGTTTATAGTCAGACAGAATCCAGAGATTATTCCAGAGAGGTCAGCCTCATCCCACTGACACTGTCTGTGTCTCACACATCCTCACCTCCTCTATGGGCAGGTCCCAGAGCTGTGGCAGGGAGCAGGAGAGGATGCCAATGAGGAATGGGGTCGGAGAGCACACGATGTCGATCATGGAAGCTGGCAGCACGGGGATGTAGGTGTGCTGCCAGGTGAAGGGGTAAAGTGTTGCCACTGCAGCGTGCCCACATTTAGACAGAGTGCTGGAGAGATGGGAGAAGCACAGGGAGGGTGGTCAGTGTCTCCTTCAGGGCAGGTGTCACTCGTGTACAGCCTGTGCATCAGCAGAGGCCCCGTGCACCCACTTCTGAACTCACTTATGGGGAGCCAAAACCACCATCAAGCCAAGCTAAAGAGGCAAAAAGGAAACATTCCCTTATCTCCTCTTGTGTGAACAGCATAACCCAAATCCTAGGCATGCACATGCTGTGTGGGGAGTGCAGAAGGTTTTCAAGAGGAACTAACTGCAAAACTAGACAAGCTTGGACATGGGACAGGTCCAAACAATAACACCCAGTGAGAGCCTCCCTCAGCAAGAGCTACTCAGACTCATCTCTTACCTTAAGTTGTCAGCCACAAAGATGACCCTCCTTTCCAGCAGGAGAGAGGCAAACACCCTGATGGTGTGGGACACACTCAGACACTGCAAGAGGCACTCAAAGTCCACGTGCTCCAGCCTGGAGTCCAAGGGGCGGCACAGCTCCATCACCTGGGAGCACACAGACACGGGGAGAGCTGGGGAGCAGCCCAGAGCAGGGAGCTCAGCCTGGGGCAGAGCTCAGCAGCTCCTCCTGAGGGGCAGGACCAGGGAAGGGCTGAAGCCATGCCAGGGAAGTTAGGTGGGGTATCAAGGAAAGGTTCTTCCCCCCCCAGAGGGTGCTGGGCAATGCCCAGGCTCCCCAGGGAATGGGCACGGCCCTGAGGCTGCCAGAGCTCCAGGAGAGTTTGGAGAAAGCTCTCAGGGATGGGATTGTTGGGGTGCCAGGAGTTGGACTGGATGATCCTTGTGGGTCCCTTCCAGCTCAGGATATTCTCTGAATCCATGATTTTACATAGAATCCCATGGCCCAGACAGCTGGAGTGCCCCAGAAGCTCCTCATTAAGAAGCAGGGAATCACCTCCATGGCAGATGATTCCACAGCAAACACATCTCTGGGACAGCCTCCCTTCCAACCCCAGGATGTTTTCTTCACACTAACTATTTCCAGGCACCACTGTGCAGTTTGCAAAGAGCCTCTGAGCCCCAGAGAGAGCAGGCAGCTCAGCCTGACCTGTGTTACCTCATCTCCTGCTCCTGGCAGGAAGCTCCTGACGGTGATGGTGCGGCCCGGGGCGGGGAACGGCGCCTCCATCACGCTGCGCATGAAGGGGTGCACCAGGGCTGGGGACATCTCCCTCCTCTTCTCCACCTCATCCAGGATCTGCAGGGAAACACACAGAGCCTCATGTCACTGCTGCTGCTTGTGGCATTCACATTCTCTGGGAAAATCCCTTCGCCCAGGATTTTTCTCCAGGGAAGCTGAGATGCCTCAGAGAAAAGGGAAACAATTCTTATCTCATTTGCTTCTCCTGTGTTTTGCTTGTCTGGAATGTGTTTGGAGATTGTTTACCCACAGGTGTTTGTGTCATTGGATTCTGCTGTGAGCTGTTTTCACTCTTTGGCCAGTCAGGGCCAAGCTGTGTCAGGGCTCTGGAGAGAGTCAGGAGTTTTCATTATTATCTTTCTAGCACTCAGTAAGTATCCTTTCTGTATTCTTTAGTATAGTGTAGTATTCTCTAATATAATATAGTATTATAAAGTAATAAATTAGCCTTCTGAGAACATGGAGTCAGATCCATCATTCCTGCCTTCATCAGGGCATTCCCAGCAAGTACAATAGCTGCTGAGCAGAGGGGAGAATCCATCACTCCCATGGAGAAGGCTCCAGCACAGACCCACTGCCCTCTCCCACCTCACTTGGGACCCCTGTGAAATTCATCTCAAATGTCTGAACAGTCAAACAGGAACAGCTTCCTGTGAGCACAACTCTCCAGTCTCCTGCTACTGGAAGGAAATGTCTTGTATGTAGTAATCAAATTCTCATTATTTAGAGAAGTTAGGAGGAGGAACACCCATCCCCCTCGCCAAGAAAGCTCCCTGAAATGCTGTTCTAGAAACTCTGTGCTCCAACAAATCAGAACCATCTTTCATCAAAGCTTGTCCCTGGACCCTGCTGCAATAACTGCCCTTTATCTGCAGCAGCTTTCCCCAGCCCTCACCTCCTTATCTCCCCTCCTCATGGTGCTACAAAAAGCCAGGGGAGATGCAACCCCATCCCAAACTGATTTTCCATTTCCAAGTCACAAAAGAAGAGGATGAAGGGGCACCCTCAGTAACACCAAGTATTAGAAGGCCCTTCCTGGCAGTAATTGCTGAAGGATTTGTGCACTGGCTGACAAGGCTCAGCACTGGGATTTTATTTCCCTGCTCAAAGCAAAGAGAGAGGAAGCACCACTCTCCTGGGATGAGCTGCAATCACTAAGCCTGACAGAAGCACCAGTCGCTCTGTGGAGCCTGCAGGCTGTCAGAGCTCAAGGAACAGGCTGTGCCAGCTCACCTTGGAGAAGAGGTTGAAGCAGCCCAGGCGGCTCACGATGCAGTACACCTCGGGCAGGCGCTTCCCTTTCCCTTCTGGCTGAAAGGCAACAGCAACAGCTCTGCTGAGAACAGAGGGGCAAGGAACAACCCAGCACCCACACTGCAGCTGATCTGCAGAACTCCTTCTGCTGCAGCCCCCCCTACACTTATGACTACGAAGGTTCTCAAGGAACACCCAGTTCCAGGAGCTGGTTCATGCCCAGAGCCCATTTTGCTATTTCTGGGCACCATCACGACCCTTCCCTCTGCATCCCAAGGGTTGGCACCACCACAGCAGCACAGGATGGGCAACCCACGTGGGAAAGCAGCCCTGAGTCATGTCCTGACAGTGCTCCCTGTACCCCCAGCCCTCCCAGAGATGCTCACCAGGAGCTTCCTGCAGTACCCGAACCAGCGGCTGCCGTCCTCCCCCGTCAGCACGAAGGAAAAGGTTTCACTGGGGAACAAGGCAGAGTCAGGGTTAAATTCCCCACACAGCTCAGGGGACAGACTGACAAAGCACACAGACTCCTTCTGGTCCTGCTGACAAGGGCCAAGGCATGATTAGAAGGACTTTGGGATCTGTTCAGGGTAAAAACTTGAACCCCATGAACTTTTCCAGCTCTCCTCCTTCCCAGCTCCTCTCACTGAGCTTTCCCAGCTCT